>CAWUFW010015604.1:0-353050 GCA_963921515.1 Calotriton arnoldi | reverse complement strand
GTAATTTTGTATACTATGTAATGTTTTGCCTATATGCCTAATGTTTGCCTTGTGGGAAAGCTTCCAGGCCTCAGTTGCTTATGGTGTCAGGCCAATGATAATAGCTAGAGGTCTAATTGGTTCACTAGGAAAAATATTTTGAATGCCATAGGTCTGATCTGTTTATAATGAAAAGTTATAATAAACACAGTAGACCTGACATATTGATAATTAAAAGCATATGTTAAAGTTAATAGGCATTTAAGGGTGGATTGTTATTTCTCTGCATTAAAGACTACAGATAAGTATTTTGTGCATGAAATGCCATAGATTACCTTCATAGGGAAGGATTTTGGTGATGGTTACAGCCTTTGACAAGCCGTAGCGGGAGATCTGCACTGTAATAATTCTGGAATCTCTTCTTAGGTGTCTGCCAGGATCATGTAATAAACAAAAGCATTAAATAAGACATATATCCTTTTGGATAAATATATAACCATATAGATATATAGAGGGCTTTGGGGCCTGCTCTGGTCTGAATCCCGGTTTGTCTGAGTGTCATTTACCCTCTGCTTCCTCAAATGATAACGTACTGCATTGATAATGATTCAGTTCACATCAGTCATTGGCTCTTGCACTGTGAAAGATGGCATTTTCTGATCACGTGTGCTTCCACCTGAAAATGAGTGCACATCGATGTCAGGGCCAATCAGCCAGTCTTTTATTTTTCAGTTTTTTCCTTTCATAGTTCCCCTTCCATTTCTTTGCTTCTTCCCTATTTATTTTAATGTTTTTTTAGTGGATACTACAGCTCTTGAGGCAGTGCTGAAGGGTTGCTTGCTTGCCGCTCATTTTACCTATAGTGCACTGCATCCCACATAGCCACTTCCTCTAAACCAGGAGACATTATGGTTCATTGTGCATCATTGTTTTACTGTTATGAGATGGTCAACATGTTAGTTCTAAATGTACTGGTTATGCTGGAACTTTAAAACAACATCTCTGCTGATATGTTTAATTTTGTTATTGAAAGCATATGCCCACTGTGTTAAATGGCAGCATGTTTTCCTTTTTTTCTACTTGGATTCTTTTACTTTGTCTTGCATACGTTGTTGAGTTTGTGTGTCTTTTATTGAGGTTATATCAGAGGGTGAATTCAAGAAATAGTCAGTGGATGGGTGCATGAGTGCAAAGATCCGCGACAAAGTGCATTTATGATGACTTATTGAGTCATAATACAAAAACTCAAAAGGCACTTTCATTCTTAAGACAGAGCTTTTGACATTGCCAATGCTTGTTTGTATATGCGTTGGAAGACTTAATACGTGGTTAATGTCATGAACTACAGGAAGGAAAATAAACCTAGAGAGAGATACGCACATGTTAGTTTTTCTACAATCCAAAGCTGACAATATGACAGCAACATAATTAATTCCAGGATATTTCATCACAACAAAATTCATTTCAGAAATATCTACAAGCTGCCCACAGGTTCATAATAGAGTAATATTGCTTGGATACAGTGTTATTGCAGTTACTAAAGTGCTCTGTAAGTTAGTTAAGTAGGCTTCTGGACTTAGGGGTTGGAAATAGATTGAGACTGCAGTTGCAACCAAGATTTTTGAAATAACAAAACCTAACTGTTAGATTTGGGGGTCTCTAGTTGGCAGAGGTATGTACCTTTGTCCAAATAGGGACCCTTGCGTCTAGTCAGGGAAAGTAGGTACACTCCCGAAATAACCCCTGCTCACCCTCTTGGTAGCTTGGCACGAGCAGACAGGCTTAGTTCAGAGGCAGTGTGTAAAGCATTTGTGAACACATACAGTAATCAAGTGACAACACTACAAATGGACACCACACAGGTTATATATTTATAAAAATAGGTATACTTTATATAGATTTATCACAAGACCATAAACGACAAAAATAATCCACAATACTGTTAAGAATACTTAGTTCTGATCAAAAAGGCTTAATTCAAGGTTCTGTGCGAGTCGGTAGCCTCCTCCGGCTACGGCGATGTCGAGAACAAACAGAGTCTAACAAATCCAGCTGACCGCGTCGAGACGGGCCAACACAGCGTAGACAGACTCGGTCACAGTACCTTTTACTTGAAGCGGCAGGCACGGGCGTGCGAGCCGGATGGCTGTTCGTCGCGGTCGCGATGCAAAAATGGAAGCGTTGCAGGACGCGTTGTCCCTCGATGCGGTGCAGGCAGCGGCTCGTTGACGTCGTCGAGACGGAGTCGGTGAGACCAGGGCCGTGCGTTGCAGGGCGAGACGGTGCTTCGATGCGGTGCTGGCAGGTTGCGGTGCGGCGACGGAGCCGGATTCAGGAGCTGGCGTCGATCAGTCCGGACAGCGGTGCGAGTCGGGCGGTGCGTCGCAAAGCGTGCGAGCGGTGCCCAACTCCGGTGCGGTCACAGGACTCGAACTCAGCAGCAGTGACCGTGTCGGTCGGACCAGTTCGATTCGGCGTAGCGAAGCGTTGCAGGACGCGTTGTCCCTCGATGCGGTGCAGGCAGCGGCTCGTTGACGGAGTCGGTGAGACCAGGGCCGTGCGTTGCAGGGCGAGACGGTGCTTCGATGCGGTGCTTGCAGGACACCGAGTCGGTCGTGAGAGTCGGTCACAGCTCCCTACCTCTGTAGCCACTGAAACAGAGTTTCCAGCAGCAATTCACAAAGGGGGTGAAGTCCAATGGTCCTGGGACTTCGGTCAGGGGGCAAGCTCTCTTCCAAGCCCTTGGAGATCCTTCACAAGTTGATGAAAGTCACAGCAAAGCAAAAGTTCCTTTCTCCTCTCTTTGGCAGTCAGGCAAACCACTGCAGGCCAATCCCCCAAGCAACACTTCAGGCTTAGGGATAGTTTCTCCTCAGTTTCTTCTTGGTTCCGCTCCTCAGTAAAGGTTTCTTCTTGTTCCCAAAAGTGATCTAATTTTCCTGGGGTCTGGGTGCCCCTCTTATACCCTGATTCTCTTTGTTCTCTGGAGGCAGAGAGGCCTCTGCCTAGTCCAAAACCAGTTCTGGTCAGTCCTGGAGCACTTTGTTTTTCTGACCCCTTCTTTCCTTTCAGAATGTGGGGCAGAGTGCTCAGCCGCCCGGCAGGAGGTGGAGCCAGCATTGTGGAAGGCAGGCACAGCCCTATTCAGACCCAGGTGCAACTCCTCCCTCCACTCTGGCTGCAGATCTTTCTATTCAGCCCTGCGCTGACTCACCCTGTCTCCGGTAGCCACCCCCAGCCCCTGTCACTCAATCTCCAGACAAGGAATACACAACCTAGCAGAGGCAGGCTTGGATAGTTAGGCAAGAAAATACCCACTTTCTAAAAGTGGTATTTTCGAACACAGAATGTTAAAACCAACTTCACTAAAAGATGTATTTTATCATCCTGAGTTCAGGCATACTAAATTCGTTTTTCTACCATGTTCCCTGGGTCAGTTCTGACTATAAGGTGTAATAGTCAGTCTGCCCATTCTGGCCTATGGGGAGCAGGTAGCCTTGCAATAGTGAAAAACGAAAATGGCTGTAATTCACTATTAGGACATGCCACACACACCAGGGCATGTCCTACCTTATACTTACAATGCACCCTGCCCTAGGGCCTACTTTAGGGGTGACCAACATGCAGTAAAGGGAAGGTTTAGGGACTGGTAAGTGGGTGTACTCACCAAGTCGACATGGCAGCCCTAGGCTGCACACAGGCTCTGCGATGGCAGGCCTGAGACACATTTTACCAGCCGCTTCTGTGGGTGGCACAACCAGTGCTGCAAGCCCACCAGCGGCATTGGATTTACAAGCCCTGGGCACACTGAGTGCACTGTACTAGGGACTGACAAGTAAACCAATCATCCAATCATGGAGTCACTAATACATGTATCAATTAACGATAGGGAGCACTTGCACTTTGGCACTGATTAGCAGCGGCAAAGTGCCCATGAGCATCTAGTCCAGCAAAAACATATCGGCAACAGTGGAGGCATTATGAAAAAATGGAAGGGAGACCCACGCCAAGGATGCCAGGTCTAACACGTGTCCCCTCCAGCTGAAATGTGGGGAGAACTATCCTACCCCTAGGGAGTTCTCATCGCTAAGGCGGAAAAATCTGGACAGTCCATCAGCATTGGCGTGTTCTGTACCAGGGCGGTGTTCCACCGTAAAGTCCATCCCCTGTAGGGAAATGGACCACCTCAACAGCTTTGGATTCTCACCCCTCATCTGCATCAACCATCTGAGGGGCCTGTGGTCTGTCTGAACCCGGAAGTGAGTCCCAAACAGGTATGGTCTCAGCTTCTTCAGTGCCCAGACCACAGCAAATGCCTCACGCTCAATAGCACTCCATCTCTGTTCCCGGGGAAGTAACCTCCTACTGATGAAGGCTACAGGTTGGTCTAGGCCCTCCTCATTGATCTGTGATAGAACAGCCCCTACACCATGCTCTGAAGCGTCGGTTTGAACAATGAACTCATTGGAGAAGTTGGGTGCCTGGAGCACAGGCGCCGTGCACATGGCAGTCTTCAAGGTGTCAAAAGCTTTTTGACAGGCGTCAGTCCAAATCACTTTCCTGGGCTGCTTCTTGGAAGTCAGCTCGGTCAAGGGGGCAACAATGCTGCCATACCCCTTGACGAATCTCCGGTAATACCCGGTGAGTCCTAGGAAGGCTCTCACCTCTGTCTGGGTCTTGGGGGGCTCCCAAGCCAGAATGGTATCAATTTTCGGTTGGAGGGGCGCCACCTGGCCGCTCCCAACCTGGTGTCCCAAGTACACCACAGAACCCTGCCCAATCTGGCACTTACTCGCCTTGATTGTGAGGCCTGCTCTCCGCAGCGCCATCAACACTTCCCAGAGGTGGCGCAGATGTTCTTCCCAACTGGCACTGAACACTGCGATGTCATCCAGGTAGGCGGCACTGAAATCCTCCAGTCCAACCAACACCTGGTTGACCAACCTCTGAAAGGTGGCAGGGGCATTCTTCATCCCAAAGGGCATCACCCGGAACTGGTAGTGCCCATCTGGTGTGGAGAATGCTGACCTCTCTTTGCCCCATCAGTCAAGGCGATCTGCCAGTACCCAGACGTTAAGTCAAACGTGCTGAGGTACCGCGCAGCCCCTAACCGATCTATGAGCTCATCAGCTCTGGGGATGGGGTGGGCGTCAGTCCTGGTGACGGAATTGAGTCCCCTGTAGTCCACACAGAACCGGAGTTCTGGTGTGGCACCAGGCGCGGCAGCTTTGGAACCAAGACCACGGGGCTGGCCCAAGGGCTGTTAGAGGACTCAATCACCCCTAGCGCAAACATCTTGGAGACCTCCTCCTTGATGCAGGCTCTGACCCTGTCAGTCACCCTGTAAGCCTTGTGCTTCACAGGAAGACTGTCCCCAGTGTCCACATCATGGACGCACCAATGAGTGACACTGGGAACCAGGGAGAACAGGTCAGGGAACTGTCCCAACAGTTGGCGACAGTCACCCTGCTGCTCAGGTGTCAGGGAGGTAGAGAGGTTTACTCCCTCCACTGATCCATCTTGCTCTCGGGCTGACAGGAGGTCAGGAAGAGGCTCGGTCTCCTCCTCCATTCCATCATCTGTAGCTAAGAGCATGCCCACTTGGGACCTCTCCAAGTGGGGCTTCAGGCGGTTCACATGCAGGACCCGCAAGGGGTTCCTGGGAGACTGCAAGTCCACCAAATAGGTAACTGGACTCTTGCGCTCCACCACCGTAAAAGGGCCGGTCCACCTGTCCTGGAGCGCACAGGGCTCCACAGGGGCCATGACCCACACTTTCTGACCAGGCTGAAGCTCTACCAGAGTGGCATTCTGGTCGTACCACCGCTTCATCTCCTCCTGGCTGGCTTCCAGATTTGCCTCAGCAAGCTCTCTGAAACGCCTAGTCTGGTTCCTGAAGGCCAGCATGTAACTGTATACATCCTGGGGAGGTTTCCTGGGAGATTGCTCCCAGCCTTCCTTGACCAAACTCAGAGGTCCTCGCACCGGGTGTCCATAGAGGAGCTCAAAGGGACTGAACCCTAGAGACTTCTGTGGCACCTCCCGGTATGCAAACAACAGGCATGGTAAGAGGACGTCCCATTTACGCCTCATGGGTTCTTCCAGACCCATAATCATGCCCTTGAGGGTCCGGTTGAATCTCTCAACCAGACCATTTCCTTGAGGGTGGTAAGGAGTGGTGAACTTGTAAGTTACACCGCACTCCTGCCACAGGGACTTCATGTACTTGGACACGAAGTTGGTACCTCTGTCAGACACCACCTCTTGAGGGAATCCCACACGTGAGAAAATTCCCATCAGTGCCCGTCCCACCACGGGGGCCGTCACTGTCCTCAGAGGGATGGCTTCAGGGTACCGGGTGGCATGGTCCACCAAGACCAGGATAAACCTGTTGCCCATGGCTGTCTTGGGGTCCAGTGGCCCCACAATGTCAATACCCACCCGTTCAAAGGGGGTGCTGACCACAGGGAATGGCTGGAGAGGAGCCTTGTGCTTCCTCCCACTTTTTCCACTTGCCTGGCAAGTCTGGCATGTCCTGCAGTGAGTGGCGGCACTCCTGCGCATCTGGGGCCAATAGAAATGGGTAACAAGCCTGTCAAAGGTCTTGTCCTGCCCCAGATGTCCCGCTAACGGTACATCATGAGCCAACCCCAGTAGGAAGGCTCTGAAGCGCTGGGGTACCACCAGCACACGGGCTGACCCAGGCTCAGCAACCTTAGGCTCTGAATACAGGAGACCATTCTCCCAGTAAACCCAATGTGATCCAGACTGATCACCTGCTGCCTGGTCTGTGGCCTGTTGCCTCAGACCCACGAGAGAAGGGCATGTGTTCTGCTCCTTGCAGAACTCTTCCCTGGAGGGTCCTCCTTCTTGCTGCCAATGGGTCAGCTCAGGTAGGTCCCCCAGTTCAGCTACCTGTTCCCCTGTAGGTTCCAGGGCATCCCCCTCAGGGTCTGCCTCCTCCTGGACCGTGGGAACCTCGGGGGCCGGTTTCCCGCGCCCCCTGCCTCCTCTCTCTCCGGCAGGCACCTGGGTCTCCCTCTCAGGCTCCAGGTCCTCTTGAACACCTTTAGCTGCCATTGACCGGGTGGTCACACATGCCCAATCAGGCAAGCCCAACATTTCTAAATGCGCACTCCGCTCCACCTTAGCCCAAGGTGAGCTCTCCAAATCGTTCCCTAACAAACAGTCAACAGGCATGGCTGGCCTCACAGCTACTTGAAGAGTACCCGAGACCCCCCCACTCAAAGGGAACCTGAGCCACCTTGCAGTGACTCTCTGTGTTGTCAGCGGCAACAACCGGATAGAATGCATCAGGGATAACCTGCTCTTTAGACACCAGGTGACACTTGACAGCTGTCACACTGGCTCCTGTGTCTCTCAGAGCCTCCACCCTATGGCCATTGATGGTCACCCACTGCCTGTATTTCTTAGTGTTCTCAGGCAGCGGGGTCCTAGGGACCATCTCAGAGTCTCCTAATGAGACAAGGGAAAACACTGTGGGATCCCCCACCTTGGGCACCCAACTCCTCCCCCAGGGCTACACTAGCCAACTGCCGGGGGACTGCACTGGTGGGTGCTGGTTTTCCATGCAAAGGGCAACGAGGATCGTTTGCCTTGTGGCCAGGGGCGCCACACTTGTAACATACCAGTGGTCCCTGGTGAACAGGGGGCCTGTCAGGGCCACTGGCTTCTTCTCAGGGGGAGGCTGGGAACCTTTCCCTGGGTTCCCTTGGGGTCTACTTTGGGGCCCTTTATGGAACTCCTTCTGTTTACCCTTGTCCCCCCACTCTTCTGCTGGGGACCCTGCCCACCCTTGGCGGAGTCTCCCACGTGACCCTTGTGGACCCGGGTACTCACCCAGCGGTCCGCCTCCTCAGCAAGCTGCCTAGGGTTAGTCAGCTTACTATCAATCAGGTGCTGGCGTAGCTCAGGAAAACAATTACCGGACAAGTGCTCCCAGGCAATCAAATCAAAGAGCGCCTGAAAATCAGTCGCTTTGCTACCCTTTACCCAACCATCCAAGGCTCTGCAAAAGAAGGTCACATATTCAACCCAGGTACTGCTTTCAATCTTACTACAGTTCCTGAACCTTTGCCTATAAAGCTCAGGGGTCAAACCATATCTAGTCATTAAGGCATCCTTCATGTGGCTGTACGAATTATAGACTTCAGAGGGCAAATCCAACAAGGTATCCCGCCCTTCACTGAGGAACCGTCCCCACAACCCCGCTCCCCAATCCTTCTCAGGGACCCGGTGGGAAGACATGGCTACCTCATAGGCTTTGAACCACTGCCCTATGTCGTCATTTTTAAAAAACTCCTTCACCACATCTTTGGGAATATACACCCTAGCTTCAACAGGCACAGGCGGTACACTGCCACCAGAGGGAGTAATCTCTAAGCTCTTGGCCTTCAATTCCAACTCCCTCAAAACTTTCTCATGTTCAAACTGCATTTTCTTTTCTTCTAGGGCTAATTTCCTTGTTTGCATTTCGAATTCTAACTGCTTATTCAGCTTGAGTTTGGTCAGCTCCATTTCGTGCACCCTACTCTCTTTCCTGTCCTCCAACTCCTCTGGAGACAGTCCTCTGGCAGAAACACTGCTACCTACTGGGGAAGGTGGTCTTCTAGCCCCTAGACCCAATAGCCCCTCCAGCTGCCCTTCTGCATTCTCAGCCCCCTCCACAGGGGCACTCCTTGATTCGACCCAGGCCCTCAGCGCCTTTTGGAGGTCCTCCTTCCTGGAGATCCCGGTCATGGACACTTTAAACTTTTTGCAGAATTGCTTGAGCTGCTTAAGGGTGTAGCATTCTAGCCTCTCTTCTTCCCAATCACATTCAACAGAGGCTACTGATGCTGGTTTCTCCATAGTGACTGAACTTGGCATTTGCAAAAATAGGAAATCCCAGAAAAACTGCTATTAAAGTATGTGGTTGCGTTTTGGTCTGCACTCACTAAGTAGTGTTCACCAATCACTGTACATGAGTCACAAATGCAAGTCCAGAATCCTCACCGCTGACCACCAATGTTAGATTTGGGGGTCTCTAGTTGGCAGAGGTATGTACCTTTGTCCAAATAGGGACCCTTGCGTCTAGTCAGGGAAAGTAGGTACACTCCCGAAATAACCCCTGCTCACCCTCTTGGTAGCTTGGCACGAGCAGACAGGCTTAGTTCAGAGGCAGTGTGTAAAGCATTTGTGAACACATACAGTAATCAAGTGACAACACTACAAATGGACACCACACAGGTTATATATTTATAAAAATAGGTATACTTTATATAGATTTATCACAAGACCATAAACGACAAAAATAATCCACAATACTGTTAAGAATACTTAGTTCTGATCAAAAAGGCTTAATTCAAGGTTCTGTGCGAGTCGGTAGCCTCCTCCGGCTACGGCGATGTCGAGAACAAACAGAGTCTAACAAATCCAGCTGACCGCGTCGAGACGGGCCAACACAGCGTAGACAGACTCGGTCACAGTACCTTTTACTTGAAGCGGCAGGCACGGGCGTGCGAGCCGGATGGCTGTTCGTCGCGGTCGCGATGCAAAAATGGAAGCGTTGCAGGACGCGTTGTCCCTCGATGCGGTGCAGGCAGCGGCTCGTTGACGTCGTCGAGACGGAGTCGGTGAGACCAGGGCCGTGCGTTGCAGGGCGAGACGGTGCTTCGATGCGGTGCTGGCAGGTTGCGGTGCGGCGACGGAGCCGGATTCAGGAGCTGGCGTCGATCAGTCCGGACAGCGGTGCGAGTCGGGCGGTGCGTCGCAAAGCGTGCGAGCGGTGCCCAACTCCGGTGCGGTCACAGGACTCGAACTCAGCAGCAGTGACCGTGTCGGTCGGACCAGTTCGATTCGGCGTAGCGAAGCGTTGCAGGACGCGTTGTCCCTCGATGCGGTGCAGGCAGCGGCTCGTTGACGGAGTCGGTGAGACCAGGGCCGTGCGTTGCAGGGCGAGACGGTGCTTCGATGCGGTGCTTGCAGGACACCGAGTCGGTCGTGAGAGTCGGTCACAGCTCCCTACCTCTGTAGCCACTGAAACAGAGTTTCCAGCAGCAATTCACAAAGGGGGTGAAGTCCAATGGTCCTGGGACTTCGGTCAGGGGGCAAGCTCTCTTCCAAGCCCTTGGAGATCCTTCACAAGTTGATGAAAGTCACAGCAAAGCAAAAGTTCCTTTCTCCTCTCTTTGGCAGTCAGGCAAACCACTGCAGGCCAATCCCCCAAGCAGCACTTCAGGCTTAGGGATAGTTTCTCCTCAGTTTCTTCTTGGTTCCGCTCCTCAGTAAAGGTTTCTTCTTGTTCCCAAAAGTGATCTAATTTTCCTGGGGTCTGGGTGCCCCTCTTATACCCTGATTCTCTTTGTTCTCTGGAGGCAGAGAGGCCTCTGCCTAGTCCAAAACCAGTTCTGGTCAGTCCTGGAGCACTTTGTTTTTCTGACCCCTTCTTTCCTTTCAGAATGTGGGGCAGAGTGCTCAGCCGCCCGGCAGGAGGTGGAGCCAGCATTGTGGAAGGCAGGCACAGCCCTATTCAGACCCAGGTGCAACTCCTCCCTCCACTCTGGCTGCAGATCTTTCTATTCAGCCCTGCGCTGACTCACCCTGTCTCCGGTAGCCACCCCCAGCCCCTGTCACTCAATCTCCAGACAAGGAATACACAACCTAGCAGAGGCAGGCTTGGATAGTTAGGCAAGAAAATACCCACTTTCTAAAAGTGGTATTTTCGAACACAGAATGTTAAAACCAACTTCACTAAAAGATGTATTTTATCATCCTGAGTTCAGGCATACTAAATTCGTTTTTCTACCATGTTCCCTGGGTCAGTTCTGACTATAAGGTGTAATAGTCAGTCTGCCCATTCTGGCCTATGGGGAGCAGGTAGCCTTGCAATAGTGAAAAACGAAAATGGCTGTAATTCACTATTAGGACATGCCACACACACCAGGGCATGTCCTACCTTATACTTACAATGCACCCTGCCCTAGGGCCTACTTTAGGGGTGACCAACATGCAGTAAAGGGAAGGTTTAGGGACTGGTAAGTGGGTGTACTCACCAAGTCGACATGGCAGCCCTAGGCTGCACACAGGCTCTGCGATGGCAGGCCTGAGACACATTTTACCAGCCGCTTCTGTGGGTGGCACAACCAGTGCTGCAAGCCCACCAGCGGCATTGGATTTACAAGCCCTGGGCACACTGAGTGCACTGTACTAGGGACTGACAAGTAAACCAATCATCCAATCATGGAGTCACTAATACATGTATCAATTAACGATAGGGAGCACTTGCACTTTGGCACTGATTAGCAGCGGCAAAGTGCCCATGAGCATCTAGTCCAGCAAAAACATATCGGCAACAGTGGAGGCATTATGAAAAAATGGAAGGGAGACCCACGCCAAGGATGCCAGGTCTAACACTAACATAGAACTCAAAATTATCAGAACAGTAGTCAGTAGCCTTATCTTCATCATTACATTGGGAGGATGCAAGATAGGTGTTGCAAGAGCTGCAGAGAAGGGGTATGCCAGGGAAGGGGACGCAGGAACAGCTTGTGAGGGTCGGTTGCTGCAGAGATATGGGTGGATGGGCCGTGCGATTTGTGGGGAAGCAGGGTGCCCTGCGGAAATATGTATGTTAAGTCTTACACACCTTCTTGTTAAATGGAGGATGTGATCACATGGGAGAGAACATGTCATGGACAGTATATGGCTATTTTGTGCAGATTAAGGGTACCTGAGATGGGGATACCTGACCAAAACCTCTAATAGCTGTGACTGAGGATGGATATTGCCATGCACTAAGTGCATTAGCTCATAGGGAGGAAAGCACAAAGTTGCATATTTTTATCTGTGTAATATTATGACTTTTCTTTTAAATACTAGAAGATTATTTGAGACAAAAGCAGATTTGCGGGAGAAAAAAAATCTGAAAAATAAATCTTTTGGTTTGTTCCATTTCGGTGAGGACCTGGCCTAGCAGTTCTGCCTGGATTGTTCCCGTGAGGAGCAAGGCCAAGGCTGAATTACATATCGCTGGGTCCAAACTGAGGTATCATGGTGAGCAAAAGAATGATGGGTTGGTATTCTACCCCGAGCGATTGCCAGTGGTTAGATAAATGTCAAGAATTCCTCCCACCACCTTTTGTGCTTTCACGTCCCACCCTAAGTGGCAAGGGTATGCCCAGACGTGGGTCCCGTGCTCACTGTCACTCTGGAATAAAGCTATACCTGGCTGTTGAGCCCTTATCAAGGTGAAACCGGTCCTAGGTTTATTTATTTATTTGTGAAGCGCAACATTCATCCCCAAGGGGTATCACGGCGCTGAGGTGGCGGATCCTAGTGCTGAGGAGTGGGCTGGATATATTAAGTAGCTACTCAAATAGGGAATAAATGTGTTTTTAATTTCTTCCTGAAAGTGTTGTAGTCCTTGGTCAGCCGCAATTCTACTGGAAGCCTATTCCAATGTAATGCCGCAAGGTATGAAAAGGTGCGTCCCCCTACCCTAGCCTTTTTGATCCTTTTTGTCTCGGCGAGCGCTTGATGGTATGACTTTAGGCATCTGGGAGGGATGTAGAATTGGATTTTATTCTGAAGAATTTTAGGGACGATGCGATTAAGTGCCTTAAAAGTGTGTCCCAAGAGCTTTAATCGTGCTCTTTGACGCACAGGCAGCCAGTGAAGTTGTTTCAGGCAGTCAGTTGCTGAAATGTATCTGCCCTTGTTGCATGCCAATTTGGCTGCAGCGCTTTGTACTACCTGTAGGCGTTTAAAGAGGTAGTCTGGCATACCAACAAACAGGGCATTTCCATAGTCCATTCTGCTAACAAGCAGAGCATGAGTAACTGTCCTCCTGTTTTCTAAGGGAATCCAAGGAAAGAGCCTTTTTAGAAGCTTCAGTGTGACAAAACTTTTTCCGCAAAGAGTCCGAACATGATCCTGCATAGATAATTTGTTGTCCATAAGAATACCCAAATTTTTTGCGCACAGCTTGGGTTCTGGGGCGTGTCCTAAAGAGTGGGGCCACCATGATGCGTCCCAGATGTGGTTAGCTCCACCAAAAAGCAGAATTTCGGATTTGTCTGTGTTAAGTTTAAGACAGTGGTCCGACATCCAGTTTGCCATTTCAGTAAGGCAGTTGTTAAGTTTGGCCCTAGTGCTCTCGTGTTCGTCTCCAATAGCTATTGTTAATTGCGTGTCATCTGCATAGGAGCAAATGTCGAAGCCCCATTTGGTACCAATTTTTGCCAAAGGTGAAACATAGGCATTAAAAAGGGTGGGGCTAAGGGATGCTCCCTGGGGGACACCACAATTTAAGATTTTTGGCTTAGAAGAAAAAACGCCCAGTTTCACGGTTTGCGTTCTGTTGTTAAGGAATGAGCTGAGCCATTGAAGGGCTTTTGCATGTATCCCTTTTTCGCAAAGGTTTTCAAGTAGGAGCTGGTGGGAGACCGTGTCGAATGCCGCCGACAGGTCTAACAGGATCAGGGCAACTGCCTTGCCCTGATCCAATAGTGCTCTTACATTATCGAAGACAGCCAGCAGGGTTGCCTCGGTGCTGTTTGCCGGCCTGAAGCCTGTTTGAGAGGGATCCAACAGGCTATTTAATTCCAGGTAGGAAGACAACTGTCTGTTGACCAATTTCTCCATTACTTTGGAGAGGTAGGGGAGTAGGGATATTGGCCGGTAGTTTACTGGGTTCGTCACATCTGAACCTGCCTTCTTCAGCAAAGGAGTGACTATAGCTTGTTTCCAAGTCTCCGGAAAAACTGCTGTCTCCAGCGATTTGTTGAATAGCTGCGTAACATGAGGGCAGAGCGTAGGAATGGCCTGTGTGAAGATGAAGTGTGGGCAGGGGTCAAGGGGGGATCCCGATTTAACTTCCCCCATTGTTTTGGCGACTTCTTCTTCGGAGAAAGGGACAAAATTGCCAAACTGTGCCGGGGCGTTAGGAAGAGGATCCATTTTTTCCCAGTAGATGGGGTCTGTCGGAACAGTGATATTAAAGGATGAGTAAATACTGCTTATTTTGTCCATGAAGAAGTTACTAATCGTTTCACAGCATTCTAAAGATGGATGCAGGGTCTGAGACATGCAGGTCGGTTTGCATAGTTCATGTATGATTTTGTATAACTCCTTCGCTGAGTTTCTGTTTTCGCTTATTCTGTGAGCGAAATAAGTTCTTTTCGCTCCCTTAATGGCATTATTGTACTTCCTAAGAATAGCTTTATACAAAGATTTATCAGGTTGCTTGTGTTCCAGTTCGCTGAGGATTTGGCCTGGGCATCCATGCTAGACGATTCCCATTAGGAGCAAGTTCAAGGCTGATTTACACACGGCTGGGTCCAAATTGAGGTGGCATGGTAAGCAAAAGAACGATTGGTTGGGATGCTACTCCGAGTGATTGCCAGTGGTTAAACAAATTGCAAGCATTCCTCCCATTCCCTTTTGTTTGTTGCCTGTACTGTCCTAAGTGGCAAGGGTATGTCCAGACGTGGGTCCCTTGCTCACTGTGCCACTGGAATCAAGCTGTACCTGGCTGATGAGCCCTTATCAGGGCGAAACAGGTCCTAGGTTGCTTGTGTTATGGTTCAGTGAGGACCTGGCCTGGCAGTTCGTGCTGGACTGTTCCCATGAGGAGCAGGGTCAAGGCTCATTTACATATGATTGGGTCCAAACTGAGGTGTCATGCGGAGCTAAAGATCAATGGGTTGGGATGCTACCCCGAGCGATTGCCAGTGGTTAGACAAATTGCAAGCGTTCCTCCCATCACCTTTTGTGTGTTTCATGTACTTCCCTAAGTGGGCGCCCTAAGTGGCAAGGGTATGTCCAGACTTGGGACATACATTCATGATACTATAGATATTGATGATTACAAGTAGGGACATTCTGTTCATCTAAAAGAAGATTGTGTAATGTCAGAGAAGGTTTCTTAAATCTGCATCATCTGTCTTCTGTTATAAATTATTACAATTGAGCTTTTTTACTACTTGCCACTTTAGCTATATAGTCTGAAAGAACTTTGTGTTCAAGTGCTAATAAATCTAGTTGATTAGCAAAAATACAGTTGTTCAAAAGGAACTCATTACAACAACAAAAATACAAATTATGCAGGAAGTTTAGTTTCTTGCGCAAAAATTAGTATGCAATTAGAGTAAGTAAGTGTATCATTTAAGCGATATCATTTCTTTGATTGTAGTAATGAATCTACCTCAGGAGAGAAAAGCCCACAAACACCAGTACTGCTTGTAGTTGGACATAAAGAATTAACTGCCATTGGTATGTTTTTACCAAATCTACTCTTGCTGTTTTAAATTAAGGAACTAAGGGGCTCATTATGATGGCGGGCGGACATCAGTCCGCCTGCTATCATAACGGTGATGGGACCGCCCGCCAGACGTGTGACGGTCCCATCAGCCTAATTAGGATGGCCGGCGCATCCTGGCCTTTTAACATTGCGGGCGGTGCTGCTGGCTGCAGCACCATTCGCAATGCCAAAATGCCACGATGCCACGCGGTGCCTGCCACCTTGTGCATGGGAATGCAGGGGAGTACCATGGGTACCCCCCCAGTGCACCCCCACACACACACAGAGGGGGCCCGCAACAGGCCCCCAAAGCCAGTCTCCGCCTGTCTTTTTGCGGAGGGATATCCGCCGCAAAAAGACAGGCGGAAGGGCACATCATAATCATTACGGCGTTGCCTGCACGGCACCGCCGCAATGTTGCCCTGGTTCCGGGTTCCGCAAGGCGGGCGGAAAAGGACCGCCTTGCAGGACCATGGTGGACGGACTTTCCGACCGCCGCGGTACCTTCATGATTCCCACCGCCATCCTAATTTGGCAGTGGGAATTTTCATTGTGATGGCGGAAGGACCGCCACCGCCAGCCCGGCGGTGGTGGTCCTTCCGCCATCATAATGAGCCCCTTACTTCTATTGTAAAGCTCAGGGAGTTTTTGTTAGCTGTTCCTTATCTGCATGCCAATCCGCTTAATAATGCTGCTATACCAAATGACTCCACCTTACTGTTCTTACGTGGATTTTAGTATTTATCTGTACCAATTCTATGTTTTTTATCATGTCTTCTCTTTTATAGCCATATTTGTCTGAATAAAGATCTTTTGATTGATTGATTGAACTGCCCTTTGTCTGTCACCAGCTGCTGCTTTGCATGCAGCCCCCACAATGTGTATACTAGTGAAAGTAGACATTATCTTCAATATGAAATCATTCATTTGACTATTTTCGTCATGAAATATTGTTAATTGTCTTACTTGCTGTGCCCTACAATTTAATGTTTGATATTCATTGGTTCTGCTTTTTGTGTGATTAGGAACTGCTACCTGTTCACCGAACACCATATAATTCCACTTTATGTAGCTTCTCGGCTAATGCAGTGCAGCTGGCTTTTCACTGTACTCCCACAAAGCGTATAAATGAATGCTTTATATTAGCTGCCTGCACAATTGAGAACTGCCTTCATGTGCTGCTTACACCCCCAAACTAATTACCTCCACTTTATGCTCCAGCCGTCCACAAATTAGGACGAAGCTTCTCCAACTGTGTGTTAAAAGACTGACAAAGAAATAGGACTCACAAATCGACTCTAATCCCAAAACATCCAGCCCTGCCCCTTAAATTGAAACAAACTAGGAGAACAAGAATGTGTTTTGTTGGAAAGACTAATATGAAGGCCATAAAGCAAAAAACGTGGCTGTAAGTGTTTATTTAAGTGTGTTTGAAAAGAAAACGGTCAATGTTAATGTACTGTATCCTTTAATGACCCTTCTGTGGGTTATGAATGCAGAAAAGCTTTCATTAGTCAAAAAGATGAAAATTACTTTTGGATCCTTTGCTTATGTGCACATTATCTTCTCCCTTGCATGCCATCTGAAGCTACATTAAATATAATATGCTTCTTTGCTGCTGTTCAAGGAAATGGTAGCAAGATTAAGCAGTACGAAAAATATGATCTGGCAATAAATGGTTCAAAGACTATGATGATCAGCTTTAAAAAAAAAGTACATTTCCAATATTACACGTTTTAATGAAATAAGCAGTAATTGCCTCCAGAACGTCTTCACACTGTGTCATTTTTTTTTGTCCTCATTCACCTCAGACTCCAATTTCTATTTACCTGGCACGTAATTCGAAACTTGCCTTAGGTTGGTATGAGTGTAGATATTGCCCAAAAGGGTGTGTCTTTCTCAAATTGTTCGATTACTGGCAGCTGCACGGAGTGGGAAACAACCGCAGCCAAGAGAGCTATGTAGGTGTAATCATTGGGCAAGGTACAGGGGCGGCTCCTCCATTAGGGCGGAGGAGCGCCACCCCACTGCTTTCTCGCAGTGCGAGAAGCAGAAAAAAATAATGGTATTTTTAATACCATTTTATGTTTCTGCTTCTCGCGCTGCGAGAAAGCAGAAGACAGGGGTATACCTGGTTGGGGCGGGCGGGAGGGTATGCCTGGTTGGGGGCGGGGGGGTTGGGGAGGAGTGGCTTGCACCACTGTACCCTGACTGTTAGTCGGCCCTGGGGCCGGCCAAATCAGTCATGCGCACTCTACATTTTCTCTATGTAGGTTGCATGCAGCCTACATAGAGAAAATGGCTTCCCTACAGGAGCCCGGCTGGGCGCTGTCCGGGACTCTGCACCAATCACAACGCTGCCATTGCAGCATTGTGATTGGCTTACAGGAGGGGAGGGAGCATGCCTGTTCCTGTTCCTGAACTTTAGGAAAACGCGGAACGTGGGACCCGGCCCAGGAGCAGAGGCGGCGCGGGACCCGGTCAATTAGGTTTTCTTATTTTATTTTAACCCCCCCTTGCCCCCTGCGGTAACCCCTGCGTAACCCACCCTGCCCCTCCTACCCGCAAAGATTGCGAGCCGCGACTGGCAAGGTATATGCTCTTTTTGCATTTCGTGTTTCTACCCCCCCAACTACACCCCAGCCCAATTTGATAGTAAACCCCAGAATCTTTTCTTCTTGGATGCTTTCCCCATTAAGTCCATTTTGGACATGTAGAATAAGGAATCTAGCCACTCGGAGTGTTGAGGTGGGGTACCTCCCACCCACTTATGACAGATTTCTCTTCTTGCCAGTTGAATAGAGTAGAACAAGAGATCTTTGGCAATTCCTGTAAGTCCCTCAGCCACTCCAAAAATAGTCAATGAAAAGCTTACCTTAACATGTAGCCCTAAAATGCATGAAATGGTCTTACCCACTTCATCCTAAAACCTCAGGATCCCCGGGCATTGCAGAAACATATGAACATCCGTCGCCTTTTCTAAACCACATTTTGCATATTCAGCAGATTTTCCTATCCAAATCTTCGACAGCTTCTTCGGTGTTATGTATGCACTGTGAAGTGAAAAGAAGTTGTTTCTCCTTAAAAAAGCAGGCTTAACAATGGAGTATAATGTAGGCATAGATACTTTCCAAATGTTTTGTAACTGCTCCCTCGGCAAGCATCCTCTCCACATCTCTTCTGCCAGACTGAAATCTCCATCCGTAATCTCTTGCAGTTCCCAATACCAGATAGACACTTCCTTGCTTCCTAGAGGTAACCCCACAAACTTCCAGATAGTTTCCAATGCCCAAGATCGACCTCCGGCTTTGCTCCCAGCACACTGTGTTATTGTGAAATATGTAAAGACACAGTTTTTGGTACTATACCTACAGACCTAAATAAATAAGCACGTGATGCAGAAAGACAAGTCTGTTGGGGAAAGACACCATAATGCCACAAGGGGGTTTGCAAAGTTGAAACAGCTTTTTTTTAATAATAGTCCCAAAGCTTGAAAAATGTAAAACCCGTGGGAGGAAATCTCTCCTAAAAGTCGGTCAGAAAGAGAACACTCATGAAGCAGATTAGTGTGCGCAAACTATTCCAGGAAACTTTTTTTCGGTGTAAAACATCTCCCACGTAGAGATGAGGAACTAGACAAACAGCTTGAAGTGAGAAGTTTGTCAAATTTTCCAAAAATCACTTGTGAACTTTGAAATATCTCTCACAAGAGTTTCCAGGTGCTGAACTGACTAGGATGTTGTTGGTGTGGATAAAACTAAATGGTTCATTTGCACCATCACTATGCTTGTATATGGAGTCAATTAGGACATCTAAAGTGAATATGTAAAGTTTGCCCATTTCAAAGGCATATTAGATGCAATTGCAGACATTGAATGGCTCATTTAAGAGCCTTACAAATGGTTGAAGTTTGTAGAAATGGCAAGGTCCACACATATAAAGTAGACAATGCAAGGCAGCTTCACAGAACAGCCACTACATCATGATGCTATATGCACCTGTGCACCAACATAGAACAGAGCAGTGAACTCAGGCCCATATTTATCAATATTTCATGCAACACAATGCAGCAAGCCACCATGCTGTGCTGTGTGGCGTGAAAGGGAGAGGGCAGGAATACTCCATCTATATCAAGATATGGAGCATTCCTGCTTTCTGCCTGCGCTGGCACACAAACTGCTGCCTAGCGCCAACACAGGTTCCCTTACTACTTTTTGTGCAGGAAGGTACACCGTCCTGCACAAAACCAACCTCTGAGGCTTTTTCCTCTTTCTAATAGAAAGAGGAAACAACGAGGAGAAATACAAATATTTCTACTTATTGCACCTTTGGGTGGAGGCATACAATTCTAACGCATTCCGAGGTATACCAGTGTTGGTAAATCTGAGAAGGTGTCAGAATGCATGGGTGGATGCATGGAAACACCCATGCTCCACCCATGGCATGCCTCCCTGCGGCAGAGTAATGCATGGCAGCGATTTGCACTGCTTTGCATTACTCTAGATTTATCAAGCCACGCATAGACAGGCAAGGTGACCTTGTGTGGCTTGATAAATATCATTTAGGTTTTGCGTCACCCTTGCATCCCCTTGCATGGCCAAGGGTGACGTAAAATCTTGATAAATATGAGCCTCCGTTTTGCTGAAATTGTGCAGTCTTCAGTGCACAGACTAACGGCCTTATTACAAGTTTGGCGGTCCATAGGACATCCGAACACGTGGTGGGGGTCTGACCACCACCACACTGCGTGCCCGCCCGCAGTATTCTGGGGGTGGCGGTCAGACCACCACAGGACCAATGCGACCACCGGGGATTAAGGATTCTGCAGCAGTTGCGCAGCGATCAGGAGCACTAATATGCTGGCGGTGTTGCTGGGGCACCGCCAAGCATATTATAAGTTGCCTGCCCACTGCCCTTTTCATGGTGGTTAGCCTGTCATGCAAAGGGTGGCAGAGAGGCAACAAAGGGGCCCTACCAGGGCCCCCTGCCACTCCTGGGCCTTGGGGTGCATGCAGAGGGCACATGTAGTGCCCCCCTGGTTTTGCACCCACAGTTCCTGCATGGTGTGGCATGTATGCCACACCGTGCAGGAAGGTGGAGTCGGCGCTCTGAGATTGGAGGTCTACATGTCAGGCTCTTCAATGAGCCTGTCCGACCCCTGCCGAAGCACCGCCCACCAGACCATGATTTAACTGCTAATCTGGCAGGCAGCAGCACCATTGCTTTAGCTGCCCTACAGCTGACGGTGCAACGACAGCCAAAGACGTAATAAGGCCCATACGCTGTGCAGCATGTGCTAAATTCCAAGTAAAAGCACAAGCTTCCTTTCTTCACCAAAGAAACCATAGGTTCTTTGCAGTCAATAAGTGTTTGCATTTTTTACAT
Organism: Calotriton arnoldi; assembly: GCA_963921515.1. Classification (NCBI taxonomy): domain Eukaryota; kingdom Metazoa; phylum Chordata; class Amphibia; order Caudata; family Salamandridae; genus Calotriton; species Calotriton arnoldi. The sequence continues at coordinate 332,385 of CAWUFW010015604.1, read as the reverse complement.
CCCTTGTTTATGTGAAAAATGTGAGGCAGATCCTTCAATTGAAACATGAAACACTTGGAAGCATCTAATATACAAGTAGGGAAGACCAAATTACTATACCCAAGCAATTCAATGAGGGATATGTAAACTATCCTTCTTCACTGGAAAGTAAAAATATAAGAAAATTTTTAATTTTTATTGTGAAATACAGTAATGATGTCAGGGCACATTTAAGCATTTGTTTGTCTTGAGGATAAAAAATTAGTCAAGTGTAACACACGCTTAAAAGTACTGCAAAAACATTTCTAAGGGACTATTTTTCACCAGTATTATTCGACCATTACATAAATGTCCTATATTGAAAACCTCTGAAAAAATGCTCACTTGACCTCTTATACGCCGTTTCTTTCAGTTTCACGGATATAATTTCAATCTTATTTTCCTGTAGTATTTTCACATTGTGAAGAGGAAAAAAAAACCACTTTCCTTATTAAAAAAAAATTAAACGTGTCATGTCTCATTGATGAGAAGGACAAGTATTTAATTAAAAACAAATAAGACGTATAGGGAAAAAACAGTCAGGTGAATTTCCCAAATGTCCCTAAATAGCACATTTTTGTCAGTAGAAAAATATCCAGCCACTGAAAGCTTCATAAAACGCTTGCTATTAAACAGTTAATATGATTTTACTCCATTCAAAAGCAGAGGGATGAATCCTGGATTATCTTTGGTCATTTTACATAATTATTTATACGCAGTTTTCCATAGTGCAAGTAGACAAGTGCAAAATGAGTGACAGAGAGCTGTACAAGAGTGTTGTTCCATTGAGCACTGATGGACAGTGTACAATTTTACACTGATTTCAATGTGTTCTAGATGCATGTTAACAGGCATTTATACAGATTGGTAGAAAGAGTGTTTCAAGCTGGTAAGATGGAGTTATCTGGTTGTTAGGTTACAGTACGATAAAAGTATTATGTAGTTTGGAAAATAACTGATGTGCAAAAAAGTCAGAGGTGGAATTGGCAACTTAAGAGGAAGTGTTTCCATTTAGCGGACAGTCATGATGGTAAGTGGGATGGAGTTCAAGGCTTATGGTGTGCTCCTTGAGAAGGATTGTTTTAGAGTCCTTTCCTTTTGGAAGGAGGCGGTAGGCAGAATTAGAGACTTGGTTAACACTTCTGAGAAATGGTAGGTGTCCTGAGAAGATCAGTTTCTGAATGATGCAGTTGGGAGCCGCAGAGTGTAATGATCTGTGAGGAAGACTTGCAAATTTGAAGATACTTCTTTCCACACTCAGATAGATTGTAAGAGTGACCAAGCCCAACTAGGTTGCTAGATGTAGTACCATTTTAATTGTGGTTAGTTGGTTTTTAGTGTGGTCAATGAATAGCGAGTTGCATTAGTCGAACCTGTACAGAACTAGAAATTTGACCACTCTTCTGACGTTCTCTTCAGAGAGGTGTGTTTTGATTTCTCTTAATGACTTTAGCGGAAACTAGATGTTTTTCGCTAATGCGTTAACGTGTATTTGTATGTTTTTGTGAAAAACTGAAATGTAGAGGTTTTACTATGTCAATTATACTTGTGTTGTAGATTTTATCCTGGCCTGGATGAGAATATTAGACTGAGAAGATATAAGCAGGAATTCAAATCCGTTTTTGTAGAACTGAGTTTCACACTGCATTTCAGTTATGCTTTCCATTTACTGAAATTCGGCAGATGTTGCAATATATATTTATTTATATAAAAAATATCAGGAACATTATGACAAGATACCCTTGGCATGGCATTGTGTGTAAGTACATAGAGCAAATGTGCTGTGTGATGGATACATTGACAGTTAATGGAAGTGTTGTGAGGCATCAGATTAAGTAATACACTTTAGAAATACATTATAACTCAATAATTCACATATTTACCATACTAACTGAGAATCATAAGAAAAATAAACTGATGATATCAGCTATACTATATAAAAATTCTGTTCAGATCAATAATTGTATAATATATAACATACAATGGTTTACCCAAATATTCCTGCCATATTGGCAAAAATTAACTCAGTAAAGGAAGTATTCTCACGTTATTGCATATAGGTTTACAGGTTTTCAGTGATTCAGATAATTACTTTCACATGCCTTTGCCTTTCAGATAATATATCCTACAGAATCAGTTTTACTATATATTGGATTTCTATTAACCTCCTAATAAACCCAGAACAGCACAGGATTTCACAAAATGTACTGGTAACAGACTGAGCAGCATAACATACCACCAATGGTTATTAACGTGCTCCACCTGAATTAGCCATCTCCATAAATCCAAGGCTAGTTACCAATCATATAAAGTTTAATATAACAGTTGTGATATAAAAAGGGTATGGAAAATATGAACATTTGTTCAGCAGAAATTCTACAAACAGTACAATTAAATAAGATTAAAAGAATAGATCTTTAATTTTCTGTTGGAATCAGTGAAGCAATAGCTGGTACAACTGTGGGCTCAGCAATACGACCAAAGTCAAAAAGGAATGCTGATATATCTCCTCATAAAAGATTGTGAAAGGATCAGGAAAATGCATTCCAAGTGTTCTTGCAAGAAAGGGTGGTTGTTGTTCCAGATTGAATCAAATGGGGGTGCCATGGCTAACATTCGGTGTTTAGAGAGTTTATCCAATGCTCTTTATTGCCCGTACCTACCAGAGCACCTGTACCGACTGCTGGATGAGGATAACATCTTTAACATTGTAACTGAATCATAATCCTAGCAGGAAGGCTGAGAGAAAATGAGGAGTGGAAGTGAATCCTTTTCAAAAGTGACAGATTCTCAAGAAAGAGACACCAGGTAAATGTAACTGGTGATTTGAAACATGGGTAAGACAAGCATCATTCTTCATTCTGGATGAAGACCACCTGTCTGGAGCTGAACACTGACAAGACAGAAATTGTGATCTTCGAGGAGAGCACATCATTGTGGGATTTCACCTGATAGCCAAAAGAACTGAGACCGAAGCCCACCACCCACACTAAATCAATGGTGTTATGGCCTCATGCTTCCATACCCTGAAGATGCTAAGGAAGATTTTCAAATGGCTTTCAATCAGCACCCGAAAAACCATCACACATGCCCTGGTCACAAGCAAGCTGGAGTACGGGAACACTCTCTTTGCTGGGATCAACAAAAAACTCACCAGAAGGTGGCAGACCATTCAGAAATCGGCAGCCAGAATCACCACCAACCTCCCACGCTGCCCTTACATCACACCACGCATGAAGGAGTTCAACAGGCTCCCAGTTCACAAACGAGCACAATTCAAACTCCTCACCCACAAATTCAAGGCACTACATAACACTGACCCAGTGTACCTAAACAATTACATCTGTTTTAACAAACCTTCCAAACGCCCCCTCTTGTCCATACTCCTACTTGCACACATCCCATGCATACAGAAACCTAGATTTTACATCTACAGCTATCACTGATCTTGCTGTGATGCTGGTGGGCTCTTCTTATTTAAAAGGTGCTCTATACTGGAACAAAATTATGAGTTTTTAATTTGCAATGTCTTGATATATAGGTTGCCCTGCTTTTCCTTTAAACTGTTTGCTAACTGCTTTCAGAATGTGTGATCTGAGGGCAATACAGTGGCCTGTATGTTTGAATGTTCTTAATGTATTTATGTGTTTGTTATGTTTTATCTTTTATGATTATGATGCATAATTGAATAAACATTTATTACTAACTATTACTAGAAATCCTTTGCTTGGTTGAATTATTATATATATAAAAAATTATACAACACTAATAACATTAGTAGCTCTCAATCCGTTTTATTGAACATAAGTAGCTCTCAGTACAGAAAAGGTTGGAGACCCCTGCTTTGGACTCTGATAGGGTGTATTTCAACTTCCCACAACAAGAAGGATATGGAAGGGGAGGGGAGTAGAGACATTGATAAAGCAGTGTAGGTAATGGTTAAATGTGTTGATTTGTAAATGGTTCATTTAGTACAGGGGGTGTACGAGAGAGGTGATTTTATGGTACTGCACAAGGGATGACAGGCAACAGCAATCAATAAATGAAGCTGTCTAAACATTTGTAAACAGTGAATGCCTATCAAAATTAGCAGATGCTTCCACAAACTTTACTTAAAGAGATACTAATTATGCAGCCGAGACTGAAGCATGTCTAAATTATAACTTCAAAAGTAACAAAAATAAGACAATAAAATGTATTATGTCTGTGATTCAAGCAAACTAAACAAAATTATGTGGAATCAGTAATCTTTCATGTCTCAGCACCTCGATTCACACTTAAATGTGTGTGAAAGTACTGCTGAACTAAAGTGACCAAAGAGTAATAGAAAGCTAAGGAGTAGGACAATAGAACGGAGGGGTGTCAAGTGAAAGAAACTAGGGGAAAATTTGTAGATATGGAGGCATAGACAGAATGACAGCAGATAGACATCATTGGTTCATTCTTAAAAAGAACACCATGTATCAGCGGGGTGGCAATTTTGTAAATTATTTCCTACTTTTGCCACATTTGAGTTGGTGGCTTCGAAAATTAAAATAAACTGTCTCAATAATGAGAATTTGAAATTGGATGTGGAGAATAGAGTGGTGAAAAATGCGTCATTCTTTTGTATAGGTCAAACCACAGCTATAATGGTATGCTTAATTCTTTAAAATACTGTTCATTAGGTTTATCCATATACTTTGTAGGATGAAAGAAATTTCTCTTTAAATTGAAAGTTAAAAACACTCAAAACAATGTGATATTGTATTTTTGAATTACAGAGAAATTGCAATCAAAGTTTGTACACATCATAAATGTATAGGAAACAGATTGTTCTTGATTCAATACTTACATTGCATTTACACTGAAAGGATAGGGAGTTTTGATTCAATACTTACATTGCATTTACACTGAAAGGATAGGGAGTTTTCAAATAAATATGCGAAATTTCTGCCACAATATGACGGCTTCAATCAAACTTTTCCAATTTAACTTTGAATGAAGATCCTGAGTATTTCATAATGTTACCATGTGCACAGGAATACCCCTACTACCAGTGAAGGCAACCATGTACTCCATGTATCAGTTATCCTGCATATATTACTCAATTCCACCATGCAACCAGTTATGTTTCTTATGCTCATCAATGTCATTATGTGCCCATTCACCCCCATATTCCAGTTATTGACGCCTTTTGCCAAATAACACCATCACATACTGCTTAATCCATGTGTGCCTGTTCAGGCTTCATCGAGTGACTAGGTTTCCATTGAATGCCACTCAATTCCATGACGTGTTAAGATTTTCCCCATATGTTAGCAAATGCCATCCTGTGAAATGGAACTGATATCACATGTCATCCAGTATCTCCCCAGATATACCACACCATATGACACTCTATGCCACTATAAGCTTGTGTCACTATCTGATAGCCATTATACGAAAGTCAAATTCCATGATGTGCATTGTATCCCCCATACCCAACACCCACGCATAACCTTTTGTGCTAGGAAATGCTGTTAGGTACACATCATCATCTAGTCAATGACATAAAGTTTTGTGGTGCACCTTATATTCTAGTTGAATTCAGGGGCCTCATAGCCAAGATGACATTTGCTCCCATTCCGGTCTGGTTCTCCTCTGTTTCTCCCATACTTGTGGGGTGGGGGCAAAGATACATTGAACACGTGCTGGGTCCGCCTAAAGTCTGAGGAGGCCAAGAACAGCAGTCTTCTGTCTCCTAAACAAGGAAGCATGCCTAGTGCCAAGAATAGTGGCTGCAGGTAAATAGAGTAGTATAACAGAGAGAGATGATGGTAGTGCTGCAAGAATAGCCAGCAGCTGAATGACAGTCTTGGTTCACTCCTTGCTGATTTGTTCAGTATTTCATGAATGATGTGGTCAAATGTCTTTCTTATTGAATCACAGTTTTGCATTTTTTCTGATCCCTCTCAATCAACAACAGGTCTGAAAACCCCCTTGAATTGCGTATATATATCATCGGTCCTAAATGATGTAGTAAGCACACCAATAATTAGAATATTGCAAAGTGAAAGAGCAAATATACCACCTAAGACACATCTGAATTCATGTCACCTCATTCACGATCTAGTGAGCCAAAATTTGTTTCATCTGCACGATCAAGTTTACAATTAATTTTCTTCCTGATTAAAAGTCTCAAGTGCCACATGCTACCTATCCATGCATCAACAAAGCCAAGGACTTTGTGATTCCAGCAGGTGTTTCAGCTGGCCCTGTGCTGCTGTATTCCTCCATCTATTGCAAAGCAGTGATTCTCAATGGGTTTTAAAAAATCAAGCTTGTCAACATCAACAACCGGGCAGCGAACAGTGCCGCCCGCCAAGCTCATGCCACATGTATGAAATCCACCTCGCTCATGTACTGAAGCAGTGAGATCATCTGATGGAAACTTTTGCTCTCTGAGAGGAACCTTCTGTTATTATTTGCTTCCCAGTTTTCATCACGCAGGGCATCTCTCGGGAATGTTAGCAGCAAGCTAAATGATTAAAAAAAATAGAGAACCATATTACAAAAAAATATGCCTTGCAGTATATTTAGTTTACGTGTTTCTGTTGTAGTTAGCTTGTAGTCTATGGCTGACACTTTTCCATAAGAATTCTATTGTAATGATTTATTAAGGACACTAACAAAGGTTACGTAGAACTTAATTATTAAACAACCCTTTCCCTCAAATAATCTCTCAAATTGGAGAAATTGTCCTATTTAATAAATATCACATTCTTCATGAAGACAAAGTTAATATTTGCACAGTAACTCATGAGTGGTATTTTGCCTTTTCCCCATAGTCATTTTGGACTGTTTTTTGGAGTTTGTGGTTGTATATCTGATGTGAATTGATGTAAGTCAGGTGTATAACAAGAACTAATTTAATGACTTGCAGGTTAGGCGAAAAATCATTTTTTTTCTCCCCAGTGCAGTTGTATGGAGGTAGCATGCGTATGACATATGAAATCATAAATGTAATCTCTACATAAACTTAATTAACATACATAGAGAAACTCCTATACAATTGTTACCCAATTCTCTAAAGAGAAAAACATGATAATTGCCCATAGCAAATAATAGAAATAGATCCCTTTCAACACAACTGAACAAAGGTTCCTAGTTATTGTTTGGTTAACAAATCTAGAACTTTACTCCTGGCGTTTTTGAGGTTTTTTTACTTAAGAATTTGTTTATTGGCATTCAGTGAATCAAGCTGCATTCAATGAAAATGAAGACACAGGGGCCTACTTATGAGCGGTTTGTGTCGTGTTTGCACCACACAACGTGGTACCGGCACGACGCACACCTTAAGTTAGATTTATGAAGCAGCACATGGCCACTTTGCATGTCCCTGATTGGCTCCATAAATCTGAGGTAAAGCAATGCAGCACAAATTGCTGTGTTGCCTTACTCTACACAAGGGATGCATGCCATGGGCGCTGCATGGGTGTTCCCTTGCAACTCCCATGGTTTTTGATGCACTTCCAGATTTACCAGAACTGGTAGACCTGGGAATGCCTCAAAAAGATGTGCCTTCCCAGGAGAGGCGTGACGAGGAGAAATATCTTTATTTCTCCTCGTTACTTCCTCTTTCTATGTGTGCTGGGGTGCCTGCTTTGGCTCTAGGCTGGCAAAACTGCACCAGCGCAGGGAGAAAAGCAGAAATGTGCTGATTGCCTTAAAAATGGCGCATTCCTGCCCCTCCCTGTCAGGCAGCGCAGCGCAACAAGGGGACGTGCTGCGCTGCACTGCTTGACTTTTTCATAAATAGGCCCCACAGTTTCCCCAGAAAATGCCATGTTCAATGGAGCAGGCTGATTGTGCTAAAGCCAAACTGAAATTCAGATACTACGGAGCTGAAATTTATTTGAGGACGCAATGATTATCCTTAGATGGTTAACAATTTATTGCAAATAGAAGTCTGTGTGTGCACATACCAGTGGGAACCTGAGGTTTTCACCAGTAGCCTGATTCAGTGTGTGAATTGTTAGCAGCACTTTTAGTGAATAATGTTACTAGAGGAGAGGGATGTGTCCTGGATTTTTTATGACTTGCCTCATTGCTTCTTAATGACTCTGCATGTGTATTACAGTGAAAGAGGACTTTGGCGCTAGTTCATTGCATTACATTTGAATGGGGTTGATCCTTATGTAAATTATCGAATTGCCATTTCATTCAGTCAACGTTTCAGGTCAGAACCTGAGGTGGTGTGTCACTGATTAAAAACCATCAAGACGTGGTGTACAATTTGAATCAGAGAATTCTCTAGTCACAGAGGAGACTTAATGTATTTATCATTTTTGTGCTAGAACAAAACAACCGACCTTTTGTGTGGTTTGCTTTAAGGGCGAACTCTCTGGCTCGTGGCGCATAACCTGGGGCACATACATTAAAGAAAGACATCTCTGGTACTTTTTAATGTTTCAACAGTGCCATAATTTCATCACACTTCATATTCTTCTACTTCTGTGTGTGAATGAGGAACATCAACACATGATTACCACTTAATTGTACGTATAGTTTCTCGTTTTGGGGGTTGTGATTTCTTTCTAGCAAGTTATAGCTTATTCATAGCTAACAATTTACATGAATTGTTAATTAGATCCCAAATTAATTTTGGATTTCATCCGAGGTTAGTGTTTCCTACTTTCCCGCATTCTCTGGCCTTAGTGGTGTTTCAAGGAGAATTACATATTCTAATATTTAATAAACACTGTAAGATGGTATTTGGCGTTTCTGTCCTATAGGGGGTTTGGTATTCACCACCATTCCTGTCGCATTTTGACTCAGCCTGTCTCTAAAGCAGCCATACAAATATCTTTTTTTATATTTATTTGGATGACAGTTTGAGAAATGAGACACAAAAATACAAATCGGCTCCTGCTCCTAAGGCTCACCACACATTAATTGCTTTTATAATGACTTTATGGCGATTTTTTGCTTCATAGGTTTTAGTAATATCATTGGCGGTTATTATATTCTCCAACAGGCTAATTTGAGGGAAAACAGTCCAAATTTGTGATATAAGCGCAGAGACTGGAAAATCTTTCTTAAATAACCCATTTATTCTAAAATAATCCTGTCATGAAAAAAAAAAACCTTTAGAAATACGTCTTAAGTATCATGAATACTGCAGGCGTATTAACTCACACCCTCATAAAAGCTAATGAAATACGACCTTGCGCTGCTAAGTGAGGACAAACCTATGAATCACAGGTGGTGCTGTTAAATAAAGGTGCCACTATATTGTCTACTGCTACACACATTTTTATACAAGACTGGTACTCAATGCCTGGCAGGTGTAAAATGTACGTGAGCTATTTTACCACACAAGACTTAATTCAAGCACGATTGCTTTGAGTGCATCTTTTCTGAATTGTAAAAGGGGGAAGATATTTGCAATTCTGTAGTGCAGGTTTGGTTGTAATTTGCTCCTTCAGCTGGCCAGCGCCTAGGAAGTATAGTATAATCAAAATTAGATAATGTGTTTATCATTTAGCAACCAATTGGATGTACTGACCTTAGGTTTAAATCCAATCTAACAATACATTATATTTTTTTAAATATATTTTCATTGATCTTAAAGGTTCTCTCGAAGGTTTCAGTTGAAGAGTTTTTTAACAAAATTAGTTAATCTAGCTTTCTACATAGTTGCTTGCTGGTTTAGCTCTACAGGAATGCAACTTCAGGGGAGGTAGAAAAGGGACAGACATCCTTGAATAGCAGATTGGTCCAAAGTTTCTGAACCATGGCAGGGTGACATACATTTATGTCAGACGATAGGGGCCATATTTATGACCTCAGTTACATCGCACTTGCACCACACAACATGGTACATGCACGACACAACTGAAAAATTAGATATATGAAGCCACGCAAGGCCACTTTGCGTGGCCCTGAGTGGCTTCATAAATCTCGGGTAAAGCAACACAGCGCAAATCGCTGCATTGCCTTCCTCTGTGCTAGGGAGGTGTTCCATGGGCATTGCGTGGGGGTTCCACGCAACTCCCATGGTTTTTGACGCATTCCCCGATTTAATAGAACTGGTAAACCTGGGAATGCGCCAAAAAGACACACTGTTGACTTGGCCCTGCTTGCAGGGTCATCCCTAAACTTTTTGGCCTTCCCCCTAGTCTTTTTCCTGACATAAGGTTGGTGGTTTCAGGACTCTGGGCACTTTAGCGCTGGTTAGCAGTGCAAAGTGCGTGTGCTTTCTGCCTTCCATAGGCTTACATTAGGAACCCCCCCCCCCTTATGGGATATCTCCCCCATGGTAGAAAATATGTATGTCATGTTTGGTATGTGTGAGATGGAAATATTAAATGCTGCGCAATGGTGTGCACAGATTTATTTTCACCATTGTGGAAATGCCACTTTTAAACCTTGGCATTTCGGTGTGCTGTGTGCCTGCCTTGTGTATGGCTGGCTCCGCCCCTGGGGTGTGTCTGTCTCCCAAACCCCAGCACATGAAGGGAGGAGGGAAGTCTGGCAGACAGGGTGCTCTACACCTCCCCCAAAACCAGTTGGGACCGGTTTCCCCAGAGACCCTTCCAGAAGCTTCTGGCCCTTTCTAGTAGGTGGGGTGAGGGGTGTATATATAGAGGAGCTGAGACTCCATGTGGGTGTGCTTGGGTTTTGACTTGGAGGGGACACTCTGCCAGGAGGAACCACCGCAAGGCCCTGCGTGCTGGCCCCTGTGCCCATCTGTGCCCCTCTACCTTCTGCTGGACCCAGGAAAAGACCCTGCTGGAGTAAGGCTGCTGCGCTGGGAGGATTGCCACCTTGCTAAGTTTGACTGTTCTTAGGAACTGCTACTTCGTTGGGCTGAGCTGCCCAACTGCCTGCTGACCTTTGCCCAGCCTGTTCCTATTTCCCAGCGCCTCGTGGGCGCTACAATTGGGCTCCAGCCCCAGAAGACTTGGCTCTCTGCCTGCAGTCTTAAATCAGGGGAGCTGGTGACCTGCAGCGCTGTGCTGCCAACGTGGGGCGAGGGAATCCCCGGCGTGTGGGGTTCCCCGGCGCTCCTGGGATCAGCGGGAGCCCACCCTGCGTGCTGCCAGGGAGAGCTGCATATTTAAATTAAGCGGGTGCCCATCCCACTTTGTGCTTCAATGTAACGGGAGCCTACCCCGTATTGTCATCCTCCACGGGTGCCTACCCCGCGTTGTCATCACCTTTAAGCGGGAGCCCACCCCGCTTTATACTCTAATTATCGCGGGTGCCCACCCCGCATTTTGCCGCCGTGAATCACTGCCGCAGCCCGAGGAGCAGGAAGATCGCGACCGGAAGCCTGGCTATTTGCCTGGTTGGAGGCGGGATCCAGAGCAGGAGGCAGCCGAGGCCACCTATCCCCGTGCGGCCGAAGGACCCAGAAGTGTCGCCTGCCAGAGCGGGGCTCTCGTCAGCCGGAGAGAGCCCCGCAGCCACAGAGGAGTTGGAGCGGTGCGTGCTCCAGTCCAGCCGCCCCCGCCGGCCAGAAGGGAAGGCAGATATCGCGGGCAGACCCAGGCGCCAAGCGGGGCTCCCGTGTGGTGAGGAGAGCCCCGCGTGTAGCAGAAGCGACCCCTGGAAGAGAGAGAGCCCGGTGAGTGGGGCTCATTGGGGAACTGGTTGTGGAGGGTGCAACGGGGCACATTGTCGGTGCCCGCCCCCCTGTGGTCCTTCTAAGAGTACCATAGTGGTCGCGCTGATTTTTCCAGCTGCCCCGCCTGGCAGTGGGCAGCTGCAACGTGCAGCCACATTTGTTTTGAAGCCCCCGTGGGGCTCCACCACAGACCGGGCCACAGTGCCCCGGGGGCTACACAGCGACGCCGCAGTTGCGGGTCGCTGCAACGTTGGACAAACCTTCCATTTAGAGTCTCTGAAAGAGGGGCTCCCCAGGCGCAGTGGCGCCCAAAAGCTAATCTGCAACGGTTGGGCAATTTTACTTAGAGTCCCGGAGAGTAGGGGCTCCCCAGGCACGGTAGTGCCAGTACTTGACCTTACAGCTGTCCCACCAGAGCGCGGCAGCTGCAGCCAGGGGCATGTTTGTTTTGCTTACCCAGGAGGACCCTCCAGCAGAATGACAGTAAACTGTGTGCACTACTGATTATGGTATGCCCCATGCTAATAGGGGTTTGCATGGTATACTTTTATGCCTAAAGATGTTGCATTCATGCTCCTGTGATCTTTCCTAAAGGTCCTGCTATGATGCTCACATTCCATGCCCCATGATTGTGGTATAAAGTATTTTGATGCCCGCTGACGATGATGCCCAACGTACTTATAATTCGTGCATAAGGTGGTGAGGAATAATGTGTTTATGCCCTATGCTAATGTGTTTATGCCCAATGTGGCTTATGCTGTTATGATGCATAATGGGTTTATATGCCTAAGGTTGATGCCTAATGTTTTTCCCCTAATGCTTACATTGCTGGTTTTCTGCATAATGTGCTTATACCTAATCTAATGTGGTTTATGCCTAATGAGATGCATCATGTTTTTCGGCCTAATGTCATGCTAGGATGTCTTAGGATGATGCCTCATGCGATTTTCCATAACTGTCATGTTTTGGTGCTTGCATTTTATGCCTGAGCTAATGTGGTTTACGCCTAATGAGATGCATCATGTTTTTCGGCCTAATGTCATGCTAGGATGTTTTAGGATGATGCCTCATGCTCATGTGATTTTCCATAACTGTCATGTTTTGGTGCTTGCATTTTATGCCTGAGCTAATGTGGTTTATGCCTACGGCAATATTGCTGACCTCATTATTTTGCCAGTAGTCACTGGTTGTTTTGTATAGGCCTAACGCCTGATTAAGAGGTTTATGCCTGATCTGATGTGTTTATACCTCATGCTATTACGAAGATGCTAAGTTCATGATCCTGCCAGTAGGAACTGGCTGTTCTGCATTTATTATATGTACTGTTGTGATGGTTCTGGCAGCGACCCGATTGGCGCTGCCTTGTACATAATCCCCTGTAAATTGCTACCTGGTGCCGGTTGGCACAGTGTATATGTATCTGTGATGGTTCTATAATGTGTTTTACCTAATACACAAGTTATTTTTATATAGCCTGGTGTGGAGTCTCTTCTGTAGTGTGCCTAGTGTGTCGCCTGTGAGTGTGTGCTGCGCAGATGCTTTACACATTGCCTCCGGAGTTTAGCCTACCCGCTCCGCGCCAAGCTACCCCATTTCTAACACACACCTTTCCAGGAAAGGTGTAACGAGTAGAAATATCTTTATTTCTCCTCGTTACTTCCTCTTTCTATGGTTGCAGCACACATAGATAGAGAAACATGCCTCTCAATAATGTTTTTGTGCAGGAAGGTACCCCTTGCAGCACAACAACAATCCACCCTACAACACAGTCATCCTAGCCTGCGTTGGCGCTAGGCAGCCCCAAAAGCACCAGTGCAGTGGAAAAGGCAGGCCTGTATTCTTTTAAATACGGCACATTCCTGCCCTTTCCCTGTCACACAGTACAGCTCAGCAAGTTGACTTGCTGCGCTGCACTGCGTGACAAATGTCATAAATGTGCCCCTTGATGTTTAGGATATGATATTTATGTCAGACGATATTTCTGTATTTTCTATTCCCACATTAATTCCGTTTTGCGTTTTGGTTCTAGGACGTAACGTTCATGTTGTATGTATATATGCGCATAATACCATTCGTTTATTTTTCATGAATCTTATAATTTAAAAGCTATGTGAGTAAAGTCAAATTACTATAATTTTACAAGAATGTGAACACGTTTTATTAGCACAATTGCCCAATTTACTGATAGAAGATTTTATTATATCTGTGTTTATTTTACCTAGTTTGTCTTTTCTAAAAAATAAGGAACACACTAGAACAAAAGGAAACGTAAAGCTGTTTATTTTAGGAAACAAATATTGTTTAATCAATAAATACTTCCCACTTGTAAGTAACTCAAAACTGACACCAAACAAGAGCACAGCAAGAAGCCTGCCTCAGTTTGATAAAAGGGAAAAGTTGTAGTGAAATCGTTTTCGGGGATTTGCATCTCATATTTATGTTTTGTGTTTTTTTTTGGGGCTAACAGTTTCACACACCATATACTCAAAAGGAAAAAAAAAAGACTGAATTGGCTGACATTTCATCTTCCTCTTTAGATTGCAGAATATGTTGATATTATTTTGTTGGGCTTCGCTAGACATCATAAGTATATAATTTATGACTAAACCTAAGCTGGGTTCAACCTGATAACATAATGGCCATCATTTTTTGAAAGAGAAATATTCAAGGATGAAACGGTTCTCTATGAAAGAACCAAAACACTGTTCCTGAGTCAGAGAGACATGCATTTTCATTTACAAAATGCTCAGGGCCAAGCTGTGGCAAATGGTGGCGGGGGTGGAGGGGCTTGAGTGGGGTGTGGGCAGTGCTTAATTTGTGCTGGTGGTTTCCGGTGCTCGGCACCGGCACTTATTTCACAGGGCGGGGACTATACATCTCTTCACCTGCGGTCGGAATTCCTGATAACTTCAAAATAAATATAACAAGCTGGGTGACTGCGTGGCCGCTGGGGGGTAGGATTACTGTAACAACTGGTGTGATTGGAAGATCATGGAAGTTCTAAAGTAGGGTGACTTAGTTGTAAAGGAGCCTTAGTACTGATGACTGGTCTGGCCAGAAAGACAGGACATGGCACTCAAAATGAAGACCTGTGATATGCAGACCTGACGGAGAGCAACACGAATGTACCTCCTACTAGAGAAATTAAAGGTGAACACGAAAGTACAGGACTGGCAGCTTACAATATGGCTGCATGCCTCGCCGATATTCAATGTCAGGGATGTAAAGTACAACCCCGCAACCCACACAGTGGAGGGGTGGGGGGCGAGCCTTGTAATCCTGAAGGGGCCCCTTCGGGTTGTGTGTGTAGTTGCTGCATGGCTGTCTGACACTGTCTATGTAACTGACAGTGCTGTATGTAGTAAACTTGTGCCAAGCTGCTGAAAGACTGAAAGTAAAAAACAAAAAAAGCATATTATTGAACGAAATGGGAGGATGCCCCTTCAGTGACTGAATAGGATCGTCCAGTCACTGTGCTCAAATTAAGAGTTACGAGGATGGTCAGTGAGTCAGTGGCAGAGGAAACACCCATTATTTACACTACCAGCGCCCTGGGGACCTTCTGTCACCCACCATCACCCTGAGAATCTGCAAGGAGCCATTTTCCTTGTTTGACAAGGGCCACTGGAATCCATGCTGTGCCTCTGGATGTGAACCGTGAAGTAATATCACTACTTACTTTGAGCCGAAGGTTGCAGGTGGGACCACTAGCACTTAATTTTGGGCACTAGCACTTATTTTTCCTCATCACACTTTAACCCAGAACAAAAAAGAGAAAAATACAAAAGGGGAGGACGTAGAAAAAGATGGAACAGTGGCAAAGGGAGGAAGCAGAGACGACAAAGAACGAGCAGGAGTGAGATGGAGGGGCACCGAGTGTCTGGTGGTGGGTTAAAGATGCACCAAGGGCGCTCAAGCCAACCAGCCTTGGTATTCGGCATCACAACATTCAGCAGCGCTGGCAGCAACTTCTGAGCAAAACTTTGAGTCCCGGCACTTCATATTTTAAAAATTAAGCACTGGGTGTGGGGGGAAGCTACGCGCCTTGCAACAATTTCCAGAAACACAAAGCTTTCATGCATGCAATTATTTATTTTATTTTAGAAGTTTCATAAAGACGCGAACAAAGCGTCTTGGGTGTCAGAGCGCCTCGCACTATTACAGGCTTTTGAATTAAAATGGTTTGAGCGCATGGAGAGTCATTAAGCCATACTTTACAGAAGTAGTTGCAAAGATTGCTCTGTTTAACATTTAAATTCACCACATTAACGTATTCAAGAGTTTATTTTTGTGCAACTATTATAAAACAGCATTGCCAGGCTTTCCACAGTTAGCATCTTTGAAACAACAACTTTCAAGAGCAGAGAGAGATGTGACGTTCAAATATGGTTTCCAGGCCATTACATTTACTGGGTTTCTTTGCGAGGCATCACATTCCTCCTAGTGATCTCCCGTATGCTGAGTGTCTATGGCCGGCCTAGGATCTAGTACTTTGCCAGAGAGCCACTGTGGAAGTCGTGCTGGCTGATGGTTGTTTTGACAGCTGACCTTTTAACGATGGACACTGCTGTGTTCTACTGATAAGAGGTACCGTTTCATCAGCAGAGCAAGGGAGGCAGTTCTAGTCTTGGTTTATGGATTACAATAACCTCTTTGGAGATGTCAATGTTACTTGGGTTGGGAGGATTTTAGGTAGATTTTTGGAAAGTTCTACTTAATGGTTTTGCCACTGTTTTATTTTTGCTTTAAAGCAACCTGATTGGTCCACAGGTAAACTCCAAATTTAGAGAGTCTATTCAAAACACCATTGTGTTTCTGAGGATAATATCTCTTTGGCTATTACTAGATATTGGGACCCAATGGGCTTAGATTTGGGGCTTGGCTGGATAACAGTGTGCAGATGGCAATGTAGTGGGGGGCAGCTCTAACTGTGAGTATGCAGACGTTTCATTTATTCTTATTTGGAATCCAAACTCACAGGTTAAATGGGATCATCTTACTCTGTACATGTAATTAATATATGACCCAATAAAACAGAAAATATATTGGAAAGTATATTGAAATATGGAATAGAATACAAAAATATTCCACAGTATAGTTGTGGGTATAACCGGTAATCATCCCCTCTGGTAAACGTTTAAAGCAACCTAAATGTACACTTTATTATTATTATTAACGTGGCTAACACCATGTGGTACAATACAATGTTTTCATTTGTAATCAACCGCCGTCCGTGCAGGATTCTGGAAAAAGTGCAACTGGATGATGATTTCTTCACAGGGTAACTGTTCGATATTGGGTCTCTAGTTGGCAGGGGTTTGCACCCTGTCCAAGTAGGGAGCACAATCCTACTCAGGGTAAGCTAGATACACACTTTAAATTAACCTGTGCTGACCCTCTGGTAGCTTGGCACAGAGTAGGCAGGCTTAACTTAGGTGGCAATTTGTATAGTATTTATACAATACACACACACAGTGATACAATGAATACACCACAAAAAGACTGCAGATTGGTTTAGAAAAATAGAGAAAATTTATCTGAGTAAATCAAGACCAAAATGACAAAAATCCAATCAGTAGAAGTTGAGACATGAATTACGAAAGAAGAAATGCAAAAACAGAGCTTAGAAGTCAATAGTGCTAAAAGGTTACTTGAGGACGCAAGGGACCGGGGTGAATCCAAAGTTTAAGCAGCTATGAGACTCACGCAGGTCCCACTGAAAAAGTACCTTTGATGGAGCAAAGCATTGATGCTGAGGGCGTCGATCCTTTCCACGTAGTCGGGTCACTGCATCGTCGTCGAACTCTGTTGACATGCCGACAATGTGTCGTTGTCGAGGCATGAAAAGCCTCATCATCGAGCCACGCAGGCTGTAGAACCTCTGTCGCACAGCCTCTGTGTTAGTGTCGAAGGGTGATGCATTGGTTCCAATCGTCACAAAGGTAATAATGTGGCAGTTTGTAGCGAATCCGCTGCAGAACCCACCTCTGATGCCCAGGACTGGAGGGGGCACTCACAGATGTCAGAGTCCAGCAGCACTAGCAGAATTGCAGGATGTCTTTTGTGTCCCTGAGAGACAAGAGGCAGGTTAGCAAGCCCTTGGAGTCATTCTAGGTTCAAGTAAGTTGGGTCCAGTCCTTAACCTCAGCAGGGAAGAGATCAGCAGGACAGATCAGCTAATCAGAGAACAGTGAGTCCAGGCAGAGTGGCAATCCTTACAGCACAGCAGTCTTTACTCTAGCAGAGTTCTTCCCAGGGCCATTTGTGTACAGTCTTGGTAGGGTCAGAGCCCAGTACTTATACCCAAATGTGACTTTGAAGTGGGGGGGGGAGGGTGACTTCAAAGCAGCACCTTTCATCCCAGCCCTGTCTGCCAGGCTATCTGTGGGGGGTAGTCAGCCCTTTGTGTGGGACACAGGACACTGCTTATTAAGATGTACGTGTTAGCTCAGAATGCTTATGAATGCAGACGAGTCCTCTGTCACACCCACCCTTCCTGTGTTTGTGTCTGTCAAGAGGGAATGCACAACGTGTAGCTGTCACCCAGACTTGTATTAGAGACTGGCTGCAGGCACACAGAGCAAAGTTAAGAGTGGAGAAATGCCCACTCTGTAAAAGTGGCATTTCTAAAATAGTAATGTCAAACATAACTTAACCACGAAAGAGGATTTATCATTACCCATCCAAACATATGAAATATGATTAAGCTACTTCTTTCTAATCAGAAATTACAATTACAGCTTTAAAGTGTTTTAAGGAATTGCCAGTGCTAGCCTATGAGAGGAGTAGGCCTCACAGTAGTGCAAAATGAATTTAGCTGCTTGTCACTACCAGGACATGTAAAATGTAAATGTACATGTCCTACCTTTTACTTGCACAGCACCCTACCCTTAGGGTTACCTATGGCCTACCTTAGGGGTTAAATGTGTAATAAAAGGGGAGTTTAAGGCTTGGCAAGTGGTTTTACATACCAAGTCGAAGTGGCAGTAAACTGCACACACAGGCCTTGAATTGGTAGGCCTGAGATAGGTTTGACAAGCTACTTGTGTGAGTGGCACAATCTGTACTGCAGGCCCAGTAGTAGCATTTAGATTACAATGCCTGGGTATACCACTTTACAAGGGACTAAGTATATCAATCAGTATATACCAATGTCACCATGTTTGGGGTAGAAGCACAAGCACTTTAGCACTGGTTAGCAGTGGTAAAGTGCTCAGAGTACTAAGGCCAACAAAAAAGATAAAGCAAAAAGTAGAGGTAAGCAGGCAAAAAGTTGTGGGAAGACCACCCTAAAGATGACAGGTTTAACAGTAATAATAAAAGGCAAATGTAATATTTCTTTCTGTTTACGATTTATTGATGAACGCACAGATTTTTGCTTCATCCGCATGATGCAGTTACCTCAATGATACAGCCTAAGTTCTGTAATCATGGCATTGGCATCTTTCCCTGCTAGACCAGACATTCGTTCTCTTGAGCCTTTAGTGGAATGTTATCCAGATTAATAATCAATTTCACGCCTGTGGCACATAGTTAAGGACCTGATTTATGGTTTGGTAGAGGGAGTATAGTCCATCAGGGTGGCAGAGGACATTTTATCTGGTTTGATGGATACAATTCTTGTATGTTCTTTGAAAGGAGAACTGTCTCCTTCTTGGGATTGGAGATCATTTTCATTCACCCACATGTCACATCTGTCCTAACAAAGATTGTTTACCTCCAGGAAGGAGGTTTTTTACCTGGAGAATGGGTCACTCAGGTGAGACAGAACCCTATGATGATGCTAACCACAATATCACCCTAGTGGAGAAAATATACAGCTTCTGAGGTTGAATACATGAATGAGGGTCTTAAACTGAGTCCTCCACAATTTTGTAGCACCTAATGTTTTGATTTGGTTGGAAAGGATTGGCAGGAGTTTCATTGAAGTACCTGTCAGTTGTTGCAGAGGTTGAATTTGTCCAGATACTAAACACACATGCCAGACATGTTATTTTATTGCTTAAAGATGTTCCCCTCACTTTAGTTCTGAGATGCCAATGAACATGACAATATGTAATCTCAAAATCTCCATTCCTCATTACTATAGTGTAGAAAAAATGGAAAGAAATGATTGCAAAGTTCATTAGAGCAATAACTCAAGTGAATAGTAAAATTTGTGAAGAAAATAACGTGTTATAAGCTGATTAACAGGCTCTCTTCATATTTCTGCCATTCTGTGCCAATGTATCCAGTCCCATATACCTCCTCATGTGTTCCAAGTTCAGCTCTTCTGAGTAAAGGAAACTAGCCCACTTACTTCAGAATATCTATCACCTCGGACAGTTAGAGGAAGCCTACCAGATCTTGGCTGTTGCAGTCAATACCACTTTTTTCACACTGACAGACATTGTGGTCATGTAGATGTGTCCTGCTGCCAAGTACCTATGCCCTTCCAGGAAGGAGGTTTTTTACCTGGAGAATGGGTCACTCAGGTGAGACAGAACCCTATGATGATGCTAACCACAATATCACCCTAGTGGAGAAAATATACAGCTTCTGAGGTTGAATACATGAATGAGGGTCTTAAACTGAGTCCTCCACAATTTTGTAGCACCTAATGTTTTGATTTGGTTGGAAAGGATTGGCAGGAGTTTCATTGAAGTACCTGTCAGTTGTTGCAGAGGTTGAATTTGTCCAGATACTAAACACACATGCCAGACATGTTATTTTATTGCTTAAAGATGTTCCCCTCACTTTAGTTCTGAGATGCCAATGAACATGACAATATGTAATCTCAAAATCTCCATTCCTCATTACTATAGTGTAGAAAAAATGGAAAGAAATGATTGCAAAGTTCATTAGAGCAATAACTCAAGTGAATAGTAAAATTTGTGAAGAAAATAACGTGTTATAAGCTGATTAACAGGCTCTCTTCATATTTCTGCCATTCTGTGCCAATGTATCCAGTCCCATATACCTCCTCATGTGTTCCAAGTTCAGCTCTTCTGAGTAAAGGAAACTAGCACACTTACTTCAGAATATCTATCACCTCGGACAGTTAGAGGAAGCCTACCAGATCTTGGCTGTTGCAGTCAATACCACTTTTTTCACACTGACAGACATTGTGGTCATGTAGATGTGTCCTGCTGCCAAGTACCTATGCCCTTCCTGGTGAGGCATGTTCCTAGTGAATCTAGTGAGCTAGCGAGAATGATTCAATGTATGTACTGAGAGTACAATTAGTAAATACTGCTGCACTGCAGTTTCCTACTCTGTTCCAACAGCTACCTCTAAATCTATGAGCGCCATTGTGGCCAAGCTTGAATGATGCCTATAGAATGGTGTTGTGGGCGCATGAAGAGGATAGGGTTATCGCCACAATAATGCATTTGGGTATACTAGATTCTTTGATCAAGCCTAAGGAAATAGTGACTGCATGATATAAGATGCCAAACCAGTGACTTATAAATTTCTCGTTACATGACATTGCTTGAAGTTGAAAATTTCATTTGACACTACGACTCATGAAAGATCCTAATATCAAATATGTAAAACTGGTATTAAAGATGAAAAGTAGAAGTCATTGAAACCTTTATTCAAAGCAAAGTATGAGTAGTTAACATGTTTAACAAAGTTCCATAAGGTCCAATATTTAGTCCGGATGCTTACAACACCTCAAGGTTTTTCTAATGTCTGCTATCACTCACTTGGTAGGTTTAACTGTCATTCACATTTTGCTTTCTCCCACCATGCATGCACCACGAGAAACAGGTCAGACTACTTAAGTCATTAGCTCTCATGCACTGTGAATGATAAAAAAAGTTTTCCTGATCACATGTGCACATCAACCTAAAAAGAATTGTTCTTTAGCGCTTTGGATAGTAAACCAATACTTTAAATTTTCAAATGTTTTTTCATTCTATCTTTATCATTGCTTTATTTTTTTGACATTATTAAGGGTTTAAACTATGTCTAATCTATTAAAATTATATGCAATGGTTATTTTTATTGCAAGCAGATGTTTGCCACATTTAAGCGGCACCATGTTATCTTTTTTGTGGCATAAGATTAAAATATAGAATCTTATGCCACATTAAAATATAGAATAATAAAAACTGTAATCATTGCAGGTCAGCTATTGACCTGGCAACTTCTTCACTTATTTGGTAACTCCGTAGCCATTCACATACATTGGACTGCCTATTTTCAACTGTTGTTACAGTGAGGAGTGTCAAGACATTAAAAATAGAAAGGAAGAAATCAGCAGTATTGCTGGAGTTACAAACTAGTGATAGTAATTGCATCATCCGCCACGACCTAGAAAATTGGCTCATTCAACAACTATCAGGAGATGATACGAATGACACCAACAGGAGTCAAAATGAGTAAAATACCTGTGCTTCTTGGGTTTACAATTTACCTACTCACATTGTCATCCCTATTTGGGAGATGAAGCGTCTCCAAATCCTAAATGAAATGGAATATATTTACATTCCTAATTAACACCCATAATTGTTTAATATTTTGAAACTTTATATTGCAAGTCTTTCTGCACAACCAGTAATCGAATCAGAAGGTGTACTGTGCTCTATTTGATTATTTGAGGACTCTCCAGTTATCATTAAATGTAGTTGATGTTTTCTTTTAAGTGTTGGCTCAGTTAATTGTTCTATTGTTCCCATGTTAGGTTCCGTTTAAGATAGTGGATCTGTGTATGTACTGTGCGAAGTGATACTATTGTGTGTGTATGTATGTGTGCATGTGTGGGAGTGTGTGGGAGTGTTCTGCCCCGAAAATAATATGGTTAAAATTGGTTTCATTCAATTTGCTTATTAACTTTGCTGTAGGGCCATGGTAGATGATGTGGTAAGGCACCAATGGCATTTTAATATCAGAAGTGGGCTGCAATGTATATTTACACCACCCACTTTATGACAAAATACATGGTTGCCAGGAGTTGACTGGGAAGGGCTACATATTAAAAGCACTGCAGTGACACATTGCAAGGAAAAGTGTTTTCCCATGTACGAAAAGCTATTTTATATATTAGATAAGTCACCCCTGATGTTTACCTTCTTAGCCCATATGGCTGTATGCTTAGGGTCTTATTTACCCAAATTTCACGCACCGCAGCAAGCTACCTTGTGCTGCATGAAAGAGCAGGAATGAGCTGTATTTAACATTATACAGTGCAGTCCAGTCTTTTCCTAGCTCTGGTGCATTTTTGCTGCCTTGCCCCAATGCAGGCACCCTTGCACCACCCCTCAAAGGCATTTTCTTCTTTCTATGTGTGCTTCAGAATACAAGAGGGAAAAACAAGGAGAAATAAACATATTTCCCTCGTTACACCTACTCTGGGAAGTGTACCATTTTGACGTATTCCCCCAGATCTACCGCTAATAGTAAATCTGGGAATGTGCCAAAATACATGGGTGGATGTGTGGGAACACCTACGCTCCACCCATGTATGCCTCCCTGGGGCTGAGTAACCCAAGGCAGTCATTTGCGCTACCATGCGTTACTAAACATTTACCAAGTCACTCTTGGCCTTGCACGGTGACCTTGCATGGCTTGGTAAATAACATTCAAGGTTTTGCATCACCCTTGCACCCTCTTGCATAAACCCATAATAAATATAGGCCTTTGTATATAAAAGTATAATACACTGCATAATGAGATGACACTAGTATGAAGAGTCCAAATGGATGTAGGACTCTCGCACACCCTGTGGTCCGGTGAACCTGATGTACTCAGTGTCGTTGGTGCTAATTGGTGAATCCCCCCTGAGTATAGGGGACGAATTGACGTATTTTGATTGCGCTGCTCCCTCTGGGGAGGGCGTCTCCAATAGCACTCTTTGGTTAGTTTTCAATAAAATTCCACATATGTAAATAGTTTCAATGATCAATTTTATTCTTTGGTACTTAATTGTTTTCCATATTTTCCAAGTCCGACTTGTGTATTACTTATCCTCAGTAATATTTGCCATATGAATTAATTTATGTACATTGCCCAATGCATTTCGGGCGTTGCCCTTCATCAGGGGCTTTGATCTGAAAATAAACAGGTGGTATTAAGCACAAAGTAAAAGTACGGGATGCACAAGTATCAGTTATTGGAATGTCAACACTGTTGTATCTCATTTCATGCGTAAGTGATAAGGTAAACGGGAGTATGTGGATCTGTGGAAACTTTCATAGCCAGTATTTTGAGAGCTCTGTGTTCACCACCTCTGTTTGTTTCCTGACCACCGTCGTTTTCGATCATCAAAAATCACTGCAACAGAGCTCTCAAAATACTGGCTATGAAAGTTTCCACAGATCCACATACTCCCGTTTACCTTATCACTTACGCATGAAATGAGATACAACAGTGTTGACATTCCAATAACTGATACTTGTGCATCCCGTACTTTTACTTTGTGCTTAATACCACCTGTTTATTTTCTGATCAAAGGCCCTGATGAAGGGCAACGCCCGAAATGCATTGGGCAATGTACATAAATTAATTCATATGGCTAATATTACTGAGGATAAGTAATACACAAGTCGGACTTGAAAAATATGGAAAACAATTAAGTACCAAAGAATAAAATTGATCATTGAAACTATTTACATATGTGGAATTTTATTGAAAACTAACCAAAGAGTGCTATTGGAGACGCCCTCCCCAGAGGGAGCAGCGCAATCATGACACTAGTATGCCCACGCAATGAAATTACCCAAAAGCTGTTTTCTCTCTGTAGGTAAGGCTAGGTTTTCCATGAACAAGCCTAGGTGTAAATGAAATCCTTATTTTATTTCTTGTGGGACAAAATGATTTAAAATTCAAAATTATTTTCCACTCAGTTTTAAAAACCCAATTCGTTGTGAAAGTAGATTTTGGTAACTTAAGTGGACCAGTAACTTTTGTAAAGTGTACTTTGTGCTGAATGAGAGAAAACTGGTGCTGGAATAGACCCGCTCTTAATTATTACCTAGGCCCTAGACCTTCTGGGGCCTATTCACAAAGGCATACCTACATGTGAGTAAATCTGCGCACGTAAGTTTACTCTTACACGTTCGAATAACTTCACTGCGCTTGGCTATTCTGCATTTATGAGTGTAAAGTTACACAAAAGTAGAGACATACATGTCCCCATGCCCTGAATACAAGAAGGGAGGCCCTCTTTATGACTGTAAATACATTTAGTTATTTATTTAGACAGTTAAACTTATATTAATCTTCAAATAAATAAGTTAGTAACATACTATTGAATGTTTACGTTTTATTTATATATATTAAACATTAAATTCAATATATTTTTTAAAAGTTCAAATTAATTAATGTAATTTAATTTAACCTTAGTTACTATGGACCTTTATTTTAAGTCCCTACACCAATATTTTCTATGGGATGGGGTTGCAGTACCAGTGATTTTGACCATGAGTGCTGGACTTAATCAACGTCTGAACTGCGGTATATTTGAAACTGTTTTGGGTCATTTGTGGCTGTAGTCACTATGGAAGTGCATTTTGTGAATAGAAATGGTCTTACTCTTTTGTGGGTGGGTGCATGTCCCTTCATAAACCCCTCTTTAATCCTCCCTTAACCCCTCTTTACTCCTTGTTTACGTCCTCCCATTTACTCATAATTATTCATCATTTTCCAACCACTTCCCCCTGTCCCTGCCACATTAACTACTGAAACATACAGTTACATGTGTGGAGATTACTGCAGTCGGGGCAGAGATCTTGCACATAAAATATATAAGAGGGGTGGAGGCGAAGCCTTTGGTAAGCAAGTTAGTGAATACCATTTTATTGTACATTAGTACTACTATTATAGTACTACTAAACTTATTACATGTAGTTTGTGAATAGACCCAATTGTCTTTAATGAAAATAGCAGGAAAAACCAGTAATGGATCACAATAGAATAGGAGATTGGCTTCAGGGGAGAGTACAAACTCCATATGATGGAAGAAATTAGTAGTTATGTTATGTTTTGCAGATTTGTAGAGCGCACTGTCACCCAGGAGGGTATCCTGGGACGGAGCAGGTGTGAGTCTGGGCATACCTTGGGCCTAATGAGACTACTTGAAAAGTCAAGTCTTCAACTTCTTGCAAAATGTAAGAAGAGAGGAGGAGCCTCCTATGTGTAGCAGCAGACAGTTCCCCCTTAGGAGTGATGTAGGAGGAGGCTCGACTCCCAGATCTGTTTTTCTATATGCGTGGGATTTGTGAAAGTTGATGTGATTGTTGGGGTATGCTGGGCTAGTGTTACGTAGTGCCTTCAAAGTGTCGGTGAAGAGTTTGAATTGTGCTCATTTGTGAATGGGGAGCCAGAGGAGCTCCTTTAGGTGAGGTGTGATATGAGTGTGGCATGAAAGGTTGACCGTCTAAACCCTTTTGGTTAGTTTTTTGTTGATTCCGGTATAGAAGGTGTTCCTGTGGTCCAGCTTGCTTGTAACCAGGGTGCGTGTGAGGGTTTTTCAGGTGCTGATTAGGGACCAAGTTAAAATCTTCCTCAGCATCTTCATGGTGTGGAAGCATGAGGCGGTGATGGCATTTACTTGGGTGGTCATGTCGAGTTTGCTGTTTTTGATGACCCCGAGGTTCTTGGCATAGGTGGTGGGGGTGGGTGTCTGTCATAGCTCTGTAAGCCACCAAGTGGAGTCCCACAGTGATGTGGTCTTCCAGAAGATCATTATGAATTTAAAGCTTCCTGGAATTTTAGTAGTAAACCAAGTACTGAAAAAGGATTTGAGGAATTGATGAGAACACTGGATTGGGTGGTGGGCATTCTCCAGTCACTGGGCACAAGATAAGACTGGCACTTCCTCCCATCTCCTCAGAATTGTTAATGGACCTGGGCAGAAAACATCTTGAAGAAATTAAACATTGCCAGAAACATGAAATAAAGAAGTCCCAAGGACTCCTGACTGCAGCTGGTACCCAGGGATGTGAACTGCTTTCCAAGGATCAAGTGGTTGGCCTCCTATTTACCTCTTCATGGGACACAAAATACAGTAGGATTCCTGACTCTAAGAAGTCCCAGCTAACAACTGTGGGTGGAACCTTGCAGTCCTGGTTAGAGATAGATCTCGTATCTGTAAGCCTGCCCTGAGGATCTGAGGGCTGCTGCAGTGATGAGGAGGAACTTTCCCTGCAGGTTGAGAAAGTACTTGGTCATTATTTCTTCCTCGGGAGACCAGGACAAAGTTCTGAAGCTTCCCCATGGAGGTCGGCCTTATGCAGGCAGGAAAACCAGCTGTCTCTCTTGGAAAATTTTGCCACACTGTAAATGAGGTCAGCCAATTGTGCCATGAATTTATCCAGACTTTTGAAGCCCTGTCCGGCTACAGTTTCCAGCCTTGTTCCATTGGTGAATGATGAGAACCATAAAACGTCCAAAGGTAAAACCTTGGATGAGGGACCAGGCAGCAAATCTATTCTTGCAGCAAGGTGACCTCTGCTGCCACAAAATCCAGCTTTATTCTGCTCAGATCTCTTCTTTTGCCAATGCTAACTGCTTCAGCTGGTGCTTAATGACAACATACCTGACTTTGAGACACAAACTGATATTCTTCATTGGTGCTTAACCTTTTGTTTTTCTTTTTCCTTAAACTCTTAAAAAATCTGATGTCCTGTTCCATAGGTATTATCAATAATTTTTATATATTTTTGCTTATTAAAATTTTCTCTAATAGTTTTAATAGAATTGGGGGTGGCATTGTGTTATTTTCTTAGCATTAAATCTCTTTGTTCTACTTCAACTTAACACACATTTTATGGGGAATTGCCTGCTGATTATGCTGCACCTGCCAGGAGTTGAGCAGAGTTTCACAGACACTTTTATTGAGGCCTCACTAGGGTGCATTTATTAACTTAGGGTCTCCTCTTTCCAAATGAATAAAAAATGTCCTGATAGATATCATCTGTAGCTGGCCTACCTTTCTGTTGTCCTATAAAGTAAAGCCATAAGGAGACAGAGGCCATAGACCAAGAGGGGGTCGGCTATGTCATTTGTTTGTAACAGGCATGCTACAAGCTGATTCATCTCTGGGCATGTATCTAAGGAACCATACTCTAAGGTTGGAAGACAAATCTAGAGGTGACAGAGAGAATAATTTAACTACATAGCAATTGAGGGTACAAGTGAGACAAAGAGAGAGAGAGATAAAGAGCGAGTGAGAGAAAGAGAAAGAGAGAGATACAACAAAGTACAGAGAGCAGAAAGAGAAAGAGAGTTGGAGGCAGAGTGAGGGTGTGGTCAAGAGAACCAGAGGGAAAGAGTGAAAACATGAAAAAGAGAGAGTTAGGCAGAGAGAGCCGAATTCACAAAGTGTCTCCGCACTCGTGGTGGAGGCCCAACTATCATAGCGGGGTCTCTGCAATGAGTAACTGCAGGGCAAGGACCCCACCACGAGTGCAGGCCCCCACCACGGGTGCAGGCCGCCCACCATCACTGTGGGGCCTCTGCCATGAGTGCGGTTGCCCTTTGTGAATTGGGCCCCAAAAGTGTCAAATAAGAGAGAGTGAGGGAGACAGAAAGAGAAAAAGAGAGAAAGAGAGGCAAAGTAGCAGATAGATACAGGTAAACTGAGAGAGGAAAAGAAAGAGGCCGAGAATGTAGGAGAGAGGTAGTAAGAGAGACCGTTATGGCATTCATATGTTGTGTTTTTGGTTCTGAAAACATGGTGCAGCAAAATTGAGCGTCTTTTAAGTACAAGACATAGGAGAAAAACTTCAAGGAAGATGCTGAGGGTAAAAAGTAAATCTGAGTGTGATATAGAGAAGCAATATAAATGAGAGAGGGCTCAAAGAGTAGTACATCGTACAAAAGACCAAGGTCTCAAACAGAGGGACCAGGGAAATCATTGACTGATGAGGGAATAACAGACGGAGAGAGAGGAATGACCGAGTGACAGAGAGATTGCACCAATGGTCTGATAGAGAAATAAGAGGATACATTGCCTGATAAAAAGAAATATAGGGCGCACAGCCTCTTATTGTGAAACTAGACCAACAGGGTGAAAGACAGGTGGTGACAGAGAAAAGAATATGAGGTGATAGTAACAGAGGATCTGCAGCTTTGGGGATTGAAATAATTGGGTCACAACTGGGAAGTGATGAATAAGGGAATCAGAGTCCCTGGTGTGGTAGTGACAGAGATAGAAGGTGGGTTCACAACATGATACCGAATGGAAAAAGAGTCCAAAATATTTTAGGAAGCGATCAAAAAAGAATGGTGTGTGGTTCTGGAATAACAGTGAGAAAGGAATCAGGCAACGAAAGTAATGGAGAGTTCTGGCCAGATGGATCTCTCACACGAGTGTATTTAAATTGTAGACTCTTGAAAAAATATTATTAACAATGCAGAGAAATACATGTTGAAAATCGTTGTAACAATTTACCTCAATTACCATGAGATAATACTTATTTTGTCCAATTGCACCAGGAATTACGGTAAACCAGTTCACCTAATGATGCTGTAATGACTGCAGCCTCTTGGACCAAAGCAGGCCTCATGGTGAAATTATCATTGATTCTCAGAACCCTTTAAATGATCTTTTCGATGGTTCTACCACTTTGGGATTTTCAGTTGCCAATTAAGTATAAAATACCATTGGTCAGATTCACAAACAATTTTTCTGATCTGTTGCATTTTACACATGCATGAATTGTCAAAGAGGATCTCCACTCCACACTATGCATAAATTCCAATAAACTTTACACATATATGGTGTGCATGGGTGTGACAGGTGCAGGTTATAGGACACCCCTGAATCACTGAGAGATGCACTGGAATGTGCACCTTCATTTCCCTATCAGCAGTCCTACTCCAGTGAAGGGTTGTTGCATGGGAAGGCACAACTTCAAAACCATACTCCACTGCTTCTGTGCTACATGAGTGGTTAGAGTACTTTTTTCAGATATCCATCCCTAATCTAGAGGCGGAAAAGTAAATTGACAAGAATGGATCGTTTAGGACCCAATCCACTTAACCCTGTCCCATTGGTTGATCTGCGTATGAGAGTGGTAGCATGCTGATGTCAACAGGCCTCCATCCCCATGCTATGTATGTGGCTTCTGGAAAATGCATTACAAAACATTAGAATTGATCCTGCTGTTGCGGGGCAGGGTGAGATATGCTAGTGTACCACCTATATCTGCTCCATGTTAGCTCACTACTACAGGTCTCATTTGCAAATTGGAATGTGTTGCCAAAAAAATGAGGCCACGTATTTGTGAGGCAACTTTTGTCCCT
This sequence comes from Calotriton arnoldi, assembly GCA_963921515.1. Classification (NCBI taxonomy): domain Eukaryota; kingdom Metazoa; phylum Chordata; class Amphibia; order Caudata; family Salamandridae; genus Calotriton; species Calotriton arnoldi. The sequence goes on along the minus strand of CAWUFW010015604.1, from coordinate 302,540 downwards.
CACTAATGAGCACCCAATTTTTGTTCATTTGGGTCCAAGTGCTCATTCAATTATTCCTTAAAGGGTGGAGGGATAGACAAAGACAATATTATCTAACACATTTCTGTGCTTCTTCCAACTTCATTTTTAAAATTGTTAACCAGCCTTTGCCTCCCATCATAACCACAAGTAGAAATGTAATTTGTGGAAGGCCCTAAATGACAAAATCTGAAAAAGAAAGGCAATCTAACTAAATCCTCTTACCAAATCATGACCCACATTTACCAATATTTTAAAAGCAATTGTTTTAGCAGTTCAGAAGCTCCAAATATGACAGGAGAGCGTATTATGACCTGCTTCTCGTGGTGGCACAGATAAAGCTTCATTAGGAGAAGGAGCATTAATTTCCACCACAGAGACTCCTATAAGAGGTGATCTCTTGCTTATGTGAACTCTAAACTAGGGAGAAGTGTTGGTGAGAAGAAAGGTTATTCATTGCAGACAAATGAATGATTTAGCTAAATGTCTTCTTAGATGAATGTTTGTTTGTCCAAAGCAGAAGTATTTGATATCACCTCCCACCATTGTGGCGTATTTGTGTTTCAACATTATATATGGATACAACCTCTTTCTGTTATCGTTGCCTTAAAGCCATAAAACAGTGGATTTTTATATGCTTCTTTAGAGAGCGTACATTTTCTGTATTACATTACAGAGCACCATTTAGCTGTTGCTAAGGTGACAAGTGGATATGCATACAGAGCACAGACAGTTCAGTTGAAATGGTTTCAAATTGCATGCACTAGCCATCTCACTTTCATAAATATGTTTGACATGTAATCATCTTTTCAATACTCCTACTTGGTAATACACATTCACTCATTCATTTGTAGCAATCAATAATATCAACAGAAATATGCCGAGGAGCAGGTCTCCAGAAGAGGAACACCAACTAATCTTAAATCAAAGGTTTCTACAATGTTCAGAAGTTAGCTTTGAGGATTGTTTGTTCTTGACACATGCAGGTTATTTTTTAACACGATCACACATAATTCCCAACTTACAGCAGTATAACAGCCTAACTCAAAGATACTGGCCCCCCAATTTGTTGTTGTGTGTGTCATTCTTATCATATATGCACACACATACACACACACACAGACACACACAAATGTCATCGCAGTGAAAGTGTATGTTTCTCAATAGCACGCTATTTAGAGCAATTGTACTAATAAAGTGCAAATGTAAAATTCCAGTTTATTACCACAGTAAAGTAAAATTGACACCTTTACTGGCTGATAGATTGCATGCTACAATTTCTTTACACATGGAAACAACTCTCCTAAACGTCACAGGTCACTATAATGTGATTTTGCTTTACTGCACATTTTTAACCCCTTGCATCCTTGTTTTCGCCATGTCAGTCATAGCCACTTCCTACACTCAACAATGGTAATTGATAGCATTTGCACTAAACTTTGCACCCTGATACAGAAAAAACAACAGAATGGAATTACACCAAGTTTGGCAGAAAGTTATAACTTTACTCAGAAAGCAGAATTTTCATTATTTGTATAAATCTGTTGTCATCTTTGAGAAATTTGCATTTAAAGAGGTGCCCGCGGTGGTCATGAAAGGGTTAAAAAGTGAGGTATTATGAACACTCTAGTACAATCTCACTGTACCAAGAATGTACAAAAAAGGGCCCTCTGGTTCACCAAAAGAGCCTTTTTACCTGCCAGTCACTTTGTTACCCACGGACTGGTGTCTATTCCGTGGTACCAACCTATCTGATTTGCTGGCCACAAATTAGAGAAAAAAGTGTCCACTATTACTGAGCTCATGGACTCGGTACCTGTGTCCTGAATTTGTTTAAATAAGTAGTATAAGGGGGCAGGATAAGTACACCCTGACCCCCCTGGCACTTGTAGGGGTAAACAAGAGAGACCTCCTAAAAGGCTAAAAACTAAAAAAAAAATACTTTATGCTGTGGGCACTGCACTACTGCATGTGGGAGCCAGGGGTTTGCTGAAGGTCTGGAACAGGGCCAGAGCAGGAGCCATGCCCTGCTACCAACCTCCCTCTGTACACAGCCTTTGGCTATGTGTAGCGGGGTTGGCCACTTGTGGTGAATTGGGAGCATGGTCTGGCACTGATCAGGCACTGCATACAACCTCCTGTTGCACATGGCCTTCAGCTTCGTGCTGCTGGGGTTTGGCCACCCGCAGCAGGGCAAGCCCCACCTGTGCATAGCCAAAAGCCATTCTCAGTGGGTGTTTTGACATCCACAGTGTGCTTGAGCGCAGGGCCTGTGCAGAAGCCAGGCCCAGCTTCTAACCCCCACTCTGTACATCTGAGAACCATACTAGTATGAGAAGTGGGCTGAATAGGATAAAAAAACGCAAAGATTCACTGAAAAAACAAAGGTTAAATTTACATTATTGTTAGGTGTTGTAATAAGATCTTACTTTATGTTGAAAAAAAACCTAAAAATTCACTGAGAAAAAGCAAAGGGTAAAGTGGCATTATAGTTAGGTATGGGAATAAGATTTTAGCATACACTAAAAAAAACTGGAAATTCACTGAAAAAACAAAGGTTTATAGTTAGGTGTTGAAATAACACAAACGCTAATGTTTAAAAATCAAAAAACACTGAAATTCACCAGTCATGGTTTTACTAAGCTGACTAAAACTTTTGCTCCTTCCATGCACTGCTTATCACCTCACATATTACATCACTCATGCCATGTTAAATGATGTAATTGATGACGTCGCTGATGATATCTTCTGCTTAGATTTTTTGCACCAGATATGTTCTGGAAAGGTGCGTCAGAGATGGTCTAGGTCAAATGTTGGCAGTGTAGGAGATCCAAAGAGGGTGGAAGATTTGATGCTATTCATGTATGGTTTTGAAGCTTGGGATTTCCTACAAGAGATTGTTTTTTATTATTAGCATTTCTTTGTGGCCAGTGCATAAACCCATTACTCAATTTGGATACCATAAATGGCTTCAAGTAGGCACTTGGGTTTGATGCAAGGGACAGTGTTGTGATCTTAGTAGGTCTTAGCAGGTCTGATTATACTCAAAACCTATGGAATCCTTTTCAGTTCTGCAAAATGGTGAAAAGTTAGTTTGTGCTGTCAAAAGTGTGCCTTTCCAGTGCCTAAAAGCTTTTGCAGTAGGTAATAAATACTAGCCATAACTTTGTGCTGCTTTGCGTTACTTTGTGTCACACTAGCTCCACCACAAAGCCTTGGTAAAACTAGGCCTCAGTATTCTGAAGTGCTAGTCTCTAATATTCCATTATTTTTTCCCCCACTGACTAACCATGAAGTCAGGAATGCTCAGGTAAATATATTTGGGCACAATGTGAAAGATATGTATGAGCCATTTCGGGAGCACTGTGGAGTCTTGAAATTGTCAATGCCATCTATTAAGTGAAAGCATTTAGTACCTGATTAATACATATGAATTGGTGATAAAATATTCTCCAAAGAAATATAGGAATAGATTGACTGCTTTTTCCTTGAATCAAATGCTTGGTTGAGCTAATTATTGCTATCAGTGTTCACAACAAGACTCCCTGCAGACTTTTCAACATTTGAAAAACGGAAAAGTACACTTGGGAGTTTCAAGTGGCACATTTCAATTATACTGCAGTTACAACGTCTAATGAAGTGAAAAGCATATATAGTTTCAGACCTATCTACATTTAGCTGTTAATAATTTGTGCAGAGAGCTCAAAACATGGACCAGTTCTTGTCTTACATGTTTGTACTGACAATATCTAATAATCTAATCATTTTTAGCGTCTAAGTTACCCAATATCTGAACATTTGCCAGGCATACAGTTTATATCTTCTGATCTAATCAACTGTTAGGTAAGTGTTTCGTAAAATTAAACTTTTGCATCTTTTGCAGATTATAGTGTATAATCTAATCAAGCTTTGAATGATTATTTTCCTAATATCAGCGATTCTGAGCGCATTTCTCTGAAATGCTTAGGTAATTGTATTGTTAGTCTCCAACTGCAGTACAAGCTATTGCCTGTTCAAAGTGTTTACTGCCAGAATGTTTAAAATAATTCCATCGATTATCTTTCTTTTGTAATGTAAGGGATGTTGAGCCTTTCCCTTTGAGGTTAGCCAGTAGAAAGGTCTCCATTTTTATCCTATTTTCAGGATTTAATGCTTGAATCATTAAAGAGGACTTTAACACGAGAAAGCCTTAGCCTACCTTCCGTGACCATCCCTCTTCCTGGTTCAAATGCCCCTCTCGCTGCCTCTCTGTGCAAATAGCACGAGGGTTTCAAAATTCTTGTAAACACTCACAGTGAACACATACACACACATATGTGTGTGTGTGTGTAAATACGTATATTTTATGTATGATATACATATACATATATACATATTTGTGCCCGTATGTATGTATGTATGTATGTATAAATATGTATATAGGGCCTGGAGGGTCACTGGAATAATAATTTATGGGGAGGGTACATGCAGCCCCCTCCTCAAGCTGTTTTCAGGCCTGGGGCCCCGAACCCCGAGGTCAAAGTTCAGGGGAGGAGTGTGCAAACCCCCTCCCAGTGGCCCCCAGTTCCCAGAGCCACATTTCAAGTATAAAGTGGAGGAGGGTGTGCACATCCTCCTCACCGAGCCTTATCAGGGCCCCAGGTTTCCCATCCCCCAGGATTGGCTCTGTGACAGTGTCCTAGAGGCCACATCCCCCGGGACACCATACTTTTCCCACGGCGCAGGGAAGTCTTCTGTGCTGCCACCCAGCGGTGGCAGAAAGCTGCTCCCATCTGGTGGGAGCACAAATGCTTTTCCCTGCTCATGCTGTTGGAGGCAGGGTACACAGAATTGCTCCCACCCAGCAGGAGCAGAAAGAAAAGCTGCTCCCACCGGGTGCGAGCAATGCTGCCTCCAGAGGCACCGGGGATGGGTGCTGGCAGGGGAGTTGCTAGGCTTGCTGGGGTCATGGGCCTCCCTCTGCAGTCCCCAATGTATCTAATATTGTGGGGTGCTCCGGGTGGGAAGTGGGGCACCCCACTGTGAAAAGCAAGATGGCTGGCTCCTGTGCAGCACTAGAGGATGGGGGTGCTTGCAGGGAGCCGAAGAGGTCATGGGGCCCTAGGTCCCCCCCTGTGGCTCCTAACACAAAAAATATTGTGGAGTGCCCTGGTTGAGCACCGGGTCACCTGAATTAAAAATAATAACAAAAAAATGCTAAATAGGACCGCTTGCATAAAGCTGGCAGGGCTGCGGTGGCCTTGTGGCTCCCCCCAGGGCCCACTACAAAAATAAAAACTGTGGGTCCAGGACATTCACAAACAAAAGAAAATAGGAAAGAAATAATAATAAATGAGTGTTGGAACTGCTCATTTATCATTCACTGCTCCTGGCAAGGATCACCCCATAATGCCCTTCATGGGCTAATTTGCATGGTAGTGCCCCAATCAGGCAAGAGGCACTATCAGCATGTTTTAAAATGCTGTGGAGTGCAGGCAGTACAGCAGCCCCCACAAATACTTTAAAAAGAAATAACCCTTTCTGTCCATGTAACACGGCCCTAGGAAAAGTTTAATTTTTGAAGCATTTTCAGAGCTGGAGCTTTTGCTGTACCGCTTGGAAATGCAGGGCTCCCTTGTGGTTGGTCTTATGGTTGTAATATGTAGCTTAAGAAGTATAAAAAAAAGACTCTGGCACTTGTTTGATTTGATTATAAATACTTGATTTACATATTTATTGGCATACATTGCCATGATTCCTTGACAAAATCAATAGGCCGCCTTTTATATAATGACTGTGGCTTACATTAAAAAAAACTAGAAAGTCACTGAAATAAAACAAAGGTGAAAGTGACAGTTTTAGTTAGGTATTGAAATAAACCTTCGAAACTCACTGAAAGAAAAGGTTCTGGGAGGTTATATTCAGGTGGAAATGTAAATTGAAACACACCATTTTAAATTAACAAAACCACTCAAATTCACCAGTTATAGTTACCTCATGTAACTTGTGCCTTAAAGTAACTATAACTCATGCCCCTGCCATGCACTTCTAATTACCTCACATATTACATCACTTGAGACATGTTTTATCACATCCTTAATAACATCACAGCAACATCTGAAATTACATCTTGATGACAACACTGTGACTGGTGGGGGGAAGGTTTTAGTTAATTTAGAGTAGGAGTTATGGTTCCTTGGGTTAACTATAACTGGTGAATTTCAGTGGTTTTGTTAATTAAAAATGGTATGCGTTTGCTGACATTTTCACCCAACTATAACCTCCCATTAACCTTTGTTTTTTCAGCGAATATATATGAATATTAGTGGAAACACATGTTTTGGGACTCCCCTTTTTTCTTGCACCCCCTTAATGAGTCATCATGAAACTTTGCATCTATGTCAATGTAGAAAAAGGAATAGATCTGCAAAATTTTGTGGAGATTAGTCAAATGGGTGCAAAGTTATTAGTAATTAAAAATCCGAGGAATTCCTATCTCTGTAGCCACTCTGTAGTTATAGTTAGATTCCCAGAGATAGAAATTTCTCGGAAGACATCATTTGGAAGAACACTATGCATGGTAGAGTGGCGATTTATAGTTAATGTAGTGTACTCTTAAAAAGAATACCGAGTGGGGAGATTTGTGCAATCAGGGTGGAGCTCTCTTTACATAAAAGACAGGAGAGGCAGAGATGTAGCTGCCTACATGCAGGTTAGTGAATCACATTTTCACCCAACTATAACCTCCCATTAACCTTTGGTTTTTCAGTGAATAATAATAAATAATAATGGGAAAATGTGTTTTGGGACTCGCCTTTTTTCTTTGCACCCCTTTAATGAGTCATCATGAAACTTTGCATCATTGACAATGTAGAAAAAGGAATAGATCTTCAAAGTTTCGTGGAAATTAGCAAATGGGTGCAAAATTATTAGCAATTAAAAATCAGAGGAATTCCTATCTCGGTAGCCACTCTGTAGTTATAGTTAGATTCTCAGAGATGGGAATTCCTCTGATGACATCATTTGGAAGAACACTGTGCATGGTAGAGTGTCGAGTTATAGTTCATGTAGTGTACTCTTAAAACGAATACCAACGAGTGGAGAGATCTTTGCAATCAGGGTGGAGCTCTCTGTACATAGAAAACAGGAGAGGCAAAGATGTAGCTCTCCACATGCAGGTTAGTGAATCACATTTTGCAGTACGTTTGTAGTACTATTGTAGTACTACTATCGCACTATAAAATGCAGTTTTGAAAAGGTTCCTAGGTATCGCTAGTGCAGAGGCTTAGAGAAAAGGTCAGAGAACCTGATAGAGCGCAATAAATTGAATTGAAAAGCGCAGACTACAGCAACAGAATGTAAAGAGAATTCAAGATGGGTGGTAACCTGAGAGAGCAGACAAGGAAAGAGCATCCTTCTAGTGAAAAAGAGGCTTGCCAATGCCTTGTTTCATAAGTCCACACTGTACATTGAATTTCAAGTCGAGGTATGTTTGTGACAGCAACAGCCCACAATCCTGGTTATAAACTTAGTCACAGAAAAAGCCTTTTTGCACACTCTGTCTATGTTCTAGCTGTATCTAATACAAACAATTACATACCCAAGGTAAGCATTTGCAAATAAAGGAAACAAAGGCACAGCAAACTGATATATTTTATTGAAACAGCCCCTACCATTAAAAGCAGTGTGAATGCATCTTCTATCCCCATTAGAAGAGGCGTCCATCAAGGATGCGTGTTGGCCCCTACTCTTTTTTTACTATACATAAATGGGTGTATCCGCTACCTCCTACACTGTGAAAATGACTCACCCAAAATGTCTGGACAAAAAATACCAGGTTTGCTGTTTGTAGACGGTACTTTGTTGCTCTCTAAAACTGCAAGGGGTCTATCCTTTTAGAAAAATGTAACCTGTTTTGCAAAGACTATGGATTAAAAATCAATAGTAATAAAACAACATTTATGATATTTAGCAGCCTGAAAAAGTTCAATGGGAGGGTCACTCTAGAAGGAGAGGCATTAGGGAGAGTCTTCGAATTTGATTATCTAGGAGTGAGGCTCAACAATTCCCACAAAGGTCACCTCAGATAGAGAAATGTACATTGGAACTAAAATACAGAGCAGGGACTATCATAAAAGTTGCGAAAATAGCATCCTCTTTTGCTATTTTACCTGCTGTAAAGATATATAAAAGTCAAGCATGAGGGGCTGCATTGTATGAGGTGGACCTCTGGGGTCACTGTAACTTAATGTCACTTTAAATATCAGAAAATGTTTTCATAAAATCACTGCTGAGACTCCCTACGAGCACCCCAATACTTCACAGAGATTTAATCTTAATCTCAGGTCAATTTCTGATATTGCTGCTTTGAAGCCAATTTTATATTGGAGTAGGCTCTGGACCACCGAAGATTTGGCCCCATATAGGGACTGCCTTAGAGAGTTACTGGATGGGCAAGCAATTAGTGCAATCTAGTGTCTCTCTTACATAAAAATATGATTATCTAAATTATTGGCTCCATCCAACTGGGATACCCCTAGGTGCCCGTGAAAATGTAAAATCTTGTTACTAGAATCCTGTACTTGGAGCCAAAGTATCTGTTGTAATCTCAGGTAGCCTATCAGAGTTTTATCCATCCTTTAAATGTGCACAAGATTTTGAACCTTTCATGAATTATGTTAGTAATCCATTTGCATGAGCACTTTACAAAAGATTTAGATTAAGCATTTTACTGATTGCTCTAAATTGAATCCATTAGGTTGCCAGGAAGTTGAAAATGATGAACGCATATTATTTTTCTGCAGTGCTTATAGGAAGCAGCGCTCTTACTGGATTAACCCGCTTTGCCATCTCCTCGGCCTTAGTAACCGCCATAATGCCTTAAGGGTGTGTAAGACAGACACTAAAGAATTCATTGTATATTCTATAGCTAGTTATTTGCTTTCAATATGGTTCATTAGAATGAAGGCTATTGGGCTTAAGGAAACATAGAGTCAATGGCATTTATATTTAGAGATTATATTGGACTGCTCTGTCAAGGAATTGGTCTTTGGTAATCCTCCAAATTGAATGAATATTTAAATATTTTCAGCATAAAATTTATATACATCATAGTCTTTTTAATTTCGTATAATGTGATTTTATCTTATAGGAACTCGAGCAAATATTTAGAATATTTATTGATCTGCATTGCACTTTGTTGTTTTATATCAAAGTTTTTTTTTAATGTATTTCACATATTATGCATTCATTGTGGTTTTTATATGAATGTGTGTTTTTTCTTCTGTGTAAGATATGGTTTTTCTGTACCTTTTATGGCTTTATGAGCCAAAATAAAGGAATAACTAGTGCTAGTGCATCTTCTACTCAAGAGCATTGAATTATAGTAAACCACAAACTTACTGTGGCCCTTTCCAGAAGCGAAACCTCAGTTAGTACATGACAGGCAGGATATTTAGCCACTCTGTTTCCTTGACAAAAGCCCACTTTAGGATGACCTACTTAATCAAAGAATCCGCATAACAATGACTCTTTGCAAATGTGAACACAGTTAGCCCAAATCACAAATGTATTTGTGCCCCATCAAAACCATATTGTCCAGGTTTCTTCATAATCAGAATCAAATACATGAGCAAATTACCCTAACGAAGAGCATTTATAAATACAAAACGTCTGCTCATATGTGGACCTCCAAGCAGGAGAACTGTTTGGTGAGTGGAAATTTCGGTGAGAGGCTAGCACTGCACATTAATTTGTGCATTTGTAGTCGCATGCACCTTGCAGCTATTTTTTGAGTCTGAATTGGCGCAAAAATGTTGTTCTAGTTATATGCAGGAGCAAGTGAGTGGTGTAGCAGTGTAAGAATAGTGTAAGGAAGGGGGTGCTTCATCAGGAAAAATATATTCCTGGTGAGGAAAAAATGGAAACAATACATTTGCACAGTTCTGTGTTAATTACCACTGTAAAAAGTTCCAGCAAGTTTAAATATCGCTCCTGGAAATCTACAATATCATAGAGTATGTCCTTTTTTAAATATTGTTCTACTTCAAAATTATTAGATGGCTTGCTCACTTAACTGATATCCTATGATTCCGGATTTTAATTTTAGGAATCAGCCACGTCTTTAAAAATGGAGATCTTTTAGTTCTTGTTTAAATCAGTCAGATTGAATTCTGTTTCAAAAGAGTTCGAGCTTTATTGGCAGCTGTGGATGGTGTAGGTCTGCAGAAGTATACTTATGAAAGAGTCCCCCGGCAACCTATCTTATTCATTCAACACACCATCAATTACTCACTCTCATATATATGAGACCAGCTTTATTGTTTGTTCATCTGAAATATCTATTTATGCAATGCATTGAAGATTCATATAACGCATTGATTATCAATCATTCATTGCAATGATACACATGAAATATAAAGCACATATTTTTTTTATTTTTATATATGTATAACACTTCAATTAGATGCAAAGGTCAAAACAATGTGAGAAGTATACTGTGATTCATTGCTTTAAAAATAACTCATACCTTGTCCCTCCTTGCACAACTTTATCATCCAACATTTGTTTCATCATTCACACACAGACCTCAGTGACAACTCATGCAAAACAGTAATACATAGCAATTGAAAAATGGGTCTTCAAATCATCATATTAGTTGTATCTTCATATGTTCTTCATTTCTTGAGAACCTGATTCAATGATGACTTCAAAATAAATCGTCAATCTTTACATTGTATCAAATTCAATCAATAATTTTTACATCAAAGTGATTACAAATCTCAGAGCACATAATCTTTTTAGGAACTTCATAATACACATATTTGGTCTTTTCATTCAAATACTTCTGTGGCTTTGGGATCACTGCAAATCTACGCACGGTTCAGCGGATTGTCACCGCATTCTTCAAAATTGCCATAGGATCAGACCCTTTATCACTTCTCAAACTAAAAACAATAACAAGACCTTGCTAAGCCGCACATATATTCTCAATATATAAGTGATATTAGACCACACCAGGTGCTAATGTGCCACAGTGTGCTCCACATCGTCATGCTCCTTTCTCAAATTACGTGGATTAACCTTCTATCCCCTAAAAGTGTTGTTCATCATCTCCATCATCTTCTTATACTAAAGACACATGCATGCTGGTTCCTTATAGCCCGTTTTCTTTTATGTTTGCACGCTAATTAAGGAGGAAAGTGAGATACATAATCCTACCCTAATGAAAGGGTCTGCCAAACTTTAGAGCTTCAGTTGTGGAGGGCTGATGGCTCCAAATGGGCTGAAACAGGATAGTACCAACCAAATTCCTAAATCAAACATGAATAGATAGACAAAGGGTCCCGTTCAATTTAAGTAGGTCTAAAGAAGCTCATTCGCTGACACCTGCCTTGCCATCAGGGAACACACTCAGGTCATGTAGAATCTGTATTTATAGTGTGGAATTCAGCCTGATTTGCCCTTTCTGGGACTATCACCCTAATTTTGTCCGAGCACGCTTGGAATGTAATCCCTTTTTTTAATAAGGGCCTAATTTCACAGTGTATTTTTACAGCACACACATTCAGAGAGTTCTTGAATAATATCTTGTTCTGTTCTTTCAACCATAGCAATAGTGGCACATTCTACTGGTATAAACATGGCATTACCCTTTTTACGTCCTAATCTGCCCTTCTTTCATATTTAACAAGGTCTGCCGTTTGTTGATAGTGTTTTGAACATCTAGTCTTAATAATATTTGGAACCATTCATTCTGCTCCACTGGGCAGCTTCTCAGTAGCGGTCGGTGGTGGGAGTGCCGCAGGGCACTGACGTGGGGCGGGGGAGGGGCAGGGTGGGGCGTAGTAAACTACGGATTACGGGCGATTACAGGTAAGTACACATATAAATAAATAAAACGAATTTCGTTTCTCGCGCTGCATCACATTTGGCGATGCAGCGCAAGAAACGAAATTCGTTTTATTTATTTATATGTGTACTTACCTGTAATCGCCCGTAATCCGTAGTTTACTATCCCTCCCCCGCCCCACGTCAGCGCCCGGCGGCACTCCCACCACCGACCGCTACTGCAGCTTCTGTGTAGCTATGTACAGAGGTTTAACCTCAAACCACCACCTTGCAAATATCTTCTGGACACAGAGCTGTCTATTATTATGATCGTTGTAATGGCGCAGAGTGTCAGGCTGAAATAACAATGAGCCATAAAATAATACTCTGTTATGAGCGCTCTGGCACAAACTTATTCCTGTAAGTGCATCAAAAACCACTGATTAAAAAGCTTCACCAGACACCTGAGGCTCTTTTTTTCATAAATCACTGTGGTAATGTAAAATCAATAGGAAATATGCCAGAGATGCATTATTAAACGGTGATGGGCCAAACCAACGAGCTCTCATGATACAAAGTGCAGACTTGCACAATTTCAGGGTACCGCACTGCTCACTTTTTTACACATCAGCTAAAAACGCTGTCACGTAGACAAACAAAACTAAAGGCCGTCTGCTCCCGCTGTCCCAGACCAGATGTTCAGGTGTTTTCTTTTTTTGTGTAGTGAAGAAAGTTAGATTTTTAAAGCGAAAATTATTTCCTCCAAATAAAAGTGCGACAAGTCAATGTCCATTTGTTCTTTGAAATTTGAGGCACTCGGGACAACTGAGGTGATTTACCGGACATTAAAATTATTGACCATAAACACGTCTAAACATGTTACTCAAGTAGGGCTATATAAAAAAAATAACAAGCATTCTACTTAAAAGAAAACTGTCGGTAAAAGTCTGATGCTGAAAATGTTGGATATACCGACATGTTGGTTTCCTAGCCAGAATATTACAGGCATTTTCAGAAAGTACCAGGACTAAAACTGTAACAATGCGCACCTCCAAGTAATTCTGAATCTGGCCCCAGAAGTCTCTCGCTCCTAAAGGTGAAATGAGGAAACGTCTGCTAGTAACGTTTCCACGGGTTAGTCCCCGGTTTCTGTGGCTATCGTTTAAATATGGCAGGTATGACTGCAGGTAATATATTTGTATCACCTCCCCCCACCAGCTATATTCATCATTTTTACAGGAATGTTGTAAATCGAGGCCCAATTCTATTTTTTTTCAGTATCCAAGTTGATAGCGGTATATGGCTAGTAAACTTTAAAAATTGATACACAAACTTAGTTTGATAGTTATACATTTCCCTTTATTGGATAAGCAATGAATCAAACCTACATCGACTAATGCTCAACGTAGAGTAGGTCTTGAGGTCGGACTATGCTACTGAAAATGAGGTAGGATTTCCTTAAGTTCACATCTGTATGTAAGGCTTTAAGTGGGATTAAAATAGTGGGGGGTCTCTCAAAGGGGCGTGGCATATGTAATTAAGGGCGTGGCTTAAAACACCTAAGCTAAAAACCTGTGCTTTGCACAATGTGCCGCCCGATTGGTATTTTGCTGTTTCTGTCATTGCATCCAGATAAATAATACAGCTAGCGACATTATACCTACAAGCCATTACTATTGGCTTTGTCAATGGTTGTTAATTGCATAAGATAACTAAGCAACAACTAAAGCTTCCTTGTATAGAACAATGAAAATGCTTCAGTTTAGAAATTATGAGACTATGAAATAACCATAACGAGCCTCTTTGAAGTTACTTCAAAGGCAGTGAAGGGTGGTACTGCTGCAGAGTTAAGGGTTTTTTTCCGACCTGAGGGTGAGGGCATAAATGGAGTGCCCGATAGGGGCCCGTCTCATCACCTGCTTTTTAGAACTGCCGGTGCTGAGCATCGGCAAGACCCGGCCTACTTAAAGCCCTGTCTGTATGGCTTTTCTTCCATTTGTTCCAACAACTAAATGGGGAATTTCATATTAGATGTGTTAGACAGTTCATTGGATATGTTTTAGCAAATTGTAAATCCTGGTTATCTGTACATTGATTTTTAAGTTCTTATGAATGTAAATCTTCTTACTCCTGTGGAAATTTACACCTACTTGGACGACCTTTCTCAATGACTAAACCTGTGGCAGGAGCGAGAAACAAGGCCTGTGGGGGTATGTGTGCCATGCACATTCTTCCTCACAGCCATTCACAAAAGTCTTCCACGCTGTTCCCCATTTTGAATGAACATGACAAATTACCCCTGCAAACTGAAGGAGTAAATGTGCTTTCCTGCTTCGGAATGGGAGGAGAACATTTGCATACGTGTTGATGATTTAAGGAAATGGATTCTATCACAGGGAAAATATTTTCCACGTGCTGAAGGTAAAACAAATGACAAGTGCCAAAGCACATTTGGGCTAATCATGCTGGTCTCCACCTAGGGAATAATCTTCATGAGTAAGTAAGATGACGTAGGAGTAGTTATGCAAATCTACCACTTTCGTAGAGAATGATAAATAACGTGCGAACTTTGTGAACTGCATACACATTTTCTTCAACTGTGGTAGTCTATCAGGAGCAGACTTTCAACTTTTCAAATGATGACTGTGAATCAGGTCCTACGTTATCATTTTCTTCCCTAATTCTTCCTAAGTTTTTTGCAACGTCAAGTGTTCTAATTATGCAGCCCTGCTGTACTGGCGGCTCCTCCGCTAAGGCAGAGGAGCATTGCCCCACTGCTATTTGAGCAGTGCAAGAAAGAAAAATAAAATGGTAATAACAAGCCTTTATTACCATTTTATTTTTCTGGGAGGAACTAAGCCAGGTCAGGGCTGGGCGGAGCTTGGCAGAGTGAGGAGTGTTTTTTGCACTCCTTAAGTGCACATGACTGTTTGGCTGGCCCTCCAGGGCACTGCCTGAGCGTCCAAACAGGATGCTCAGACCAATCACAACGCTGCTCATGCAGCCTCGTGATTGGCTGGGAGAGTCTGCCTCCAGTGGCTGCTTCCAGTGCAGAGCGAAGAGGACGGAGGAGAGGCGTGCGGCAGCTGCGGTGAAGAGAAGGTAATTTTTTTTTTTTTATCCATTCCACCAACCCCCACATGCCCCCGCACTCCCACTTGGAGGCAGCCACCACTGCCCTGCTGTAGGTTCAGGATGCACAGATATTTTCCTGCATGAGAGTCGTGGCGCAATGTCTTATCAGAGACATGTGAATCCACCTTAAAATGTTCTTGTTTTCAAAATGAATTATATACATTGGACTGGTGTGTCCTGCAACTCACGTGATCCACACTTGGCATGGCCAACTCAGCTTTATATCCTTCTGAAGATGATAATTAAGTACCTTCATCATGGGAAATGGGAACACGTTATTCTTACGCCTAGAAATACTGTGATATGAAGTGTTGTCTCAAAACAAGTTATTATTTTTCTAAAGGATACACTAAGATCTAGCATTGCCCTTTAAAAAAGTAAACCACTGTTGCTTCTTCTGTAGGTGTGATATTTTAGTACTAAGCAACAGTAAAAACATCGCTGAAATAGGCTGCAATTTTTGTGAAGTGAAAAGCCATGCAAACACATCCTCACTTTTGTCAAAGTACAAATAAGTTCAGTCCTTCTTGGCTGATGATTTGCTCACTGAACATTTCATGCAATTTTCCCTTTTACTGGATCATTGGTTTGATTGATTTTTTAATGCTTTCCCAACTCCAGCTCAAAAACAACATTTGTCCACATATTTACCTAAGATATGAGAACTCGTGTCCCTGTTCTTTCTATTTACCCCTGCCAAGCAAGCTGGGCCAATATTATCACATGGCCTGTTTGTCTGAGTCCTTAAAAAGAACATTGACATCTTCGCCTATAGCAGTTAAGGACTCAAAATCGTGAAGACTCCAGCTTCTTTGACTTTGTATGTTTGGTTCAGTGCTTTCCATTCAATTATGGCAAGAGGCCTAGAGACAATGGATTTTGTAGCATGCACCATGCAATAAATTGATAAAATAAATACATTAGCGGCCTTGTAGAAACAAATAGTATACAGGAGTTCTTCGGTAATTGAGTTTCATTTATTGAACCACTTAAATAATACCGAGGAGATAGTTATTTATCGGATGCGGTAATTGCAGTAGCGGCTCCTCGAGGGAGTGCTGCGGGGCAGTGGGGCGGGGCGGGGCGGGGGAGGGTCAGGGTGGGGAGTAGTAAACTCCGGAATACTGCCGAATGGAGTTGAGTAACTAAATAAATAAATAAAACAAATTACATTGCGCGCTGCAGCGCCGATTTGGCGTTGCAGCGCGTGCAATGTAATTCATTTTATTTATTTATTTAGTTACTCAACTCCGTTCAGCCGTATTCCGGAGTTTACTACCCCCCACCCTGCCCCTCACCCGCCCCGCCGCCTCGCAGCACTCCCTCGAGGAGCCGCTACTGGGTAATTGAAACCAGTAACGACTTCCCCCGCTGAAATGGGGAATAACATGCAGCTGTTGGTTCTTACGGCAATAAAATCCACATTTTCTGATTTTTTTATTTGGCATTTTGACCAGTTACATTTCGGCAGGATTGACCCACTGGACGTTCATTTGAGGAAAAAGTCTGACTGTTGGATTTTTTCCAGCAAGCTCATAAGTCCTACTTGGAATTTTGAGAGACATTTGTAATCGATGCCAGAATCTTTTAGCAGCCACACTCCAAATGTGTTGCTACTCCCTGGAACATTGGGCTTCTGGACACAACACAAACACAATCTCGATTTTAAATTTATTAATGCTGTGCCCAAGTAATTTGGGCATTTCTCAGGGTCCATGCATAGCGGTCAACATTTAATAAACTGGCGATGAAGCATCACTTGTCCACTCACATTCTTGCAATGTGTGGTTTGTCTTATAAGTGTGGGGTCTATAACGCTGTATTGTTGTTTTATCATAGCCTTCATGAGGCTTTATGGAAATCACAAATATCAAAAGCAGACATGGTTTTTCACTCTGCCACTTATACGTGGATACCATGACTTTTAGGACAATTTATGTCTCACATATATGTATGAAATGCTCACAGAGTGTTTCTGAATAAGATATACTCTGTAAAAACAAATTGGTGTTCTATTCTTGTGCAATGTCATTGTGCATCGAGAAAGGTAAACTTTGAGAAAAGAATTGTTCAAAAATTTGGAATTGTGCGTAGAAAGGTTTTGCCCCATGTAAACCTGCAGAGAAATAATATGCATACAGTTTAAAGCTATTAAGAATCTGCTCAGAGTGAAATTTAAATCGCTAGTCTCTGGCCGAGGTATTAGATTTGTCAATGCATTTTGCCAATGGCAGGTAAAAGTATGTGTCAAAATACATGTGGACATATATCTGGCAGTATTGCATTGGATTTTCTATTTAAGAAAACCCATTCCAAGATGGCGACCAATGTGCATGCTTGTTTTGTAACATGTGCATTTGTCATTAAACATACACGAGTAGAGACGCATGCCAACCATTTTTAATTTACTGTTCCAACATGGTGAATGCTAGACTAGAACAGTAAAATAACATTTTGAAAAAGTGAAAAAGAAGAGTAGGTGAAGTGCAAAAAAGAAGTGACAGCCTGTTAGCACTTTGTTCCTTGCTGAGCTTTCGGAATTAAAACAAATAAATAAATAAAATAATAAAATGGAAATAATTTAATATAGGGAACTGGATGGGGAGCGGGGCAGAGAGTAGGGTTGGTAGAGGGGTGGGTGGTGGTGAAAAAGATAGCACACAGTGTTTCTCAAGTGGCAGAACCCGGAAGAGGATGAGAAAGATCTTCAAATGCTTCCAAGCAACATTAGAAAAACTGTCACTCGTGCTCTAGTCACCAGCAAGTTGGACTTTGGGAACACTCTCTACACCGGGATCACCAAGCAACTCAGCAAAAGGTTACAAACCATCCAGAACTTGGCAGCCAGACTCCAGTGGCGACTGCCACACAACGAAAGTGGATGGGTTGGGGGGACGGGACGGGGAGTTGAGGGTAAAAAAAATATTGAAAAAAAAACTTACCTGTTGCTGCCCCGACGGCCGCCTCGGTGCTTCACTCCTGGCAGTCTCTGGGAAGCCACAGGCTCCCCACCCAATTCAGACGCAGCTCTCATGCTATGAAAGCAGCGAAGGATTGGTCTGAGCAGGCTGGTCTGCCGCTCAAGACAGTGCCTGGGAGCCTGCAGCTTTTCTCCAACCCGGCTGTACAGCACAGCTGGGTTGGAGAAATAAAAGTGTGCATGGCTGTTCAGCCGGCCTAAGGCGGCTGCCAAACTGACATGCACACTGTTTAGTGCCTACCACTCCTCCCTCTCATGCCCGGCCCACCCTGAACGCACGCACCCTTAGCCTGAGCCAGTCACAGAAAAATAAAATGATATGATTGTTTTAACATCATTTTATTTTTCTGTGACTGACTCTGACCAGTGGGGCTTCTCCGCTATTACGGAGGATCCACCCCTGCCAGACTCATCCTCAACCTCCCATCACATCACACCTCAGGAAGCTCCACTGGCTCCTGATATACAAAAATGCTCAAATCAGACACCTCACACACACATTCAAGGTACTACACAACTTAAGCCCCACCTAACTGAACAGTTGCATCTCCCTTCACCAACCACACAGACACCTCCACTACGCAGGACTCCTACTTGCACACATCCCACGCATACACAGAATCAGATCAGGAGGATGGGCATTCTCTTATTCGCTCCTAAAGGGTAGAATGGCCTCTCACTTCACATCTGAGCTTCTTCCTCTCTTCTGGAATTCTGGAAGAAGCTGAAGACCTAGCTTTTTAATTAACCAACCTACCAAGGTAGAGCTAGGCACACACACAGACTCAGCGCCAGGATACACTCACGGGTAATAGTGCGCTTTACAAATACCCATGACATAACGGAGGAAAAATCATGAGAAGAGAGCAGGGAAACACATACTTTCCCATGCAGTGCTCAATACAAAGTAAAACAAGCATTGGCATAGCCAATAGGTCTCGCTTTTGGGACCTTATAAGTATTTAGTTATGCAGCACAATATCCTTGGTGCAACAACATCAACTGTTGAATGGCTAAAAACTTATAAGGTCCCAAAGGCGAGACCTATTGGCTATGCCAATGCTTGTTTTTAAATTGTAAATACCTGTCCCGGTTTTTGAGACAAAGCTCAAGCCATCCTGGACTTACGTTTCCCTTTCCTGAGGCGCCTCCAAAGTCTTAAGTAATTGAAGTGATGCGTCTGCTTGTTCCTGACAGCAGCAGGAGGTCGGAGACAGAGTGGGGTAGAGGGCAGGGGGACACGGGGTAGAGGGCAGGGGGGCACCGGGTGGAGGTCCAGTCATAGATAATGTTACATGTATTTACAGACACATTTACAAGGAGATAACCCCCACCCAGCCCCTCCCAAAAGGCTGATGGCTTTAGCCTTTTATTTCTGGCCAGTGCCGGTTTTTGCTTTTGAAAACCTGCTCACCCTATGCAGACGGGCGCCATGACAGACTCTCCTTTGGTAATGCGGGCTGGCACCATCACAGGGGCCTTCTCTACTAGTGGGGGGGGGGGCCTGCATAGTCCACATGTGCTCCTTGCTGATGCTTGTAGCGGCTTGAAGCTCGAGCCTTGCTCGCTGTGGATTCAAGTATTCAGGGCTGGGTGAAGCCAAGGGCAGAGACGCGTCAGGGGAGGCAGAGTTCTGAGATGAGTTGGGACTAGGGGGGGTCCCATGGGGTCAAGCCATGGCTGCTGCAGACGCCGGGGGTATGTAAGGGGAGGGTACACCCCTACCACCCACCTCTCTGCTCCTAGCAGCGTCACCGCGGGGCAGGTGCACCATCCAGGAAAGCTTTCACCTAATATATATTTAATGGGAATTAATTTACAACCAACTAAAAAGCGGCCGTAACCCTTCATGACCTCAGAATGCACCCCACGCCGCGCATCCGTGAAGCCTTTTTTCCAAATTGGCGAAAGCACGTACTGTATAAACTCCACTCGTTACCCATCACAAAGGCCACGAAATGCGAATAGGAAAAACGTGCCTTTACTTACAAATCCGCTACACACTCTAGAAAGCTTCAGCCATGAACGGTGACAACTATAAAAGGAATTCAAGGACGCGAGTGGTGCGCGCGCGCGCGCCACAGCAAGCGATCTGTTTTCAATTATTGCGCCCGCGTCTGGGCACGATAATTGCAAACAGATGGCGCCCGTGCGGGTAACCGCAGGGAAAAGGCCATGACGCACGAGCGTCTGGTCAGCTTTCAAAAGCCCCTCACATAAAGTCTCGCAGAGCAGCGCTTGCGCGCTACTCGAGGCTCGACCTAAAAAGAGCACTATTACTCTTGCCCCAATGACAGTCATCTATTTCTTAAACCATGTTCATTTTCTCTCAAAATATCACCCAGAATACCAGTACAATATAAATATTTATCTCAGATGTTTTCCTACACGGGTTGCGTTTCTAAGAAATTGTGGTTAAAACATTTTTTACAAAATCAGATATCACAATTTACATTGTTTTTGCAACTGTAATACCAACCAATTGTGTAGTTATCCTAAAGACATGCTTTCCCAAATAGCTTTATCCTAGGTTTTTACCGTGCATGTTCTTATTCCTGTGTTCTCACCACTGCCTACACTTAGTACCAATCAGAGATATAAGCATCCAAGGTTTTGTCACATTTCTCCTTGAGCAAGTTATGATGAGCGAGGATCTTTTAAAATATCCCAAACAATACACTAGTTTTGTAAGAACATTTCATTTTGCCAGGTCCTACACTTGTCCTTCTTTTTACAGAGAATATTTCTCTGCTGAAGAAATGAAAATGTGTATAAATCACTGTACATGTTATATTAAAATTAATGAACAACAAGAAAAACCAATGCAGTCATATAATACCCTAAAATCTCCATAATGCTTTTCAGTATTACATAGTTTAGGGAGTCTACTTTATTGCAGACTAACCCTCTCTGTGCTGTTGATGCCCTTTTATGGATCCTCCAAAATATTTAATACTAACCAATAACAATATGTTCGAGGCATATGAGCTGTAGATCATATGCTATGCATATATCGCCATCTAGTGTTGGTTCCGGATGTTTGCACATTGTTTTTCTTCGAAGAAGTCTTTCCAGTCACGAGGTAGTTGACTCCTCCTTTCGGTGATAGTGCGCATGGGCATCGACTCCATTGTTAGATTGTTTTTTTTCCCCATTGGGTTCGGATGTATACTGTTTCCTTCGGGTTTCCCTCGGCGCGCTAGACACTCACCCTCGACGGTATTGTTTCGATCGCGTTTCCCTTTCTATCGCTCATCGGAATTCCTTAAACTAATCTTTCGAACGGAAAGTTCGTGGAAGGCCTTCGGGCCTACCTGCGTCGGGTCGACCTGCAGTCGATGGAACGAACTCCCTTTAAATTCTGCCCTCGGTGTCACGCGAAATACCTGCACACCGACTCACACGAAGTGTGCAACCTGTGTTTGTCACCTGAACACAAAGAAGAAGACTGCGACGCGTGCCAGGCTTTCCGCTCCAAGAAAACACTTCGCGACCTACGGGCTCGACGTCGTGACATGCAGAGTCAGCACACAAGCTCCATTCCGGACATCTTCGGTCAACAGTCAGACGAAGAGGCCGGCGAGGCCATGGGAACAGAGGAGGACCAAGAGCTGGTCGACATTGTAGATTTCGAATCCGACCAAGAGGAGGACATCCCACAGGGTCAACGTACCATGAGAAAACCTCCCCCCTCATCCCAAGAGACTATTTCAGTTAAAAAGAAGGCTCCGGTCCAACCCGCGCCCTCGGGCCCCAGTCGGCACCGAGATCACACTTCTGACGCCCCGCCCTCCAGCTCGGCACCGAAGCCTTCCGGCTCCGAAAAGACTCCCTCCAAACCAAGTTCGGAGCCCAAGCCTTCGGGGTCAAAACACAGGTCCGGCACCAACCCCCACCATTCAGCCCTGAGAAAATCGTCGGACCCAAAAACATCAACGGTTTCGACTCCGGCACCGAAAATTTCGGCGCCGAAACACACTGAAGTGCAGAAAAACACTACAAAGCCTAGTTTCGATGCCCCAATTGAAAAACCGGATCCGAAACAAAAGCTTTTGTATATCCATCCACAGACTGGCCATATCACCACTAAAGTGACTCTGAAAAGAAGGGCTGATGTAAGAGAAGAATATCACATCCTTTTAAAGAAGAGATCTGTTGGAACTAACCCTTCCCCACCTCCTCTTCCTTCATCACCACCTTCCCGTCAGCTTCAACCAATTTCACCTGAACATTCACCACCACATACACCTGACAACCAGGATGATGGGGATGATGATCAGGATAGGGAAGATAATCAGTTATTACAAGACCCATGGGACGATTATAACACCAATTCGCCCACAGGCACTGATCCCGATCTATACCTACCAAACCCTCTCCACCAGATAATAGTGTAGGATACATTGAGTTATTGGGTAGAGCTGCCAACTATCATGGGGTGCAGCTTCATAAGGAGTCATTAGAAGAGGATTTCCGCTTTGAAACCCTCAGTACAACACAGAAGTCATCACATACACTACCCATGCTCAAGGGGATGGTCAGGCATGTAGATTACATTTTTAATGACCCAGTCAGGGCTCGTATTCTTACCCCTAGAGTGGACAAGAAGTACAAGCCAGCACCATCAGACCCAGTATATATAAGGGGACAATTGCCACTAGACTCCCTGGTGGTGTCCAATGCAAGAAAAAGAGCCAACTCACAGACAACTGGAGAGGCTCCACCTCCTGATAAGGAATCAAAACTTATTGATGCTTCGGGGCAAAGGGTAGCTTCTCAAGCAGCTAATTTCTGGCGCGTCTCTAACACACAGGATGAAATGGAACAACTGATCCAATATTTACCCCCAGAACCCAAATCAAAAGCACAAGATCTGGTTCATGAAGGGCAATTTATTGCTAACAATCAAATAAGATGCTGCAGACACTGCTGCTAGAGCCATAAATACTAGTGTCCTCTTAACCGCTTCGCCGCGATCGGAATTCCGCCCAGGTGCTGGACATTCCGATCGCGGGTGTGGTTGTGACGAGCTCAGCTTGTCATGCGCACAGGCCGACCGCGCAGCATGACGAGCTGAGCTCGTCATGAGCATCGAAGGGGTTAATGAGGCACGCCTGGCTCCGTGTATCTGGTTTTAAACCTGAGGTTCAAACCTCCATTTTAAATACTCCATTCGATAAGGAACATCTATTTGGCCCAGCGGTAGATTCTTCACTTGAGAAAATGAAGAACGATACTGAGGTAGCCAAGTCTATGGGAGCCCTTCAGTCCACACAGGGTCGTGCTTCCTTTCGACGCTCCATCTACCGAGGAGGTTCCAAAAATACCTCATCAGAAGCCACCTCCACCTACAAGGGCAATAACCAACCCTCTCCATCTAAGAGTTATTTCAGAGGAGGGTACAGGGGTAACAATGGTAAGGGCAGGGGACGGGGTTCAAATTCACGCAACTCCCCCACCAACACAAAGCAGTGACTTTCCTTCACTTCCCCCCGACCACTCAACACCTGTCGGGGGAAGACTGTCGGATTTTCTATCAATCTGGCAATCAATAACAACAGACAATTGGGTACTCCAAATTATCTGTTCTGGTTACTGCCTGGAATTTATCAACACGCCTCCAAATATTCCACCAAAACCCCACAAACTGTCACCAGACCATCTATACCTCCTCAAACAGGAGGTTCAGTCTCTACTTCTAAAACAGGCCATAGAACCTGTGCCGCCTCAACATCAAGGGTCGGGCGTATACTCTTTTTATTTCTTGATTCCCAAAAAAGACTGTTCTCTCAGACCGATCTTAGATCTCAGAGAACTCAACAGGTACATTCATTCAGACCATTTCCACATGGTGACACTTCAACAGGTACTTCCTCTCCTACACAAAGGCGACTTTCTATCTACTCTAGATCTAAAAGACGCCTACTTTCACATACCAGTTCACCCTGCTCATCTCAAATTCCTCAGGTTTGTGTTAGCGGGTCAACACTATCAGTTCAGGGTACTCCCATTCGGGGTCCCCACCGCCCCCATAGTCTTCACTAAGTGTCTGGCGGTAGTAGCTGCTCACCTAAGGAGACAAAGCATCCACGTCTTCCCATACTTAGACGATTGGCTCGTACCAACAATGGCGGCACCACACTTTCAATTCGGCTACTGCATCAACTAGGGTTCACAATCAATGTGCCAAAGTCACATCTCCAACCAACCAATACAAAGGACTACCTAGGAGCCACAATAGATACTCAAAAAACTCTCGCTTTTCCCAGCTCAGACAGAATTCGAAATATTCAGGCTTTAGTTCTCCGCTTTCAACCCAACAGTTGGATTCCAGCTTGTACTTACATGCAGCTACTGGGAAAGATGTCATCCTGCATCATGATAGTTCCCCATGCCAGACTACACATGCGTCCACTGCAAGAATGCTTAGCCAGTCAGTGAAACCGGTTTCAAAGGCCTATTAACCGATTTAGTGTTGGTAAGCGGCCGTACTCATCCCTCTCTGCAGTGGTGGAACACACAAAATTTATCAAAAGGACGGCCGTTCATAGACCCGGTTCAACAGATAGAACTGACAGCAGATGCGTCCCTCACTGGCTGGGGTGCTCATCTACAACAGCACACAGTGCAAGGCTTGTGGAGCCAACGACAGAAGTTGATCCACATCAATCACCTAGAGCTGCTTGCAATATTTCTAGCACTCAAGGCGTTTCAAACTCATCTACAGGGCAAAGCTGTCCTAATTCGCACAGACAACATGACAGCCATGTATTACATACAAAAACGGAGGGGGGGCACTCTCTCCAATTGTCCCACTTAGTCCAAGACATCTGGAAGTGGGCCATTCAGCACAACCTTTATCTCCTAGCAGAACATCTCCCAGGAGTCAACAACCAGATTGCAGATCTCCTCAGCAGGCAGAGACAGCGAATGCACGAATGGGAACTCCACCCTCAGGTCCTCCTTCCATACTTTCAACGTTGGGGAGTCCCTCACATAGACCTGTTCGCCACATACCAAAACGCAAAATGCCCAAACTTCGCGTCCAGGTATCCACACCCATTCTCCAAAGGCAGTGCACTATGGATGAATTGGTCAGGGATATTTGCTTACGCTTTTCCGCCTCTCCCACTCATTCCATTAGTGGTTCAGAAACTCAAACAAGCGTCCCTGACACTAATCCTAGTTACTCCCACATGGGCACGGCAACCTTGGTTCACAACACTATTGGAGCTATCAGTAGTCCCTCACCAAAAACTATGTCTTACACCCAATTTTCTCACACAGAGCCATGGAGACATAAGACATCCAGACCCCAGTCAACTCAATCTGGAGATCTGGCTCCTGAAGTCTTAGAGTTTGGCTATCTTAATCTACCGCCAGACTGCATGAATATTATCAAAGAAGCTAGACGTCCTACTACAAGAGCCTGCTATGCAGCAAAGTGGAAGCGGTTTGTAATATACTGTAATAACAACCACATCAACCGGCTTGATGCTTCTGTACAGAATATTATATGTTATTTGTTACATCTGCAACGGTCCAATTTAGCGTACACTTCCATACGCTTACATCTGGCTGCAATAGCTGGATACCTCCAAAATAGACAACATCTGTCTCTTTTTAGAGTGCCTGTTATCAAAGCCTTTATGGAGGGACTCAAAAGAGTCATTCCCCCGAGACGTCCACCTGCTCCAGTATGGAATCTCAACATTGTTCTCACTAGACTAATGGGTCCACCCTTTGAGCCATTGCACAAATGTGAACTGCAATTTCTCACATGGAAAACTCATTTCCTTGTGGCTATCACATCACTCAGAAGAGTGGGTGAGCTTCAGGCGTTAACTATAGAAGAACCCTTTTTACAAATGCACCAAAATAAAGTGGTTCTTCGGACTAATCCTAAATTCCTTCCTAAAGTCATTATCTTCTTTTCATATCAATCAATCGGTTGAGTTACCCGTGTTCTTCCCTCAATCAGATTCAGTGGCATAACGTGCCTTACACACATTAGATGTGAAGAGAGCATTGCTTTATTACATAGAAAGGACAAAACCTTTCCGTAACACAAATCAACTTTTTGTTGCTTTTGCTCCACCACACAAAGGCAATCCCATATCAAAATCAGGTATTGCAAGGTGGATAGTCAAGTGCATTCAAATATGCTATGCTAAAGCAAAACGAACGCTAACAGTTCCCCCCAGAGCACACTCTACACTAGGCCTGGACGGTAAATTCCGTTCCGCTTGTGGATTTTGGGTAATTTTGCGTTCCGCGGAGAACGCGGAATTACCAAAAATTCCGCGATCCGCGGCTTCGCGGAATTTTTTGCTTGTTCGCGCTTTCAAAATGCGTGTTCGCGAGATATTTCTCCCCGAGCACGCAAACAGCGTTCGCGAACAGGAAAAAAGCATCACGAACGGGCGGAACAAGCAATTCCGCGTGTTCGCGGAACATTTGCGTGCTCGCGGAGATTTTTTACCGTTTCGCGGAGCTTTGAGTAGCGCGACTACGCAAATTCCGCCCACCCTTACTCTACACGCAAACTGGGGGCTTCTATGGCATTCTTAGGAAATATACCCATAGATGACATATGCAAAGCTGCAACATGGCCTACCCCTCACACATTCACAAAACACTATTGTGTAGATGTGTTAGCAAGACAACAAGCTAGAGTGGGCTAGGCAGTTTTACGTACACTATTTCAAACCACTGCAACAGATAAAGGTTAGCCACCGCTTTGAAAGATAACTGCTACATAGTCTATGCATAGCATATGATCTACAGCTCAAATGCCTTGAACGGAAAATGCTACTTACCCAGTATGCATCTGTTCTTGGCATATAGAGCTGTAGAGTCATATGCGCCCACCCGCCTCCCGGGGTACCTACACCTGTTGCAGTAATATCTTACTTAGATACATGCATTCATGGACATCTCCTTTTACTACTCTTGCTAACTCCATTATCACCCTCTGCGGGAAAACAATCTAAAAATTGAGTTGATGCCCATGCGCACTATACCCGAAAGGAGGAGTCACCTACCTCATGACTGGAAAGACTTCTTTGAAGAAAAACAAAGTGCAAACATCCGGACCCAACACTAGATGGCGATATATGAATAGCATATGACTCTACAGCTCTATATGCCAAGAACAGATGCATACTGGGTAAGTAGCATTTTCCTTTTTATATCATGTATTTGTTCTTTTGTAAAGGTCTGTAAAAGCCAACTATTTGATTGGTGAATATCACAACAGAGAACTGCATGTTCCATGTGATGCTTTGAAGAACAAACATACATTACTGTTTGCTGTGGAAAGTACACAGTAACAGCAATACACATATTTGAATTTTTTACACTGCAGCTTTAAGAGGGAAGGTCCTCCTAATGGCAAGGTCATACCTCATATCCAGTGATGATCCTTACCATTTAGGATCACAGCTTTGGGCCCGATTAAGATGTCGGGCGGAAAGCCTCCTCCCGACAGTCGGAATCTCCTCGACCGTGCCGGAACCCTTACGACCGACTCGGTCGGTTTACAATCCGCCCATCTGATTACGATGTTCGCAGTCAGATTGTAAACTGCGTGGTCATTCCAAATCGGTTCCGACTGGCTCTCGGAGAATTTGTGTCCGTCAGATCCGCATTGCACACCTCTATGGACAGCGTTTCCGACCGACCGATTACGATGCCGTTTTCCAATAGCCTTTCAGAGTCGGCCTGTCCGACACAGAAAGGCTGTCAGAAGGTGAATTTAGGAGCCCCTAGCAAGACCCCCTTCCTCCTGAGGACTTCATTTGGGGGCCGAGGGGGTACCTTAGGGACCCCCCTGTAAAACCCTGAACTGTGTGGCAGGCACCGTGGGGTGCCAGCGACAGGGTGCAGGGTTTTACACACACACCCCATTTCACCATAGGAGCCTGTGTTGTCGGGCGGAACACAAGCTCCCATAGGAATCAATGAGACTCCGACCGAACAGTGTTCATTCTCATCATAATCGGACAGGCGGAACCGCCGAGCATGAGTCGTCGGTCCCGATTCCGAGACGGTGTCAGGCGGAAACTTTCCGCCCGACATCGTAATCGGCCCCTAAGTGTCCCAAAAGCCACTATTTACATTAAAGAATTACTATGTTTACTGCTACCTAATTTTATGAAGTACAAATCTGCCAATTGGAGTCTTCTAAAACAGACACACTTTAAGTGGTCTAAATTTACAATAGAAAATTCTGCATTCAGTAATGTTAGTCTGGAACCTAGACTTGCACTAGAGACAAGGAATTCCCTGCAAATCAGAAAAGCATTACATTTTGAGTATCTTGAGGAAATCAATTTCAGTACAGATCTGGACTTTGAATTGCATGTTTTGGTTATCAACACTTTATCACAATATATGTGTTGAGAACGTCCCATTGAGAAGGATGAAACACATGTTATCTGCCTGGCTGTTCTATATAGTTAATTCAGTGAGGAAGCCACTTTTGGTGAACTCAACATAGCATAAATGTAATCAAGTAACAAATTCAATTTAGACTTCTTTTCTCTAACACGTGTGCTAAACTTGACAGAATGCAGCCAATTAATTGTGATTGCCACGTGTAATAATGGTGAATTAATCAGAAGTACCTGTCCAGATCAGAGATCTTTCATCGATATACCTTAACCAGTGTGAAATCTGGTTTGTAAATGAATTAGTTGAAGAATGTATACATTTCTCCCCCAAAGTGTTTGTGAAAAGGTCACTTTAACCATGTATGCAGAACGATGTTGGGTTCCTCTGAGTGTCTTCTTTATTACTTGTAGTTTGCAGCAGCAGAATACAAAGTGTAGCTTACTTATACACGTCACAATTGTAATAATTTGAATGAATACTAGTAAGTATTATAAATATAATTACAATATTGTTTTCCATAAAATAGTTATTTTGCTGAGTCTGTTCTGTGCCTGAGCTGGAATTCCTAGTCATGCTTATAACTTAGAGTTGTTTGAAAGAGGCTATGAGCTTAGTGGGGCATCCACGGAGGAGCAGGCTTTGGTAGGAGGTAAACTTGGCTCTAAATACCCCACTGGCTCCCTTGCCATTTCCTCCACAGTTGTCTAAGGATGCCATAATATTGAAGTAGAAACACCCAGAGATTATATGTACTGGCTCCTCATGTGAACTAAGTCAAGTGACGTCTGGTAATAGTGACCCCTTTGTGTTTATTTATAGTACTCAATACCAGTTTTAAATATTTGTGTTTTCATTGATGGGTGTCAACAATGGAACAAATATTCACAAAAAACTGATCACGATCACATTTAATGAAACTCTTGTTAGGGTTCCACTTAGATGATCATAAAATTATTTTTGTGTGAAAGCTGAATGCAAGATAGAGAATGGCTCCTATCCATGTCCATAGTGGAAACAGAAGTATCACCACCTCCCAACTTCTTCTTCTCTATGGCTCCTATGTTGTAGAGACTGTGTGAACGGAATGCACAAGTCTTCCTGCCATACTTAACCTCTGAAGAATGTAGCTAAATTGTGGGAGCTAGGGCAATCTTGTTTTCCTCTTGTTTAAGAAATTAACAATCTGCCGCAACTTGTCTGATTTGATTTTTGATTTAAAGAATGTATTTAAACCTATAGGCAGTAGGATAGTGCCCAACTGCCATGGATGTAAACATATACTGATGTCCCAAGGCAAAGACTAAACATGATAACTTCCTGAAACGTTTTTTGACTGCCCTGCTGTTGATCTGGCATTCAAGGAAACTCCCAAGTAGCTTATGACATCTAAAGCATTGGCCCAGATTTCCTGTACTACTGAGCACATTTACTGATTCAATTTGTGCTGCTTGCTTCTAAATGCATGCTAGAAGGGCATGGGGCTGAATGTTTATTTTTAAAGGGAGAAATACAACAATTCAAGGTCTACTGACATTGTGCAAGACAGAATTAACATAGTCTGTGTATGCTGCAAGGACACAAAAAATGGGAATGGGTTGAAAGGGGTGATATTACATGAGGTAAGCAGTGAGATTTGGTAGGCTCATGTTAGGACTATAAAGTTGCTCACTGTAGACATGTGTGGGAAAAGTCACACACATTGGCAAGATAGCTAATGGAATCATGTTCCTCCCCACACTGCTGTATCTGTTTTCTGTTTAGTTTGTTGTTTCTGGGCTGTATTTAAAGAAGCTCTATTGGTGCTATCACCAGTTTTCTATGGGAGAGGTTTCAGCCCTACTGCTTTACATCTTTTAAATGTGAGGGAAGTTTCATTTATTGCTGCCCATGCTATATGTCATTTCTGTGTCAAAGATCTTTCGACTTCATTGCTCCTGCCTATGTTATACATGGTCTGTGTGTGGGAAATACCCTATTGTTGTTGTCTTTACTCATCCTATTCTGTGTGTAGTGTGTGTGTGTGTCTGTGTGTGTGTGTGTGTGTGTGTATGTGTGACAATTTTGTGTATATGTGTATTTATGTGTGTGTTTTTGTGTACATTAAAAAGTGATTCAATCAAGCACTGCTGTACTGTTCCTGTCCTGTGTGTCAGGAAGCTTGCACTTCTATTGCTTAGTCTGCGGAAAACCTTCACAATCTGTTCCCTGGTGTATATGCTTTCTACATGAGGGTAACTTGCACTATTGCTACCATCCTGGTAGTTCTTTGTCTCTGAGCAAGCAAAGCTTGAATTGCTACCCTACATATTTTGTAGGCTTTGTCTGTGTAAAGGAAACTTGCACTGCTGCCTAACAAACTGTGCATAATTTGGCATAGCACCCGTCTGAGTTTTAACAGTGCTCTTTGGTAGGCATATTGTTAAATCTGGCATCCTTGGCGTGGTTTCGTCTGTTTGCAGTGTATGTGAAAGGCAGGACATGTACTGGTGTGTTTTACATGTCCTGTTAGTTAAATGCTGCCAATTTTGTTTTTCACAATTGCAAGGACTAGCTCTCTCATCAGTTATCATTGGAACTGCCTTGTAACATTTTACAAGTGTAACTTTCAATTGGGAAGAACTAGAGATTTGCAGTTTGGGGTCACTGAGCTCAGTATTTAAAAATACATCTGTTAGGAAAGGTGGTTTTTAAATTGTGTGTTTGAAAATGCCTCTTTTAGAAAGTGGTCATTTTCTTGCTTTACCATCCTGTGCCTCTGCCTGCTTGTGGAGTCAATGTCTGGTTTAGACTGACAGCTGGGTTGTTTGT
Source organism: Calotriton arnoldi (assembly GCA_963921515.1). Lineage (NCBI taxonomy): Eukaryota > Metazoa > Chordata > Amphibia > Caudata > Salamandridae > Calotriton > Calotriton arnoldi. Next base: position 271,396 of record CAWUFW010015604.1, on the reverse strand, counting down.
TCACTCTAGACAGTCACACAAAGGCAGCTGAGGTGTGCCCTGCATATCCCGATGGTCCATCACCAGGCTGATGGGCCTTCCTGAGCTAGAGTGGTGGGAGGAGTTGTCACTGACACCTGAATAGGGCTGTGCCTGGCCTCTCACAATGCTGTCTCTGCCCCCCTATAGTGTGTCTGGAGGCAAGGCAGGATCTTGCGGACAACAAAGACATTCCTTTGAAGTATGCCTACTTCAAAGACCAAATGGAGTATAAGTATTGGACCAAAAACCCCAGGCTTTTAGAAAACTTCTGGACTAAGGACTCTGCTAAGATAAAGAGTTGAAGAGCTGTCAGGAGGAGTACTGCCCCTTCGCTGTGTGTTGCTTTCCTGGGTTGGCCTGCAGTTGCTGCTTCTGTCTGTGGGCAGTAAAATAACTGGACTTTGCTTTCTTGAATCCTGCCTTTACAAGGTTTTCCAAGGGCTTGTGTGTGCTTGCCTCCTGTTGGAAGTCTCAGGGCCATCAAAGACTTCAGCTGCAGCATCCCTGAGCTCCACTACTGGGAGGTTTGACCTGCCAACTGGTGCCAATTCCAGTTCTGGACCCTTGTAGGTTGTTCCTGCTGCAAGAGACTGCAATATTGGCACATCGCCCTTCCAGTGCTTGTTTTTCCGATGCAGCACTGCCGTGTGGGAGAAGTCTCTATGCACCGCCGATGTGCGGCCGAAAAAATCAATGCAAAACCTGTTCACGGGCAAAAGAACCACCACAGCCCGAGTCCAGCGCACCGTGTCTCCGACGTCCTAGACCACGGCACTGATTCCGACGCAGGCTCTGCTGTGCGGCTGAAAGAATCAACACATCACTGGTCCGTGGCTGAAAGAATCGACGCAGCACTTGTTTGCTGCCGCTGCTTCAATCTCCAGTGCATCTGGATTTTCACGCATCACATGTGTGCACCAAGTTTTCCACCGCATCACCCGCAGGCCAGAACCGTCTTCAGATTTCGATGCATTGCTTCACCTTACAGTCCGGAACCAATGCAACACTTCCCCTGCGTGCAGCAGAACTGACACTTCACTTCCCCAAGAACTCAAGGACTTGCTGTGTTTTCCGATGCTTCCCTCCTCTGTGGTTGTTTTTCCTTGTGGATTTGGACGCATCCAAGGTACTTTGTGTAAAACCACCGCATCTATAGAGTTCTATGGACAGATTTGCTTAAACCTTTTAAAAGTGATATTTTAAGCTAGTATGTTGGATTTTTGTTGTTTTGGTTTTGTTAGGTTTAGATAAAGATTGAATATTTTTCTAAACTGGTGTGGTGTCCATTTGTAGTGTTTTCACTGTGTTACTGTGTGTGTTAGGTAAAAACACTTTACACATTGCCTCTGAGATAAGCCTGACTGCTCATACCAAGCTACCAAGGGGGTGAGCAGGGGTTATCTTGGGTGTATAACTCCCTTACCCTACCTAGAAGGAAGGGTCCCTATTTGAACAGGGTGCATACCACTGCCAACTAGAGACCCCCAAGTCTAACACATATGTACTGCTCCTGGCTCTAATGTAACTGCATTTTGTGAGCAAACCTTAAATTGCAGCTGCAAGTGACATATCTTATATCCTTTGAGTGAACCTTGATTAGCTGTTGCTTAAGCAGTGCCTGTATTGTGTGTGAGAGGGAAGCTTGCTCCACTCATGTGCGTTTTAAGTGTTCTGAGAGAGTAAAGCTAGCGCTGCAGTACCTATTTCTTACCTAGTCATTATGTCCAAGCAACACCAATAAAGCTGCTGTAAAAATGTTACGTTTTGTGTGTTTGTGTGTGCCTATGTAGGTGATATGTGTAGAATTTTCACTGCCGCTCCTAGTACTTTTTCTGTTGCATGTGCATTTGTTTTTTTGTGAGGGATGCATTGACTAAATCCTGGACTGGTACATCAGTCGATTCATTTTTATGACTGTACGGGGATTTTGCATTTGTATCAAATCTCTGATTAAAGTCCCCTCAAAATGGATTGAAATCCAGACGGCATGCTGCACTATCAACGTTGAGGCAGTTTGTGGTGAGCCATTTCTCATCTCTGAAGAGAAGATGAACTTAAGGAAGAAAAGGCTTAGAACTTTAAAGGGCATGGAGCTAAGGCATGCTAATGAGCTTAGTGGGGCAGTCAGGCAAGCGAAGCGCTAGATCCAAGGATCCGCTGGGAGCCTGCCGCTGACCAGAGTGCAAATACATTTTTGTTGTTCTTATTGCAAATATGTGTGACCTTTCAGCGCTATCGTCCATCGGTAAATATTTTCATTTCAGTTCTTTATTAATGTTGGTGTTTCATACGAAACAGCGATCTAATGCTTTCTTCTGAAAGCCGATGGTTCTTTCATTCTAGTATGTTTGAAATTCATTTGTGTATTGTTGGCGGCAGCGCGCAAAGGTAATCATTTACTTGTATTGTACATTGAATACTTTTGCATTTTTGAAAAAAAAAATCTGATTACATATTTCTTTACATTTTCCTAATGCAATACACATTTATTTAAAGAATGTATTTTATGAAAGACTTTCTCAATATATTGTGATCAGGAGACACCACTAAATAACAGCAACAAGACCGTCGCTGTTTTGAAGAAAATTCCACTACCATTTTGAGCTCGCATAGGTTGAAAGCTTTCTGGTGTGTAGGAGATGAGGTAGCAGTTTAAAGTTACATTTACACCATAGAAAATGCAGATTTGTTTTTCATTATAAACATTGAATCAACTCAACTACTATGGTTTCCAAACGGACCTCTGTCTAGCTGTTTTTGGAAATTTCCTTCTGGAAAAGGAGCGCTGGATAAGTAATATTCAGTGGTGTAACAGCCCTCTTCTCTAGTGCCTGCAGTGCAGGGGCTCTCAATTCTTTAGGGGGCCCCCAAACCTTTAATGGGGCCCAATTCAGTCAAAAGCCAATGAATATTTGTGAGATTTGGGAAACTCAGGGTCCCTCATAGCATTCTGCAGAGGGGCCCCATTAGTGTGCATGTAGCCACTGGTGCTACTGTAAAAATAAAAATTGTTTATATAACAGACCAAAAAGATCAACGGGTCTACTCGCTATACAAATATTTGTGCTGTCAATCAAATGTGCACACAATTATAGAAATTGGTGTTTAAAGACCACAAACTGGAATACAGCGAAGCACCCACATTCTTCTACCGAACATCCTATGGATCCTATGTAAGAAGAACAAGGAAGAGTCTGCGCAGAGATTACATCTACATAGATTAGAGCTCTGTACAGGGGGAATTGAGCCTCCTGCGCAAATGCACATTTTGTTTTATAGCCACATAGAAAGCATTTATCCCCATGGTGAAAGCTCTTCTCGTACACCCTCCCTAAATCTAAGGGTGAATTATTCACCTTCCCATCCTAGAAGGGAGTTATTTCAGTCTTTGGCTGATGAATTATAGAGACATAATGGTATTTGCACACTTCGGGGCATATTTACAAGCCCCTATCACCACAGGAACGGCACTTTTAGCGACATTCCTGTGGCGATAGGGGCTTCGCCTTATTTACAAGGCAGCGTTAAGCTACTTAACGTGGCTTAACGCTGCCTTGTAAATAAGGCACCCTTTCACACTGTACTTAGCGTGAAAGGGGAGAGCAATGGGTGTTGCGGTGGGCGCCAGCAAAGGGGGAAACTCAGGGCTGTACCATATTGTTGTAAATATGGTGCAGCCCTGCGTTTCAGAAGTGGCGGAGCGTGGCGTTGAGCCAAGGAGGCTAACGCCACGCTCCGCCAATTCGTTGTAAATATGCCCCTTCATCTGTACTAAAGGTGCACATTGAAGACAGTGCCTAGTGATATGAATTAGGGTTAGAGGTTTTGAGCCGGAATCCTACTCTATTTGATGTATTCTCCTTTATATTTGTTGTCTTAGAAAGTAGTATTTTCTAAACTTTTGGGACATTTTGTATTTCACCTGCATTCTGTCAAATATTTTTCAATTTGAGATCTTTAATGCTAATTGCATTTTTGTTAAAAACTACACACACTGCATTGAATGCCTGATTGTACTGTGAATTTCTCTAGGTCTGGACTTGAAGATTTCTTTTACCAAACTGATGAATTGCCTGGTCTTTATAATTGGTCTCCATAGATTCTGCCACCATAAATTGGCCAAATGAGTAAATTGTAGAAGACCCAGAATAGATGTTGTATAGCCTTTCAAATTCTGCATTGTGAAAGAGCCATGGTTCAAAGTGACTTAGGGGCATATCAACAACAACACGCGATAAGTATCGCTAAACGCGTTTAGCGCGTTTGTCATTATCGCCGTCTATTGCCGGATCACATCGCCGTGTTAGCGGTGTATTTGCAACACTTTGCTAACAGGCGATGTGAAATCCGATGATAGACGGTGAGAATGAGCATTAGCGTGCGAAATCCCACGATAAGGGAACAGCGCTAATGAAAATGTAGATAATAGGGAGATGTGGACTTAAACTTGCGATCCACCTCCCATTATACAATTAGCTAAGTCGGAAAAAAAGGAGACGTTAGATACCAGCGATAACCACGGTTAGCGTGGCTTTTATTATCGCTTCGCTTGTCCGGGGCCGGCTTGCAAATACTGCGATGTCTGGTTAGTGAGTTTTTCCCTGTTGTTTCTGGGAAGCAATGCCTACTTCGCATCTCATTAGCGATGCGGGCCGAGGTGTTAATGTAACGGCTGCTAACATGCGCTAATGCATGTTAGCGGCGCTTTGATGATAATGAGTTAAAATAATCGCCGCTTTTCCGGCGCTATGTGCCGGAAAAGCGGCGTTATGTCTCTTGTTGATATGCCCCCAAGATCTTCCAATTTTTCCATTCTGACTGACAATGTAGGAAGTTAAGATGCATGCTGGCTTTTGCTTGAAAGTGGTGTCTCTGATTCATTTGTATTTTCTAGACACATCAGTTAACAATGTTTAGCACTACTTCACAGGAGAATTACATACATATGTTTTAAATCAGTATGAGGCAGCAGGTCTGTATTTCAGATTACTATATTGTGAATAATGTTAGATGCCTAATTGGGCGCTCTAAACTTTCCCACATAATAAGAATGCTGTTTTCTGAGTAATACCTAGGGGTTTGCTCTAATGTAATTGTACACAAAAGGAAGTGATAACATGATGAATTAGTAGTTGGGCAATATATTTTCCACTCAGCGCTTTTCAATAGATGGAGATGTTTTGCAACACTATTTTTGTTGCAGTACATACCTCTACTAAAACATGCATGTTGATCTACCTGTTAGATGGGTACCTGAGGCTAATTCCACTTTGATAATCGTAAATATACTCATATAGGATTTTTGAATAATTTGCAAGCAGACAGAAATTTAATGAACAGCAGATTAGATTCATTTTCTCACAACACGTGTGAGTTTGGTTATTGTTAAAATTGCTTAATTCAGCGTTCTATCAATAAAAATATTTTGTTGATTTATTAAGCGCAATCTTACTGCTGCCATTAAAGTATTGCAAATGTACTACTAGGCAATCTCTTGCATCCAGTTTTGTTTCCGAAAGCTGCTTACTGGAACAATATGCCCTATCAAAACGCCTCTGTCTTCCACTTTGTGTCCCTTTCCTTCTTTAGTCACAATTTCTACAGCCTGCTGCCCAGTCATCATCCAATTTTCCCTTTTTCAACTTTATTTTTAAATATTTTTAAGTATTAATTTTCTGCTATTAGTCTCACCGGTGTTCTGCACTTTGATGACTGAGTTCAAATGAAAATGTCACCTGAAGATAAAAATCATTGTGTCATAACCGCAGTAGTGTCGAGCCAACAACAGGGGTACTTTAAAAATAGCTAATAAGAAAAGGCATAATAGAATGCAAATCAGGGGCAGTGTGGGACCGGAAATATAAGAGGTGGCTATTGAGAGGTCTTTCAAAAGTCTATAAATAACAGGTACGCCTTCAGCACAATTCCTACTGTAGTTATGTATGGAACATGGTATGATTTGTCCCTTCTGTCAAAATCCAGATTTTGTTTGGACAAGCATTTTACATTTTCCGTGCCACAAATGAGGTTCGGAATTTAAATAGCTAATCTCACTTCAGATACAACCAGTAGTCAGTTATTTGATAATGTGTGGTTCCTTTGGTCAATTTTCTGTCGCATGTGTCCCTGACCAAGTCTGTACTGAAGGGAACAATTTTTCCATTTTACTGGCTGATGAATGAGTAGGCGTGAGTAGGCCATGTCTTTCTTGATGTAGAGGGAATTGCTTGTGCCTCCCTCATCAGCCCACCACGGGGCCCAAAATTACTTTAAATGAGGGGTCTGAGTGCCTCCAGAGGTCCCAGGGAGCCCACCAGCGATGTCATTTGAGATGCCATCAGTGATGTAAAAAATGATGTCATAGAACAGGGTATGAGTGATGTCATATGTGAGGTCACAAGCAGTGCATGGCGGGGCGCAGGTCATAGTTAGCTCTGCTAACTGTAACTGGCGCATTTCTGTGTTTTTTTTTTAGATCAAATCATTAATGTCGCTGACAAATTCACCTAACTATAACGTTAGTTTAACCTTGTTTTTTTCAGTGAATATATATATCTATCTATACATATCTATATATTTATATCTCTATATATAACCATAGATAGATATATATATATAATATATAAATATTTCGCAGACACTTGCTCCTCTCAAACAAGCAAATATGGATGAACTGGGGTTTCAGTGATAATTATGACTGAAACCACAGTTGTGGTGAACAGCATTCATCCTTGTTTCAGAGGAGTGAGTGTCTGTGACATTGAGCAGGTTTCTGTTCTCCTGCACACTGTGGCCGCAGTGCGTGGGATGGTGACCAGAAAAACAAAGTACGTGTAATGATATATATTTATAGATACACACACACTGAAAAAAGCAAACATCACAGGGACTTAATGGTTAGTCCTCAGATTTCACTCATACAAAACCAGTAAAATTCAGCAGTTATAGTTATCTGAGCTAACTATAACTTATGCCCGCGCAATACAGTGCTTATGATCTCACATATTACATCACTTATGACATGGTCAGTGACATCACTGATGACATCTCAAACCTTTGTTTTTTTCAGTGAATGTCTATGTTTTTTACATTTTTTAATCCTAACTGTAACCTGACACCCTTAAGAGTGAGTGTGTGAGTGGCTGTGTGGATCTGTGGGTGGATCTGTGGATGCCTGTGTGTGTGGGGGGTGTGAGTGTTTGTGTGGGTCTGTGAGTGTGTGTGTGTGAGTACCTGTGTGAGTGGGTGAGTGGGTGTATGAGTGCCTGTGTGTGCTTGGGAGTGAGTCTGTGAGTTTCTAGGTGAGTATGTGAGTGGGTCTGTGAGTGCCTTTGTGGGTCTGTGAGTGCCTGTGTGAGTATCTGTGTGGGTGTGTCGGGCCTGTGTTGGTCTGTGAGTGCCTGTGTGGGTCTGTGAATGGTTTTGTGAGTGGTGCTATGCATTTTGGACATTTGAATACTTAGGATATTTAAAAGGGAGAATCATGGACTCTGCTCTCACCAGGAGTCAATGGGAACAAAATCACTCATAACAGTCACCCCAGGTTAGATTGTGCTCCAATAAAGGATTTCAGATCATTTTTCATTGTGAAATATGAGAGAAAAAGAAACTTGCTTTGCTTTCCCCAAGCCCAAGAAGTTAGAATTGTTTGTGCTTTACTGAAGTGGAGCTTCCACTGGGGCCCCTGTTATGTTTAAATTTGTAAGTGTTTCCCATTGAGAATTAATTTCTGTGAAATGCGCACCAAGGCCTAAATGGAACCTAATTTTTTCCAAGAAGAGTCCCCAGTTATGTCCATAATGTCCATCCAACTGGAATACTTTAATCTGGTTAATTAGTAAGTGTACCTCGTTGGATAAATGTATCATGTGCATTCTTCACTACAGCTGCATAAACAACCACTACGTAATGTTTGCAGTGACCTTGTGTGCATGTAATTTTGGCAATGTGATTGTTCATTAAGCGTCTTCATGCACAAATCTATGATGATGTGGATCGTTGTGAAGAGAAGATGATGAGACTACAAAGCGGTGACTGATCACCAAACAAAGATGCTTCCTCTTTACCAAATAAAGTGCTTTAAAGTGAGTGGGTGTGTGAGTGTCTGAGTGGGTGTGTGAGTGGGTGCATGAGTGTTTGAGTGGGTCTGTGAGTGGGTGCATGAATCTGAGTGGGTCTATGAATGGGTGCATGAGTGTCTGTGTGAGTCGGTGAGTGGTGCATGAGTGTCTGACTGGGTCTGTAAGTGGCTGTGTGAATGTCTGAGGCAGTCTGTGAGTGGGTATGTGAGAGTCTGAGTGGGTCTGTGAATGAGAGCATGAGTGTCTGATTGGGCCAGTGAGTGGGTGCATGAGTCTCCTAATGGGTGCATGAGTGGCAGTGTGAGCATTTGAGTGGGTCTGTCAGTGGGTACCTGAGTGTCCGAGTGGGTCTCTGAGTGGGTTCATGAGTGGGTATGCTAGTGAGTACATGAGTGTCTGAGAGAAGTTCTGAGTGGGTTCATGAGTGTTTGAGTGGATCTGTCACTGGGTGCTTGAGTGTTTGGGGGTCTGTGAGTGGGTGCATGAGTGTCTGAGTAGGTCTGTGATTGGGTGTTTGAGAGTCTGAGTGGGACTGTGACTGGGTGCATGAGTGTCTGTGAATGGGTGCATGAGTATCTGAATGGGTGTGTGAGTGGGAGCATGAGTGTCTGAGTGGGTAGTGAATGTCTGAGTGGGTATGTGAGTGGGTACATGAGTTTCTGAGTGGGTGTAGGAGTGGATGTGTGTCTAAGTGAGACTAAGGGTGGTGTGTGTAAATATAATTTTTCTTATTTTTCCACTGATATTCCCGAAGTTACACGGAGGGCCACACAGCATAGCGGCGAACTCGCGAATATCGTGCAAAAAAAAAATTTCTACAACATTTTCAAACCCATACTATATACCAGAAACACCCCTATATCCCACCCATGGAGTCAGGGTACATCCAACCTGACCCTTTATGCCACTTTCTGCCATTTCTGTGTAGCCTAAGGGACTTTGCCGATAATCTAAAATGAAGGTTGCAACATTCTGCTCAGGTTCCGGCCACCAATCACTGCATTTCTGTGTGCGCACGTATTCATGAATAGTCGCGAAATAGTCGCAAATTCGCTGCAATACTATATATCCAAATTTGGACTTCCTTCAATTTCTCACAAACTACTAAACGGATTTACACCAAATAACAAAAAGTGTAATCTTCAAACCAAAAGCTACCTTTCTGCCAAAATCGGTGTAATTCTGTCCAGCGGTGCGGGATGCAGGTATGACTAAAGACTCTATGAGAATTAACATGGGAAACACACTTTTTTTGACCCCCTCTTTTTCTCAGCCCTAACTTGACGGATCACCCCAAAAACTTTCAATGCACAACTAGAATAACCGGCGCACTTTTTAGGGAATTTATTTTTGAAGATTCATCAAACGGCACCGAAGATATAGACAAGTCAAAAAAAGCTTTTCCTAACCTTTATTTATGTGTTTTTATGTGTTGATAATATCTCTGCTTCCTCTACGGAAAGCACACAGATGATTGTGGATTTGGCAAAGTTGGAATGCAATAGACTTTCAAGTTCTTCGAAGATTGACTCAATTAGGTTTTCCAACTCTAATATTACCCTTATTTTGTGTAATTTACAAATTATCTTTTTTTCATTTGAGACACCATGTTTTAACTAAGAATCCATGAGTTCGATCTTTCTCCACAGTTGTGACAAAAGGATCAGTTTAAATCAAGTGAAATGGAACATAGGTTTAATGTAACGTAGAACTCAGTACAACTCAAAGGGCCAGATGTAGGTAAAATCAGTTTAGCGAGTCCTTAATAGCGATTTTTAGGGAATCGCTATTAAGGACTCGCAAAATGCTATGTAGGTAGGAATCCCAATAATTTTAGCGATTCCTACACATTACTTATTTGCGAGTCGCAAATTGCGAGTCGCAAATAAGGAATGGCTTCCCATTCATTCCTATGCCCATAGGAATGAATGGGAATTGCACGCGCAATTTGAGAGTACCCAGTAGGTACTCGCAAATTGCGCGCACAATTTCAAGGGTGCAAGGGTTCCAAAAGGACACCCTGTTGCACCCCTGAATTGTGCATGTGTGCACTTGTGGCGCACATACATGCCCTAAGGGCATGTATGTGTGCCACATGGCACTTTGAAATAAGCAAAAAAGTGCTTTTTTAAAGGAAATCGCAACTTACCACCAACTTCGAGTTGGTGGTAATTTGCGATTCCTTAAGGCAATATCGCAATTTGCGATGCCTACTAGCATAGCATTTAGGGAATCGCAAATTGCGATTCTCTAAATGCTTGTGCAAAATAAGGAATCGCAATTTTTGCAATTCCTTATTTTGCAAGTAGGTATTTGCCTACCTACATAGCACACAGCTAAATTGCGATCGCAAACGCTGATATTCTGCGAATTTCAGCGTTTGCAATCGCTATTTCGCTTGCTACATGTGGCCCAAAGTTTGTTCAAAGCTATTCCTTATCCATAAAACAGTTTCTTTCATTTGTTTGATAGAAACCTGTGTACTCTCAATCTTAGCAATACACAATATTTTATGGGCTTTTGCACCATCTATATCGACCTCCAGCATTTATTCTTTGACACATAAAGCTGCCTTAGTAATTTGTCTCTAATAACAGGATAAATACCGTTGCTGTATCAATGGGAATTAAACATCTTAGGGGGATATTCTCAAGAACGTGCGATAATCATCGCCAAAAAAGGCTAATGCACGTTTTCATATCACCGTCTATCGCGGGAAAATAACTCCGTGTCAACGTCATATTCTCAACACGGCGGTAACATGCGATAGTCTCCCGATAACGCGTCAAATGTCCGCGACACAACTACCGCAACGGCGATAAAAAAGGAAACCCGAACGTGAAAAAAGTTGCGATGGGCCCAACCGCGATAGAAAAATCGGTGACAAGCAGCGCCAGGCTTGCAATTCACATGTCAGGCGGGAAAAATCACTACAAAAGCAGAAAAAGAAAACCCAAACAAAAACAAAACAACTGCGAAGCACAATGGAGGTAGCCGGAGAAGGAACAGAGGGCGAGCAGAACCCCACAAGACCCCCGGAGGACCAGGCCGGGACCTCGGGGTCAGGGAAGGGCAAGGACAGGAAGAAGAGGAAGATGCGGTTCAGTCCGCAGGAAAACAGGATCCTGATAACGGAGGTGATGAAATACCATCAACAACTGTTTGTCACCTCCAATGTGTCATTGGCGACAAAAAATGGAATATGGCAGTCCATCGTGGACAAGGTGAATGCAATCGGAGTGCTGAGGAGGACAATGGAAGAGGTCAAGAGGCGCTGGAATGATGTGAAGTGCAAAACCAAGCAGAAACTCGCCAACAACCAGAAGGCAGCAATGCAGACTGGAGGTGGGAGTCCAGCGCCACAGGAGGCACTGGACGAGATGGAGGAAATGGTCTCCACAGTCATCAGTGTGGAGACGGTGGCAGGAGTTGGGGGACCGGACACTGCTTGACAGGAGCCGACACAACAGCAACAGGGTGAGTAATGACCAGGGACTGGGGGGACGGGGGAGATGGGCACAATGGCACACATGCACAATTAAGCATAGCACAGTGCACACCTATGATTACTCTGGAGCATGTCCCTGATCCCCTTGGCACACTGCAGCACACCTAGAAACTGCAGGTAGGCCCTCGTCGACTATGTGCCCAGAGGGGGCCCTCCCCACACATCACTAATCTCACAACAAACCCATGCACAAGTACAAACACACATCCGTGATGTTGTCAAAATGTCCACTGTCCCGCATCAAATAGGCAGCTCCTCCCAAACAGTCACAATGTACATTGTCATGCATTTTGTATGTAAACCTGTACAATGCGTCAACATACATGTGAAAACAATGTTAAACTGCATCTCCCCTTTACATTGCAGAGGGTGAATCAACACCTCCTGCCGAGCAGACGGTACACCTCTTCACTGATGATGAAGAGGACCTCCCCTCCATCGACACCGACGCCCTCCAACGGCTCATCAACAGCTTCGGCACCCCACCTCCAGGAGCAGGGCAGCCCAGCTGCATCGAGGAAACCCCACCCCCTGCACAGACCACACAGCAGGAAGCACCCACCACCATGGCTGTCTCCCAGGATCCCCACGAACAACACATGGCCTTCCAACGCCGTGTGTTAGGGTGCCAGGAGAAGATGGCTGATCAGGTGCGGGTGGGGTTCGACCTCATGGCAGCCAAACTAGATGCCAAACGTGGGTGTCTAAGTCCCATCAGGGACCACTTACAGTCCTTAACGGACACCCACAGTCCGCTCCATGCTCTCCAACGATCCATGGCTGACATCGCTGGAGTCCTAACTCTGAGACAAGGACAACTGTCTAGTCAGAGTGGCTCCAGCGATGTCAGCCGGGAGTTGGGACACATGCGGAGGATCATGGAGAACAGGGAGCGGATGCAGGCGGAAAGAATGGCTGCCACGGCTGCACACCAGCGTGATGTAGCTGGGATCTACCATGCCCTGCAGATCCTCGTCATGGCATTGCTGCCACAAGGCCTGGCGCAGATGAATGCTGCTGCTCCTTCGACATCCACATCTCCGCCTCCTGATGTGTCAGTGCCTCACAGTGCGCCAGACAATCCACCTCCGGCACCTGATGTGTCACTGCCACACAGTGCGGCAGCCAATCCACCTCCGGCCCCTGATGTGTCAGTGCCACACAGTGCTGCAGAGAAAACACCACCACCCATATGTGAGGCACATGAGACATCAGAGGATGAAGATGCGGATGAATTTGCCTTACTGGTAGTAAGGAAGCTGTAACATTCTTCTCCGCCATATGGCCTGTTTCTGCTTGGTTCTGCCCTCTGCATCATCACCTTCCACTGTCCCCCGGTGCACTCTGCGACACTCACCTTGGACCTCGACACGGACTGCCATATTCTGTTTGGTCACCAATGACACAGCTATCAGACTGCGGACTGAACTCTTCCTCTTCCGATGTACTTGTCATTCCCTGAGGGACTCTGGCTGGCCCTCCACGGGCCAACAATGTAAAGTGGGGTTTGCATGGCCCTGTACTGCTCCAGCCACAACACTCCACTGAATGTGCATTAAACAATCAAATTCACACGGATGTTTCATGTCTATGATCATTCAAGTATGGAAGTATGGATGAATGTAGGGTCAGTAATTCCCCCTTACGTCCATGTTGCACATGTTGTGGGACTTGAGTCACAGGGTGCAACATTACCGATTGCGGACCGGGTTGCGCCGACACCACATCAGAGACACACGCATTAGTTACCTTCTTGTCCAGCCCAGAACGGAACCACGCCCAGAGCGCCGGGGTCATCGTTCACACCCCTACGCTGGACTGGCATATGCCAGGCCAGCCCATTCCGCTTACGCTTACAGGGGACGACGACAACGCTACATGTCCCAGGTCTCCCCTGTAGTGATCTGCTGATCACAGGTCTAGTTGTCAGCATGCCACAGCCACTCCCTGAGGGCTGGTTCACACCCACACCACACCCATCCAGCACATGCGTCAAAGGACATGTGACCCTGCCAATAAAAGGGGCCGGGCGCACGTGCCCGAGGCCATTTCCACTATCTAGCTGAGTGTGTCCGTGTGGTCATTATTTATGCATGAGGGTCTAGGGCCCTACCACATCACATTCCCCACTGCCGGAGGTGACATGATGGCGTCCGCATGACGGGACCCAATCATAAAGGGCCCATGACTTGAGGTGCACAGAGTTGGTGGCATCCGAGGCACTTAGGCCGGCACGGGCCTACCGCCACGTGGCGATGACTTGAGGTGCACTGAGTTAGTGGCACCAGAGCTGAGCGGGTGTGCAACCTGCGATGATGCATAGGCCTCGATAGGCCGTCCTGCCAATTAAGATTCGATTTGAATTGTGATCCCAGCTGGACCGCAGTGTACGCCGAGGGCAGCAGGCTGCACAAACATGACTCCGCGGCGCAGTGCTGCAGGGTGCGCTGGGGGCCTGTGGCATGGAATCCAGCGATCGGCTGAGGAGGTTGCACCGGCACATGGTGGGCCCTCTTGGAGACACGCCAGTGGCGGCAGGTGAGCATTGAGGCCTGGGCGGGCACTCATCGCTGTTTGGCGGACTGGTCTGGGGACCAGGGCTGGGGTGCAGCAGGCGCACAGGATCACGTAGGCACCACCGGTCACGGCGGCGCCCTCGTGGCTGGGTGGGAGGAGTGAAGGTGCAGGGGTATCAAGCTGATACAAACCGTGATGCTTACAGGTATGAGTAATCCTGCATCATGAGACCGTAACAGAAGTTAGTGTGACCGTAACCTTCCTTTTCTTTCCTACGAAGGTTACGACCACACGTACTTCTGTTACGGTCTTTTTGTGCAGGATTTGTCTTTCCTGTGAGCATTCCGGTTTGTCCAAGTGCTAAACACTGTATCAGATTAGGTTTGTGACTATACGGACGCTTGATCATTGTCACCATTTGTCCAACAGGTTTCTGGATACTGACTTCCGGAGTATGGAATGGTATTGGGGAGTTCCCGCAGCATATGCAGTTACTTGAATCCACACGTTGCCCTGATGAAGTTCCCCGTTGGGCGTTGGCTGTGCTTTTCGTATTGTTTATTGTTGTATTTGTAATAAAGGACTATTTTTACACTACTGTTGACTACTGGACTTCATGGCCCTGCGCACCCCCATTTCAGTTACTACAGTTTTGGATCTGGGGCACAGTGGCGTCTGGCAACGGCTGGCGTTGGGGTTGGCTGCGCAGGAACACTACGAATTGGAACTGTTGTGTGGTGCGGTGACAGGGGCCCGCCGTTGCTATTGTGGACATGCATCCATGACATGGGTGAGGACGTATGATAGGGCTGGCCGTGAGACTCCTCCGACTCTGGCAGTTGTTGTTTGGGAGGTACCAGGGGCCAACAGGTGCAGCACAGCCAGCAGCTTCGTCTGCGGAGGGATGGTGGTTGTCCGCCGTGTTGGTACCGTCAGCCTGTGGGCAATGTGGGTCAGGATGCGGAGGATGGTTGTCCTTTTGTGCCTGTAGTGGGCAATGACTTCCTCTGGCGTTGAGTCTCTGAGGCTGGTGGGTTTTGGGAACGTCCGCTGTCCTGTTCTGCGCTGCCTCTGTGGTAGTCAGGGGGAGGGGCGGGAGGGGCCTGGGGGTGGTTGCGGTGGGTGTTGTGGCCCTCTTGGGTCTCCAGGCTGCACGGTCATTGTCTCCATGGCATCTGTTGGTCTTCAGATGTGGCTCTGGGCTGGGCTCCCTTTTTACTGCAGTTTGTCATCTTGCTTAACACCAGTAAAAAGCAGGTGTTAAATCCCTGCTGCTAACGTGCCTTATCGCCTGTTTTTGGATCGCATCGTAGATCTGGCTGGTCGTTGTGAATGTCGCGAAGTGGTGTTTTCGTGTGTTTTTGCACGGGAACACCTACTCTGCATATCATTACCGTTAGTTGTCTCTCTCATCCGTGGCGATGTTTTTTGCGGCAGCTATCGCTGGAAAACTGGCAATGTGGTCAGTTTGCACCAGCTTGGGAATGGGGCGATAATTCTTTCGCCACTTTTGCTGCGCTAAAGTGCCGATAACTCGGCGATAAGTCCTTGAGAATATGCCCCATAGTTTCTAAATATTCGTAAATTGTAAAATATACCCAATATCCCGAACAAGAACCTTTCTTGATGAGGATATATATTTGTGCACATTGCACCAACCAAGCAAGTGGCAAGATGTCAAGGACCTGTCCCTGACCTCCTGTAAGTGAGTAGTGATGTGGCATTGTGTAGGGCCTGTGATGGAAGAGAGGTTCTTTGTAGGTGCCTTGGTACTTTTCCTTCTTTCTTTGTTCGCCGACTATCAAATAATATTTCTAATAAATTAGTAGGGTAGTACACCAGACAAAAATCATACAGTACCTTCATATGGATGTCTTATGCCATACATCACATGCACTAAGCTGCACTATATTTTACACAGATCAATGCAGAAGAAACTAAGTAAGAGGCCTGAAAACGAATGTCTGAATTTCGGAAAACACATTGTTTTATGAGGGAAACAAATATAATCCATCACTATATTTGGTATTGCCAAATATCCTATTTTGAGGTTGATAAAGCCCTAAACACCATTACAGGAATTAGTTGAACCAGATACCTTTAGCAAAAGCTGAGCGTGTTAATTGAAATTAATTTTGGGGGGAGGAGCATGCGAAATGAAACACCACTCTTCTCCTAATGTATTCCTCTTGTATGGTGAAAAGAACAAGGTCGTTCTCCATTCCATTCTCAATTACACAAATCTTGTTCAGTCAATTCTGCTACTTCGTGCACTTCACGTCTAAGGAATACACTAAATGACATTAGTCTGTGACCTTTTCTCAGAGATCAATCCTGACATTTAGAAATCCAAACGCTAAGATTGTGCTTCGGATCCGAGAGTTTACAATGTCAAGTAATGCAAAATGAGCATTGTTAATGTCTGGGAGTGAAACGACGTGTACTTCTCTGCACTGCACTTCGACCGCTGGCCGGCTTCGACCAGTCTGAAATGATGACAAAAGTGTTTATTTTTGTGCAATTATTAAAGGGAGGCAACCCTGCCATCTCCCCCCAAAATATATATATATTTCCTATGAGTGAAGCTCTTCTTCATGTGTTTTGGCTTGCAGCGACTCAGGAGTAGTAACCAGGGCCGGACTGGGAACAGAAACCGGCCCTGGCAAACTGCTCAGCCGGCCCCCCCTGGGGTGAGGGGGTGTGCAGCCGAGCAGTTTGCGAGGGCCGGTTTCAGCCGATTTTGTTACCAGGGGCCGATATTGCCGACCCCCGGTAACAAAAGCGGCCCCCGAGGGGCCCAAAACCGGCCCCCACCCTAGCGGCCTACCGGGGAAACGCCCGGTGCCCGCTATGGCCAGTCTGGCCCTGGTAGTAACGTAGTAGAGTTAGAGCCTGCTCTATATCCACACAGGACACTCAAGGGCATATTTACAAGCCCCTACCGCCAAAGGAATGTCCCTTTTACCGACGTTCCTGTGGCAATAGGGGCTTCGCCTTATTTACAAGGCGGCGTTAAGCCACTTAACGTGGCTTAATGCTGCCTTGTAAATAAGGCACCCTTTCAGGCTATACTTAGCTAAGCTATACTTAGTGTGAAAGGGGTGGGCTATGGGTGTTGTGGTGGGCGTTATGCCGCAACACCTATTGATTTTGACGGTGCCCCATACATACAAGTGTTGTGTAAATATGGGGCAGCGCCAAAATTAAGATCAGGGAAAAACAGGTCTTAACATGGCTCAACGAGGAGAAATGCTTTATTTCTCCTAGTTGTTGCTGTTTCTATGTGTGTTGCATAGTGTAGCACACTTAGAAACAGCAAAACACCATGAATTATTGTTTATGTGCAGAAAGGTGTCCCTTTCTGCAGATAAACAATCATTTAAAAAAATTGCGATTTGCACCTTCGATGTGTGCTGCACAATGCAGCACACATAGGAGTTTCAAATCGCCATTTGTGATTCTTTATGTGCAGGAAGGTACACCTTCTACACATAAACAATCATTTCCTCAACGCAGACATCCTTGCACTATCGTGCAAGGGTGCATGCGCTGGCATTAGGCAGCTTAATTTAGTGCCAGCGCAGGGAGAAATGCACTGGTCCACCATATTTTTGTAAATACGGCGCATCCCTGCATTTCTAAAGCGGCGGAGCTCGGCGTTAGCTATTTTGGAGCTAACCAGTGCTCTGCCACTCTTGTTGTAAATATGCCCCTCAGTTTGAAGAAAATGGCATTCTATTATGGAAGACACAAGATAATACTTAATTTGTAAATAGGTGCAGTGGCCCAAAGTTTAGCTCAGAAGCCAGTGTCCGGCACTATCAAAGGTTGGGATGCTAAATACCAAGGTTGTGCTTCCTTGATTCCACCACAAGCACTCCCTGTCTCTATATCACACACTTGCTGGTTCTTTTTCTTCCTTTGGCACGTTTTTTTCTGTCTTTCTCATCCTTCATCTTTGCCACTTTTGTGTTTTTATCTCTCTTGTTCTGGTTCAAAGTCTGTTGAGGAAAAATAAGTACAGGTCCCCAAAAGTGAGTAGCACTGGGACCCACCTGCAACGATCGGATTAAATTAAGCACTGATGCAAGAAGTTGGGTCAGTGTTGATATCAAACAAAATAATTAGTGGTGGTGCCAAATGGATCTTCATTTTTTTTAATGTCAGGTAACATAAAAAAGCAACTGGTGAAGGTAAAATGTGAATTATGCTATAGGGTTATGTCAAAATGAATTTAAATTCTATATTGGTAAATTAAGGTTACATTCGGTGTATTACATAATTTGTGGACAGACTCAGCAGGCAAGGGAACTATTACTCAGTAGCGGCCCGTGCAGGTAAGCACGGAAGGGCAGTGGGGCGGGCCGGGGCGGGGTGGAGGTGGGAGGGTGAAAGTGACAAACAATGGGATTGGGAATGTAAAATAAATAAATAAAAAAAAACACTTACCTTGCGCTCGCTGCATCGCGAGTCGGCGATGCGGTGAGCACAAGGTAAGTGGTTTTATTTAGTCATTTATTTTTACATTCCCTATCCTGTTGTTTGTCACTTTATCCCACACCCAACCCTGCCCCGCCGTGCCCCACCTTACTTACCCTCACGGGCCGCTACTGCTGTTACTTACAGTATACCTGAACTCAATATGCAGCTGTATACTTTAAAGTAGAAGTTTATTTTTTCCGTAGTGGAAGGTACCCAAGTATTTTTGATGGGTGTCATGCAGTCAAGGATGGCAACCCCATTTATGGGAGCTTTAGGGCTGGTTCAGGAGTACTGCTGCAGATACGATGGCCAGTGATGTTGTTCATACTTCTTTTTGTGGCTACCATGGCATTTCCCACTGCAACGTGTGTAATGCCATTGAGATTCATCTAACCATCTGCTAAGGACCCTCTCACAGTGCATAAATGTACAGCACCCCAATGTGGTCTGCAATTTCTGATTCTGGAGAGAGGAATGCAGCTGTTAGTACATATTAGGAATCAGAGTTTGAGAAAGTTTGAGGATGGGGAAGAAAGGTCTCAGCGTGAACAGTGTTTCGGCTCTCACAACGCAAATCACACCCGCAAAGTTAAAATGATATCTATAAGGAATCTCTGGCTCACCCCTAGGAGCTTGACTTGAGCATCAGAGAAAATACTTGTGATATTTGTGCAGCAACTAACCAAAAATTACAACATCAGTAAAATAAAGATCTTAGGTCCAAATTAAGTCCATTTTTAAAAGACAAAATTCGATTTGAAAATTTGCACAAAACGAGGAAAATCAGATGTTTGGATCAAAATAAAGCAAAGCAGCCTTTGAGAAAATTATTGGAAAAAAGAATTCAATGTTATCCCATTGGACATTTTTCAAAAGTTGAAAAAATGCGTTATCCTTTTTTCTGTTTGATCAGGAGGAACGGTGCATCATTTGTGGCTGACCTGGAAGCAATGGTGGTCAAATATAATTGTGTGGTGTTTCTGCTGGAACTTCAGATGTAGACGTTTCTGTGGAAAACATAATGTTTATTGGTCCAAACCTGAGCTCCAGCCAGAAAGAGTTCAACAAGGTCAGATGTGATGAAAAAAGCAGCCCCATGGCAACCTCACACTTGCTGACAAAAAACCCTTAATAGGAAAAAATGTAAAACATGAAGTCACTGAGATTGTGCATTTTGGGTAAAGTTTGGCAGTTTGTAGAGCTACAATTAAGAAAAATCCTCAAATTGTTACTATTAGGGTATATTCACTGCTTTCCAGATTCACAAGAAATTTGTAGCTCCAACTTGTCCATCGAATTGTACTACGCAAGCAATAGATTCTTCTGTCTACGAACTTTCTGCACTTTCCAGCTGCAGGTGGGAGTTTGCATAGCAGCAATTAGGCTTCACTGACAGCATCTAAATCTCATTTAACCATGTATGTCAGCAAAGGCTGTATTCACCAGTCCTGGACCCAAATATCAAAAGGAGAATTGTAGGCACAGCAGGAGACACCTTCCTCCAATAATGTTCAACAGCCAAGAACCAATTCTTGCAGTATGCAGGAAAGTCTTCTCTTCTCTTCATATCCATGCAGATTATTCCCATGCAGTTGAAGAACCAGTGCAGTTTAAATTATAAACGAGTCAGCCGTTGGTACCTTTATCTAAACAATCCTTTTAATCTAAAACACAGACTTCCGAGAAATCAGCTTTGCATCAAAGTGAGGCACTTTCATTTTTTGATATGTGGTTTATGGCCTCAAATTTACATGCACCAAAATCATAAATGGTTAATCAGTGTCTCAGCTATGTAAAATTCTCAACTGCTTCCCACCATCACTCCCTATTCTGAATGCTGAGCCCCCAAGTTCCAAATAATATCTCTTGCCCTGAGCTAATACTTGGCCTTGGTCATGTGGATAACCACAGAAGCCTCACTTCTGTCTGGGGAAGGTGTTCAGAGTTTATTTAGTCACTAATGCCCCAACTTGGTAGTCTCCGGAGCATACATTTCTCAATTCATGGGAATTGACGGTCTAGTCCTTTGAAATGGCAGCTGGAGATTAAGGCCCTCAAACGATGTAACTGGAGTGCAAACCCCGTCAGAAATAAATATGCCTTTTGCGATGTACTTCACCTGAGCTGAAACGGATGTATGCTGTTATGTCATAAATTATATAAGCATATTCAGCCCAGTTTATTTGATGCAAATATGGATGTAACATCACTTTTCAATCCAAAGTTAGCAATGTAATTTTTCTAAACAGTAAACATGCCCTGCAACAGAGGAGAAAAAGATCCAATCTAGAATCACATTGTTTGAAAGTCTGTGGAACAAAAAAGCCTAGCTGTTCTTGGAGCAACTTTACTGGGAACCTACACATAGCTAACTGGCTCACCAAAGTGACAGTTATGAGTCATGACAATTTGGAAGTAAACATACAAATCCTTATAAGCAGAACACAAGTCCCTGACCAGGTACAGAAGGGTGAAGTCAGTGCAAGAGATAAAACACCAGAAGTCTAGAGCAGAGCTTAGGGTAGAAAATAAAAAAAAACTATGGATTTCTTATACACATGAACTGTAATGGGTAACCGCCAGAAGGTATTCCATTCCTGCATTTGATTGGGAATTTGCTCAATCAAATGATAGAAGAATCCCATATAAATGCATTCAAATGACATAATGGACCTCATGGACCCTTAATACATTCAGTAATTATGCAAAAACAGGTGCAATAACGGAACAATTGATAGTTTTATGCTGATTTGCTTTTAATACAAGTTCTAAAAATTGCAAGGTGGTCAATTGAGATAAAAAAATTCTGTCTTCAAAATCTCCTGAACAAACAGTTTTGCACAAAATAACAGGAGCTTTCTGGTATGCACGCTGTTGTATGTTTATGTTCACCAAACCACAATTAGTTTAATATCGACATTGCATCCTTTTTGACAGCTTTTATTGACTTACAGCAGCAAGAACGTAGTGTATAACTAATCTATCAAATCAGCATGGATGATGGGCGTCCTTCCTCTAGTGTTGTGAAAATATTTGTGCGACACTTCAAACAGTAATAAAATGAAAAACATCACCCAAAAAGTGTCCCACACCAAGTTAGAAAATAAATGATGTTTAATAAATAGAACAAGACTTAAATGACGAAAATCCACTTAGTAGAATCGGAGATAAGCAATTTTAAAGATTTAAGTGAAAATTGCACCAAAAAGCATAAAGAGACAACTGTGGATATCTTGTTGCGCCGGACCGGGACAAAGTAACAAGTTCAGGCCGACTGAGATGGAGCATGGGCCGGCTACAGGGACCCAGGTAGACTTGCTGCACAAAGTACCTTAAATCCTGGTTTGCAGAGAATTGTGAGGATCAGCGTCAAAGATGCATCGTGCAGCCGAAGCGATGCATCGGTTCCCAGATGTGGCAAGGCTGCAGTGTGAGGTCCTGTGTCATCGTTGAGGATCCCGTCAATTAAGGCTTGCTATGAAAAGTCCGGTATCGTCGTCGAGGCTGCTGTCGATGAGAGATACAAGGGCCTGTGCCAAGGATGCGTCACACAGTAGTGGTTCTGAAAAGGCTGCAAGCTGCAGAGGTGATGCGGGTCTTTGTGATGGGTTCAATCCATGCAGCAGCTGCGATGTGTCTGTTCTGCTCGGGGTTGTGCCTTGCATCAGAGGAAATGCGTCAGCTCCACTGGATCCACAGAGTCTGGCAGAGCAACTTAGGCCAACTTCCAGGGCTTCAGTACTGGAGTGACACTACTTGGCAGGGTAGACTCACAGATGGCAGAGTCCAGGTGCGGCCTCAAGGCTGTCGGAGACTTCTGTCCCTGAGGCTCAAGTCAGGAGGCCAGCCAACCAGCCATTAGAGTCACTCTGGTGGTCCTGGGTTCAACAGATGCAGGTCCGGTCCTTCTCACCCAGACGAAAGGCCAGCAGAGAGCAGGTCAGCTCAGCAGGGCAGCAGTCCTTCAGAGCAGCAGTCCAGCAGAGTGTCAGTCCTTTCAGCAGCACAGCAGTCCTACTTCCTGGCAGAGTATCCACAGGTCCAGAAGTGTACTGAAGAGTTGGTGTCTGAGGTTCAGTATTTATACCCAGTTGTGCATATAAAGTGGGGAGAAGCTTCTAAAGGCAGGCCTTTGAAGTGCACATATTCCCTGCCCTGGCCTCAGACTAGCTATTGGGGGTCTGCAGCCCTTTTTGAGAAGGCATTATACAGCCTATTCAAGTGTAAGTGGGGCTGTGCCCAGCTCTTACCTCCCATACTGCCAGTGATGGCCCATCCAGGCACACCTCAGCTCCCTATTGGACGTGTGGCTGTCTAGGAGGAATACACAAAGCCCAAGTGTCAACTACGCCCAGTAATGTGACCTAGAGACAGGCTGTAGGCACCAAATGGATAGAGCAGGAAAATTGCAACTTTCTAAAAGTGGCATTTTCAAAATTGTAATCTAAAATCTGACTTCATCATAAGTTAGGATGTTTCATTACAATTCCGAAGACACCAAACATAAACTGGTTACCCGCTCTGATTTGGAAATTACAGCTTATTAAATGTAATAAGGTAACTCCAATGTTATTCTATGGGAGGGATAGGCCTTGCAGTAGTGAAAAACGAATTTAAGAGTTTTTCACTACCAGGACATGTAAACCTTACAAGGACACATCGAACGTGCACTGCACCCTGCCCTCTCGGCTGTCCAGGGCCTAACCTAGGAGTGACGTTTATGTACGAAAAAGGTTTATTTTGCCAGGTCAACATGGAAGTTACAAATTGCACAAACACAGGCTGCAATGGCAGGCCTGAGCCATGTTTAAAGTGCTACTTAAGTGGGTGGAACAATCAGTGCTGCAGGCCCACTAGCATTTAATTTACTGGCCCTGGGTTCATGTAACACTTTACTGTTGACTTATAAGTAAATTAAATATGATAAGTGGGTATAAGCCAATCTCCCCATATATTAAGGAGAGAGCACAAGCCTTTTAGCAATAGTTAGCAGTGGTAAAGTGCACAAAAACCTAAAAGCCAACAAAAACAGGCTCATAAAACATGGATGAAGGCAAAAAGTTTGGGGATGACATTGCAGAAAGGGCCAGGTCCAACCGATACACATCATGATCCTTCACAATACAACAAAGAACTTGGCAGGGTTGTCCTTTATCCCAATTACATGGCAAGAACCTTACAGAAGCTAGACTAAAATTAAGCTACTAAATACATTCACACCAATGGCACTGTTGACCACTTAAAGAAGAAACAATTAAACTGTCCTGTACTTCTCTGCAGTGGAGATGTAAGACACCAAACTGCAAAACAGTACACTTATAATGGGCATTGTGATAAACTGAAGCAGTCCTGGGCACAATAAAAGAAGAGGTGGGATCTACAGGATTATTGACAGTTTAAGCAGCTCTGCCTCATGACACTACTTTAGCCCTTAAGAGGCAGAGATGGTGCTAAACATCTCTGGCAGTTAGAAAACCTGGAATACTAAGATGTTGGAAAATGGCAAGGGTGCCAACAGAATGGGCTTGGTTGGAAGACGTGTATGAGATGGTGATTTATGAGACAACAATTTACAAATTAAAGGATCAAATAGTTATGTTAAAAAAATATAGAGAAGGTTTTTAGATAGGTAGAGATCTATTTTTTGTTTTGAATTGAGGGTCTTATTTACTATATTTTGACGAATGGCAGCACAGCAAGCCTTCCTGCTGCGCTGCTGTGTTTCAAGGCATGCTGTGCTGCCATGTGTCAAAATAAAAGGGGAGGAATGCGCTGTATCTACAAGATGCGGCACATTCCTGTCCTTCTCCCCTGCGCCACCACACAAACAGCAGCTGTCTGCCAATGCAGACCCCTTTGCGCCATGGTGCAAGGGGCCTGCGCTGCAGGGATGATTGTTTATGTGCAGGAAGGGATACCTTCCTGCACATAAATAATCATTAAAGGCGATTTGCTCCTTCTATGTACGCTGCAGAATGCAGCTCACACAGAAGAGCAAAAAACGAGGGTAAATAAAAATATTTCTCCTCGTTCCGCCACTCCTACATCTTCCCTGTGGAGGCATAGGATTCTGACGCATTCCCAGGTTTACAACACTTTGTAAATCTGGTAATGGTCAGGTTCCATAGATGTTGCATGGGAAGACCCACAGCAACAGCCATGGAACGCCCCTTTCATGCAGAGAAATGTGTGAAAGGGGCCCATCTTTACAAGGCCATGAAAAGTCACGCAGGGTGACTTTACATGGCCTTGTAGATATGGGCAGGCACACTGCGCCGCCAGTGCGTCTAAAAAAGTGACACTCCCGCGGCGTATGGTCTTGTAAATGATGCCCTGAGTGTGTGGATTGAGAGCAAGCGAGCTTTATATACTTAGGATTCAAATGGGGAGTGGGGTCAGAATGGGCTGAGGGAAGGTATATTATGGTGCTATATGTATATTTCTGTTACATTTTATTTAAGGCATTGATAAACAGAAGAAATAGCATGTGTGAAATGAAATATGACTACAGAATTCAAGTGGTATTGTCATTGATGTGCATCAATAAAGAATTAATTTAAAAAAGCGTCATGGCTCAGTAGCAACTGTTGGGCGCTGCATGAATATCACAAATAGCACATCCCTTTGAGTTAGGGTAATATGAGCAGATATGATGCCAGGCTGATAACAAGCTGCACTAACGACTTGCAGAGATTAAAGATTGCTTTGGAGTGCCAGACATCATTTCAAAAGGTTGTCAGATGCAGAAGCTGTTATGATGAAACCTCTTTGATAGCAGTGTCATAGGTAGGCACAGTTGAACTAAAAGGGAAACACAAAGCAAATGTATTTCCGATTGATTCTTTTGATGTTTTAAGCTTCTATGTGAGCTTTTTTCTGCCTTTTGGATTATTTTAAATCATCATATTTAATTTAAACCTAGTAAAAAAGATTAGTACTTTTCATTTTACTGTGGGAAATGCAGCACTAAAAGGAAACACCTTTATTGCATAGAAATTCAAACGCCCTCTTAGATTAGATATATAGTAGAATGAAGTATTAATGATTGCATTTTCACATTCACTATATCTTTATCAATTGCTTCTTACTTTGCAAACCTCGCAGCTAATACCCCGCCCAGTACTCAATAGGTTCAAATACCCCAATAATTATTTGTGGTGCTGTCTCGTGAATAGCCCTGTTTCTAATCCGTAATTCATATTGGCATTCATATGCCTAATGTCCTCTTTCATTAAAAGTTCATGACAATCCAGTTAAGTGCAGTAGAGAATTGAACCATGCTGCCCGCCATCGGCTAGGCAGGGATGATGAATAGAGAGGAGAAAAGCCACAATATGCGATTTATGTCCATATTTGAAGAAACCATTTAAATGTAATGTGGTAGATAACGGCTGATAGCAAAAATTACAAACTTATTTAGTATTTGGGAAGTTAGTGAAAGAACTAAAAATATTTATCTGAAGTGAAAAGTGAAAAATAAAAAAAGCTCATATGCATCATCCATTGCATGCTATAAGAAAGAAAGGACTCAATAATAATGAGATGGGTAAGCCAAGTAAGGTTAAGAGAAAATTCTAATATCACTGTTACAAACTCACTGAGGAGATGGATCAAGTAAAAGAAAAAGAATGACCATTTAGCCCTATGACAAATACATACATGGAAATAACTGTAAGGTAATTCTTCTTTTCACCTTTTCACCGTTTTCCTGCTGTGGACATCTGGGATTTTCACCTCAGCAGTGGCGTGGCCTACTGAATTAGCCATGCCGCATGTGCTCTGAAAAATGCTATGCATTTTCTTTTTTTAATTGCCATCAACATCAATCTCATAAGGCTGCTGTCTTTGGGGATGTCCCCTATGTAGATGCACATATTGCAGCTATGGGTACAGGAGTATTTATATTTGTCCCACCAGCTTCTAAAATTGAACATGATTTTTCTCTAGTGTAGGACATATCTCCTGCTACATAAAATGTAGTATGATGTTTAATGTGTAACTTGGGATTGGAAAATTCTATTAAAATCAAGTTTAAAGTAACATCAGCAGATTAGACAGGTGTTGAGGCCAGATCTCAGCTGCAGTGCATTCCATGGTGGAAGACATTTCTGTCTAGAATTACATTACTTTAATTTGGAAAAGAAACCTCCACTTGAGAGCCAGGGGCAGTCTGCTAGCTTTACCGAAAAAGGAAACAACTTCTGTGAGCCCAACATTGCCACTTTTATGTAAGCATGAGCATTTTATCTGAAAGTCCATGGCTACTTCATGATCACCATATCACCCTATCCAACCCTATGGAACCTCGTTGGACATCCTTCATGATTGTCCCGCTGAATATATACTTTCCCCAGAATGTCAAAACGTAAAAATGTACAGCGGAACCAACCACCAACTTATTGCCAGCTGCCTTCAGTTGAGGGTTGGTCATAGAAACTAAATAGATCCTGGTCGACTGCATAGAGAACATAGTAATTTTTCTCCTTTTATTACATTCCCATAGCATAACATTTCACTTATTGTTCCTGTGTTTCTATGGCTCTTTATAACTTTAAAACCATACATCTGATTTCTTCATTCTTTTGACATATTTTAAATGCAATTTTAGACTTTTTGAGCTTTCTTGATTTGGACCCTTTTGGTTCCTTGTTTCTTAACTTTATGGTTGTTTACTAATTGCTGCATCCATACTACATACATTTTCTCTGAGGAAGGCCTTGAGTCATGTTACTGAGGGCGAGGAATGGATTCCGCACAGAAATCAGTTTACATTTGTTGGTCATATTATTTGGGCCATTTAAGAGCTCTGTTGCACCTTACATCAAGACTGTGGCTTTTCTAATTTACAGCCTAACAATCTAATTCTCCAGGATGAGCGGCTCCCAAACGTTTTAGAACCATGACCCACTTTTTAGAACGACAAACTTTTGCTATCCCCCTAGCGTTAATGGAAATGAGGTGGGTGAATTATTAATGTAACTAAAGCATTGTGTGCTAGTGTACTGTCATTTACAGACAGCACATTTTCCATCTCAATGGCCATTAACTTTGCAAAGACTAAGGGCCTCATTACGATGAGACTCGGAGCGGTCGGAGGCTTTCCGAGTCACATCGCAGGTTTCATTTTCGGCCACCGCATTACGATGCAGGAGTTCGAAAGTGAAACCGGCTGGTCAATCCGGCTGGATTCCGATGGGCTCAACGAGCCCGTTGGCCAGTCGGAGGCCTGACTGTAATCCCTATGGATGGCGTTTCTGCCGTCTGGATTACGATGTCAGTTTCTGACAGGCTTTCCATGTTGGGCTTTCTGGTGTGGAAAGCCTATCGGAAAGCGACTTTGGGGGCCCCTAGCAGGGCCCCCTTCACCCTGCGGCCTCCGGTTGGGGGCCGAGGGGACACCATAGCCCCCCCTGTTAATCCCTGCACCGTGTGGCAGGCACCATGAGGTGCCTGCCACGTTGTGCAGGGATGAACAGATTCTCTCATTTCCCTATGGGAGCTTGTGCTATGGCCGGCTTACGGCCACAGCACAAGCTCCCATAGAGAAATGGGAGTATGCGACCGCACCACGGTGTCAATAAGGCCCGTAGTGTTTTACTGATAACATTATATTGCAAACAAATGATAATGTATAGAAATCGGGTTTCAGTGAATATTTGTCATTTGTGCACCAGCAAGTAAAGTGTCTTAATTTGTTTTGACCCTGTTAAAATCTTTGTTTTCATCACACTTCAGAATTACAAAAAAAAGAGATTGAGTTTTGCTTTCCTAACTGCTGAATGTATACAATTCATTTGCAAGTATTTACATTTTGTTGTTTGTTACAAAAAACATTAAATCCTACAGCCTTTTCTTTTACACACCTATACCCCAGCAAGATTGTCACATAATTCACTTTACTTTTCTTTCTATGACTGCAAAGTGAGAGGAGTTTGAAAATGCCAATCCCCATTTTAATAAAAACAGCAATTTGTCAGAGGACATAGCCTGACATTGACCTCTGTCTTTGAAGTGCAGCAAATGTAACAAGATAAATACAAAATTTAAAAGCATCTTTATTTATTGCCTGAACTTTCACAACCCACCAAAATTCGGCTCAGCAGTAGGTTGTGACACCTACAGTTTGTGAAACCCTGATCTTGATGGTAAATGCATATTTATTGAAGGGTGAAACAATTTCACCAAGTTTTTGCCTAAAGTTAAATTAAATACAATAATGATATCTACATTTTTTTTTATTCATGTAATTCAGCAGCTTTATTGGTCTGGAGGCAACAAAACAGAACACCATTACATCCACTTTGCAACAGGTCCATGCTCTAGAAAAAAATATTTTGCTATTTGGAAGCTCCCTTTCCTTTACAAGGCCATTTTGGGGTGTTAGTTGCAATCTGGCTCCCTCTTATGTAGATGTGTTATGGTGCCATAAGATAGTGGTTGCAGTGGCCTGAATATAGCACCATCGCTTCTCCGCAGTATTCATAGATCATCAATATTTGATCACTTATATAAGGGAAAAAGTACGCAAATCCATATATACCATAAATACTTAGGATGAGCTAGGCACGGGCAAATGTCAAAAATGTAATCAGTAGACCTCTGGTAGCCATGAATATGAGGAGGAAATGGGCAAAATACATCTTGGACTCTTTTTGAGTATACACATGGGCCTTTTTTTCCTATCTCCTGCGCCCAATCTAGTCAGGTATACAGTTTCTCTATTTTAGAATTTTGTCACTTCCTATCAAGAGCTATAGAGTTTTGGCCTAATTTAGAGGTTGGCAGACAGGTTAATTCATCATAAATGTGATGGATATCCCGTTCAACTTAATATACATGCATTATGTCCTATGGCACTTGTAGTAAAGTGGGTGCGATATCTATCAAATTTGTGAAGGGCTAACTCTTCTGCCAAACTCTAAAGCAGGCCTTTTGAGGATACAAAAAGAAAACATGTGAATCTTAATTTGTGTCTCCTCAGCTCTCAGTGTAGAACCAAATTACCATTTGTGACCTTTGTACTGAAAATGGATTTGAAAGCCATCTTTGATTGCATCAATCATTTTTCTTGGTATACTTTTGCAGTTTTTTCAGCAAATGTAATACTGAGTGGCAAACTCAAACAACTCTGAAAAATTGTGAAAGCGTATCCTGTATTGTGGAGGTGGCACATGAGCCTTGGCACAGTTCTTATGGATAACTTATATCTTCCTTTAAATGTGACTAAGAGTTGGAAGCAGCATGAGAACTAATCACCTCAAATGACATCAGATTTGTGGTATAGAAGGAGTCTTTGTTAAGGCATGGCTATAATATGATTGGAAGTTCATTAATGTTGCCAATACATAGTTTTTATTTAAGACTTTTCTTTACATTTTTATTTTGTAACGGTTTTATTAAATTCAATTACATGAATAATCAGGACAAAGGACATTATAACAAAATAGAACTTTACGCATAAGTAAATATTTAGATTTTGTTATGGTGAGGATCAACACTGTTAGCATTAACAACGGTTTTCAAATCATTCTGGTCTGTAGTAATGCTGTGATTAATCCAGTTTTAAATTATTTGATAAGTGGTTGGCCCTTGTTTGAAAGAGAATATAGAGATGTCTTTTTATGTCTCTGACTATATCCACTTTTCTACGTTTGGCCTAATGATGTGCTATGTTTATTAATATGTACTTGAGTGTTTACTGTGTTCTTATAATAGCTTTCTTTTAGCTTTCAATAAAATGTTCATTCATTCCTTCATTCATATGCACTTATTATTTTACTAAACACTGAAAAGTATTGAACATCTCTTCTATATATTAGTGTTAGAAAGTTGATTATTAGTTGGGGTAGATGGGAGATGACAAAAAGTAATCAGATACAGAAACCAGGTTCTACCTGGTCGGAAGTTTTACATTTCTGACAGTCTCTGAAATAGAAGTAAAAAATTCTCAGGCCAGCCAGTAGGATGCGCCGAAGAAAGACTCCACGAGGCTAGATAGCCATCAGACAAGGTCCTGGGGAAGCTGTTAACTTTTGGTGAGAAAGCTCCAAGCCAGAGAAAAGGAAAATTCACGCCCAAGGAAAGCCCGTTGTTGGAAAGATGCTTTTGGCGCCTTTGCCCAGTGAAGATTTCAGACTTAGTCACCTTTATGAGCTCAGATTTCTACAGTGGGGCAAGGCTGCAAGATGTAGCCGAACAGGGCGCCACAAGGCTGGATAACCTCTCAACGACATCCCATGGAAACTGATTTGCTGCTGTGGAAAAGCTCTGAGTGGGAGCAACCTGAATCTTTGGCCCAACTGCAAAGAAACTTCGTTGGATTGAATTGGCAGGTTTATCCCAGTCCTCCAGAGGTCTTTGGAGCCAAAAGGTTTTTAAGGATGCTAGGAGGAGTACACTTTGACATTGCCAAGGGAACCAGGATCTCAGGAACAGCACCTGGAGGTAAAGACAGGGCAGGTCCAGGTAGAACTGGGCGGGTGGGCTCTTCTTGCAGCTTATTGTGTCCCTGTAGCTTAACAAGTGGCCAGCCAACTGACCGTCGGAGTCCACTTCATTGTCCTGAATACAAGTAGGAGCAGATCAGATCTCCTCACAGGTCTCAAACAGCATGAACATTCCTTTTTCTCTTCTTCCACAGGTCCAGAGTCTTCTGAAGATGGCACCCAGGGATGCCACTTTTCTGCCTGTCACTAGCTTATGGGTGGAGGGGAGGCTCCTGGCCCCTCCCTAACCAATAGGGAAAAAGTTCCTGGGGTAACCCTACCTGCGTTTGCAACACTTCCTGTTTGCCTTACAGTAAACAATTCCACATTGAACATGCCTACCTAAATCCAACATTTCAGAAGCTTTCATTTCTCTGTGCAGAACCTGTGTGCCCATCCTAGAGGTGTGATCAGTGAAATGAGCAGCCCCTCCTCTGTGATCACTTTAAACCAGTTCTGGGGGCAGCTTTTCTCCAACTGAGAATGTTGCTTGTCTGATGCAGGGAAAAAAGAAAGGCCTTGCCCATGTGTCAGCAAACTTTGCCTATGACAGGAAGGCCTATTTGAAGTTAATCAAGTTCTTGGGCACATCCCAATTGGTCATCCTTCCAGAGGAACAGAAACACCTGCCCACACCCAAGGCTTTTGTCAGGGGCTGGGAGCCGTTTTCACACCACATCAAGGGGACTATTCAGCTGCCAGGTGTCAGTTGGACCTCATAAAAATGGGTCTCCAGAGCCTTTAGGCAGGAAATGGTAACTTCTAAAGTGCCTTTTCCCTTAATAGTAATTAAAAATTCAATTTTATAAATAAATGGGATTTTGACTAACTATTGGAAAGAGTCTCTGAAATATATTCCTAGCTACTTCTTAATCAAACTTCACATTATTAAATAAAATAATGTAACCCAGCCTTGCTACAGAGAAAATTGCTTTTGGGGCTTTTTCACTGTACTGACATGTTTAATATTAAACTTTTACATGTCCTACTTTTGAATACCATGCACCCTGCCTTACGGCAGTAAGGTCTACTTAAGATTGACTTATTAATATTTAAAAGGAAGGATGAGACCTGCCATAAGCAGTTATTTTGACAGATCGAAATTGCAGTTTAAAACTGCAACAGCCAAGCTAAAATGGTAACCCTGCAATCATTTGCACATTCACTGTTGTGGGTGTCACCACATGTGCTTCAGTCCACTAGTGACATTTAACTTACAGGTGCACGTTATACCATATACTAGGGACTTCTAGATAGTTTAATAAGGCAATTAGAAGTATAACCAATTTGAACATGTTTTAGGAGTCAGAGCACATGCCCTAAAGACTGGTTAGCAGAGCCCCGGTGCACAGAGTAAAACAACTCAGCAGCATCAGTCCACAAAAAATGAGGGTAATCATTCAAAAAGAGGCATTTCCTACAATCAGTAATGGCCTTGAATATTGTTCTCTCCAGCTTTGACTTGAGCCCAACAGACAACAAACATATGTGGTAACACAACATTATTCACCACTCTTGGTCTATAAAAGAAAAATACAATTTTGACCACCCGGGAAGATATGTCTTTCTTCCTTAATGATGACCACTGTTACCAAGCTCATATGACCTGCACTGTTAGAGGACCAGGTCACACTATAACAGCAGCAATGCCTGCACACAGCAGCAATCCAAAGATCTGTAAAGATAGCACCACTACTCCACACTTGAAGCCTTAGGAATTGGTAAGGATGTGCTATATCTCACCTATTCGTCCGTTCAGTGTTCTTGCACGCTTCCTGGAAATTACTAGTAATGTCACTGATCAGTTGGTGAAGAGGTGATACAGAGGTAAGTATTCAGAATTTTAGAATCAGTAACTATCCAAGATAGACAACATTTCTTTTGACTTGCTATTCTCAGTGACTCAGTGGAGGATGCAAAGTGCACTTCAACATAGCCAGGCAGTCCTCAGAGTGGAATATTGCCAACCACGACTTATATGTGTCTAGCACCAAATCAATAGTTTTGAACAGCACTGTGTCCACAAATCCCCACTTTGAACCGTGTCTCCAACTTTAAATTTCAACAGACCAAGGTCATTATTGTGCATGAACTGTGTCCCTGTGACCCCTACCTCATCATCATTTGAGGAATTCTTAATTCCATGCTAGTGTATCCCTCACCTTTGCCAAAATATACTTTTACAACAGATAGCCTGCTCTTTGTGTTCGCTTAGAGCACAGATCTCCAAACCTTTCTATAGAAAGAGCTGATTAAATTCAATGAAAATCATTCAGAGCTACTATTTTTATTTGTGTTGTAATAGTGACCACATCAAACAAAATCACATTAGTAGCCACAATATGCAAGATTGCCAGCCATGATCGCTTAGGTTCATCAGACACAGTTGCCAGTAATAATACAGAAAAGCCTTTGTGAATGTGTAATACATAATAGCCATAGCCTCAATGCCCATGGCACCAATGTAATTATATTAGTAGTATGTCTTGCCAAAGCTGCACGATTTATTACTCAAGTATGTTTTAAATATATTTTACAACTTCAACCAATTTGCTCCAAACATCAGCTTATGAGTTTAGAAAATACACTAATTTTCATCTACAGCACTACCCTTTTAATTTTGTTGTACATTTATTATTTCAACCAATCAAAAGCTTATAATTTAGTAGCTGGTGCACACAGAAGAACTACTTATAGGTAGCAGGAGATCTACCAGTAGCTCACCAGCTACTCATTGGAGAAGCCTGTCTCAGAGACTTCGAAAAAAGCTGAAAATCCTATATTCAAATGTATACCAATGGACTTTCCTTTAAGAAAAATAATGCATCTATTAAAGTATTTTTGGAAATTAGGGGCCATTCACAAACGGCCTCCGCAATCGCGGGTGAGGCCTCACAGTTGCTGCGGGGATCCGGCACTCATGGCGGGACCTCCGAACAGCAGTTTCCCATTGCGGAGATCCCGCCATGAGGGCTGGACCCCTGCCCCACTGCAAAGCCTTCGCTGCGATTGCGGAGGTGTTTGTGAATCATGCCCTATGTTTCTGGTTGACTGGGATGTGAGCCCTGTTCAAGCAGTAACCAGAATCCTAGTCAGGGTAAGGCACCAGCAAACCCCAAATTAACCTCTGCTCACCCTCTGGTAGCTTGGCACAGAGCAGTCAGGTGTAACTTGAAGGCAATGTGTTAATTATTTATGCAACACTTTAAACAGTAAAAACTGTGAAAACACCACATAAAAAAGTCCCAACCCAGGTTTAGAATACTAGAGTATATTTTAATAAATAAAACAAGACCAATACAACAAAAATGCAATCAAAGAACCCGGAGATATTGAATTTTAGTTTAAGTTGAAATTGTGGCGAAAAGCATAATGCACCAACAAGGGATATCTAGTCGTACCAGACCAGGACAAAGTCACAAGTTCAGGCCGACTGCAATGAAGTGCGGGCTGGCTACAGGGACTAGGTTAGGCCTGTTGAACAAAGCACCTTAAATCCTGCCTGCGGAGCAGTGCATGGATTCGAGCCGAGAAGTGTTGTGCATTTGAAGCAATGCGCTGGTTCCGAGATGCGACAAGGCTGCAGTGCGAGGTCCTGTGCATCATCATCGAGGGTCCCATCGACAGGGTTTGAAATGTGAAGTCCAGGCATCGAGGATGTGGCAGACAGCTGAGGAGATGCGTCAGTTTCGAAGAGCTGTGAGGCTGCGATGCAGATGCTGGCATCGAGCTGCTGTCGACAAGGGATGCGAGGACCAGGGTCAGAAATGAGCCGTGCCTTCCGCGATGCACCTGTTCCAAAAATGCGAGGTTGAGGTGGACCTTCTGTGCCGGGTCCAATTCACGCAGCAGCGGTGATGCATTGGTTGTGCTCGAGGGTGTGCCGCTCAGCTGAGGTGATGCATCGGTTTGGCTCGAGAACGCGCCACACAGCAGAGAAGATTTATTGGTTCCGAATATAGCATGTTTTATCGCATGCTATTACATCGCGTTCCTTTACAACGCAGTCGTTACAACGACCGCGTTGTTAGAACGCGATACCTTTACAACGCAAGTCATTAGATCGACTTGCTGTAGGGGGCACTCTAACCTAAGGAATAGTATAATTTACTATTTCAACTCCAGCCTGCGCAACAGTAGGGAAGGTGTTGAAATAGTAAATTATACTATTCCTTAGGTTAGAGCGCCCCCTACAGCAAGTCGATCTAATGGCTTGCGTTGTAAAGGCATCACTTTCTAACAACGGGGTCGTTGTAATGACTGCATTGTAAAGGAACGCGATGTAATGACAGCATTGTAAACGCTGTTTCCCATTGGTTCCGCTGGCAAGCACCTTAGGCCCACTTTCAAGGGCCCAGAACTGGAGTGCCCCCGCTTGGCAGGGTAGAATCACAGATGGCAGAGTCCAGGTGCAGAAACCAGGTGGTTGGAAGGCTTTTGTGTCCTAGAGACTACAGATCAGGAGGCCAGACAATTAGAGTCACTCTGGGTTGGAGAGATGCAGGTCTAGTCCTTCTCAGTCCCGGACAAGAGGGCAGCAGGGAGCAGATCAGTGCAGCAAAGCAGGAGTCTAGCAGAGTAGCAGTCCAGCAGAGTGGCAGTCCTTCCAGAAGCACAGCAGTCCTTCTTCCTGGCAGAGTAACCATAGGTCCAGAAGCATACTGAAGTGGTGGCGTCTGAGGTCCAGTTCTTATACCCAGTGGTGCCTTTGAAGTGGGAAGACTTCAAAGAGATGCCTTTGAAGTGCACAGATGTCCTCCCTTCTTGCCCTGGCTCCAGACTCACTACAGGGGGATATGCAGCCCTTTGTGTGTGGACAGGATACAGCCTATTCAGGTGTACTTGAGGCTGTGTCAAAGAAAGAGAAGAGGGCCCCTGAACATCACATATGCTAGGGGGCGGTTCGAGGGGAATCTAAACCAGAGAAAAAAGCCTACCCAGTACCTTTACAGCTGCATAAGTCAATTCCAGAATGATCATTCGAAACATATATGTTGAGCCCAACATGCATTGTACATACATATATGTTTTGAATAATCATTGTGGAATTGACTTATGAAGCAGTAAAGGTACAGGGTATGTGGCTATTGCTTGTTTCTCGGGGTAAGTGAGGCTGGGCCCAGCTCCTTCCTCCCATCCTTTCAGGAAGGCCCATCAGGTCACGTGTAAGCTCCCATTGTGTGTGGCTGACTAGGTGGAATACACAAAGTCCAGCTATCACCCACCCCAGACATGTGATCAGAGACAGGCTGCAGGCACCAAATGGCTAAGACAACAAAATGGCCATTTTCTAAAAGTGCCATTTCAGCATTGTAATTTAAAATCTGACTTCACCATAAGGTGTGATTTTAAATCGTGATTCCAGATACACCAAACTTAGTTCAATTATATAGTCCCATTTGGAAGTTACACCTATATAAGGTAATAAGGTAATCCCAATGTTATCTTATGGGAGATATAGGCCTTGCAGTAGTAAAAACAAATGTAAGAATTTTTCACTGCCAGGACAAGTAAAACCTAAAAGTATATGTCCAACTTTTTAAATACATTGTACCCTGCCCTCTTGACTATCCATGTCCTACCCTAGGGGATATGTATTAAAAAGGAAGGTTTGGGCCTGACAAGAGTTTTAACTTGCCAGGTCGACATGGCAAATTAAAACTGCATGCACAGGCTCTGCAATGGCAGGCCTGAGACATGTTTAAATGCTACTTAAGTGTGTGGCACAATCAGTGCTGCAGGCCCACTAGTAGCATATAATTTACAGGCCCTGGGCACATGTAGTGCACTCTACTAGGGACTTATAAGTAAATTAAATATGCCAATTGTCAATAAGTCAATGTTGCCATGTTTTAGGGAAAGAGCACAAGCACTTTAGCTCTGGCCAGCATAGTAAAGTATGCAGAATCCTAAGTCCAGCAAAAACAGGAGGTAGGTAGGCAAAAAGTTATGGGAAACCACACCAAGGATGCCAGGTCTAACAAGTTTACTGTGTTTTTAATGTTCAGGTCTTTATGTTGTTGCCCTCCATAGACCAGTAACTCCAATGTATGAGGTCTTAAAAAATACCACATAATATAACATGAATGCGGTGGAGAAAGAATGCTAGGTGCGAAGGATGTAGTGTGTTCCTCCTTTCACAAGAAGGATCACACTTCATGTTTCCAATTTCTTCTCTCGTGGCATTGACGCCATACAACTTAGGGTGGGGTGGGAGCGTGTGTATGTGCACACACGCGGGTGTGCAACGTGACACAAATGTCTCACTTACTATGGGCATATGACTCTATAGAATTCAAATCACATCTTATGAACTAGATGTCCCTTGGTGGCTTTTTCATCTACAAATTCTTTTACTTCCATATCTAAAAGTAATTTTCACGGAAAAAAGCTTGAGTATTAAAAGCGACTTTAGCTCAAGGTTTATAGAATAATCATTGCCAGCATAAGTAAAAAAGCATCCCTCATTCATCACTTGTGATGAATCCATGTGCGTGGATTTTACTACACCCACACATATTGTGAAAGCTTTTCATGCCCTCTGCACAATGCAGCTAACAGATTACTGCTCGCCCACAAAGCCATTCTCAAAATCATTCGTCACACTTCTTTGAACTCATCTATCCAACAAAGGAGTCTTCCTTTTTTTCACGATTCGTGCCAGGCTTTCTCAATGAAATATCCCTAGTGCACATTCTGCTTTCATGTACCCACCACAACAACCCTGAGCCATCTCAAATTCTTGACACACCAAGGGGCATATTACCAAGCCCCTATCGCCACCACAATGTCACTTTTTGTGACGTTGTGGTGGCGTTAGGGTCAGCGCCCTATTACCAAGGCAGCGTTAAACCACATAACGTGGCTAAAAGCCACGTTAAGTGGCTTAACGCTGCCTTGGTAATAGTACCCCTTTCATGCTAAACTTAGCGTGAAAGGGGCGTGCAGTGGGTGTTGCGGTGGGCGTTCCACCGCAACACCCATTCACTTCGACGCTGCCACCTATTATCAAGAGAGGCGATAATAGGTGGCAGCACCGAACTTAAGACCAGGAAAATCCTGGTCTTAAGGTGGCGATACGAGGAGAAATGCTTCATTTCTCCTCGTTTTTGCTTTTTCTATGTGTGCTGCCTTGTGCAGCACACATGGAAAAAGCAAAATGCCAAGGTATGTTTATGTACAGGAAGGTGTCCCTTCCTGTACATAAACAAACCTTTTTTCAAAATGCCATTTTGTAGCTTACACGTGTGATGCATGAAGCAGCACACATGTAAGTTACAAAATGGCATTTTAGGTTTGTTTATGGACAGGAAGGGACACCTTCCTGTACATAAACAAACCTCCCTGCTCGCAGATACCCTTGCACTCTGGGGCAAGGGTGCCTGCGTTGGCGTTAAGTCGTGAGACTTAGCGCCATCGCAGGGGGAAACGCCAGGCTGCACCATATCCTTGGTAATATGGTGCAGCCTTGCGTTTCCGAAGTGGCAATGAGAGGCGTTAAGCCAAGGAGGCTAACGCCTCTCACCGCCACTTCCTAGATAATATGCCCCCAAGTGTTCAGACATTAACACTCTCATTTCTGCTGAATGCCACAGTTTAAGAAAATGTGCAGCAAGGTTTTAGCAGTTAGGAAATTACATTACAAATTTTGATCTCTGAAATTTTAAAACGATTTCAGTCACTTACATTATGGGAGAGGACAAGTAAACTGGAGTGACTGGAACATAGACAACATAAAAGACTTAGGGGCCGATTCCGATCTCGGTCGGAGGCGCACCCAATACCATTCGGTCGGGAAAAAAGCCATGCGAAAGCCTGTTTCCCGACCGAACCGTCGCGGGTCCGGCCGAGCGAGTACGATGCGGGTCGCCGACCGACTCGTCCGGGCGTCCCGACAACTCCGACCGACTCGCTCGGACTCGAACCGCTCCGACCGACTCGGTCGGACCCGGTCGCACCGCGCAATGGAGACGTTTCCCGGCCGGGTAAGTACGATGCGCGCCGCGAGCTGAGTCCGACCGAGCCGCGCACTCCGGCTCGTAAGAGCTGTCGGAGCCGTACTTTGGGGGTCCGTGTCGGACCCCCTGTACTGCGTAGCCGCGCGGCGCACACAGGGGGACCCAAGGGTCCCCCTACCTGTGCGTGTACGCCGCGCGGCGCCCGCGGCGTACCCGCTGTAGAGGGCGCCCTTGTCCGCCTCGCACCCATTGAGGCAATGGGAGCCCGCGTACGCGTTGTGCGACCGGCTCCCATTGAGTTCAATGGGAGTCCGACCGACTCGTGTCCGATAACATACGGCCGCATCGTACTCGTTCGGTCGGACTGCACGGGTCCGATTCGGTCGGAAATCTCTCCGGGTCCGGCTCGGTCGGAGAAATTTCCGGCCCGAATCGGAATCGACCCCTTAGGGTTACGACTCTTACTCAATACTGCCCTTTAAAAACTGTTAATACCTTGGAATCGCTGCTATGCACTTTTTAAACTTTCCTAGCCTTTAGATGTCCGATTCAAGGGATGGTGAAATCTGCTTTAAATGGTAACCCAAGTACAGTTGAGTTTACAATATTGTATTTCGAGGTCAGTACTTAAAGCTACCCATCTCAGACAACTGGTACGTTTTATCAGCACAATTAAAGTGCTACCTTTACAAGATGAAAGACAGTAAAATGTATGTCATGGCTAATGACATTTGGAATAGCAAGCACGTGCAAAGCCAATAGGTCTGGCTTGCAGTTTGAGGCATAACCCAAACTTGATAAAGGCTCACAGCAATGATTCAGTGTACTTTTGCGACTCTGTAGGAGATGGAGTGATAAACCAAACAGCCACTAGTATGGAAGAAGAGAAATACTACTCTGGGCAGATCCAAAGCCAGTTCTAGGCATATTTGAGAGCACTGCCTGCTAAGCTGTCAAGCCAGATGTAAAATAGGAGTGTGAAGAAGTGAAAAGGATGGCCGTTTTTATTTGGAGCGGGAGTTGGAGTTTGTGTTTATCCGGGTGGTCGGCGACTGGAAACTGACACGCCTCTCGGTCTGGTGCACCGCGGCAACGCTGACAATAGTGGGATAATGTATGCAACTACATACCGCAGCGCCCCCGGCAGTGATGGTTTGATAATTGCAAAGGGGAGAGAGAACGGCAGATTTCCTGTCGAACGAGTGATTGACAGGGTAAAGTTTAACCAACAGGAAGTTTGCCGCAATGGTGGTTATGCAGCCTGACAGCTGATGTGAATCGGGCATTATTATGTGCACAAGTAAGGGCTACTTAGCCAACTCTTGCAGATTCAGACTGCTTACTACCATTGTTTGTGGCTGTAAAGGCGCACTGTGATGTGGTTCCAGGGATAAAGACTGGTGCGTGAATTTGAATCGAGAGGAGGACAGTATCTACAGCGGATTGGGTATGAACTCGGAACAGCAGTCCTCTCTCTATACCTATGCGACACCCTCCAGTGGGAGTTAACTAATGAGGCTTTAAATCCCTTGGAAGAAACTATGCATATGGAACTGGCATTGAGGAAGGCATACAGCCGAAACGTGTCTGCCAGGAACTATTTGAACTGCACTATGAAAATCTTTTAGCCAGGTGGTGAATTAAAGCTTACCTCCAGAACACTCGAGCTGTGTCAGAGCCCGTTTTTATTTGAGACGGGAGTTGGAATTTGTGTTTATCCAGGTGGTCGGCGCCTGGAAACTGACATGCCTCTCGGTCTGGTGCACCGCGGCAACGCTGACAATAGTGGGACAATGTATGCAACTACATACCGCGGCGCCCCCCCCCGGCAGTGATGGTTTGATAATTGAAAAGGGGAGAGAGAACGGCAGATTTCCTGCCGAACGAGTGATTGACAGTGTAAAGTTTAACCACCAGGAAGCTTCCCGCAATGGTGGTTATGCAGCCTGACAGCTGATGTGAATCGGGCATTATTATGTGCACAAGTAAGGGCTACTTAGCCAACTCTTGCAGATTCAGACTGCTTACTACCATTGTTTGTGGCAGTAAAGGCGCACTGTGATGTGGTTCCAGGGATGGAGACTGGTGTGTGAATTTGAATCGAGAGGAGGACAGTATCTACAGCGGGTTGGGTATGGATTCGGAACAGCAGTCTCCTCTCTATACCTACGCCGCACCCTCCAGTGGGAGTTAACTAATGAGACTTCCTTCAAATCCCTTGGAAGAAACTATGCATATGGAACTGGCATTGAGGAAGGCATACAGCCGAAACGCGTCTTCCAGGAACTATTTGAACTGCGCCATGAAAATCTTTTAGCCAGGTGGTGAATTAAAGCTTACCTCAAGAACACTTGAGCTGCGTCAGCGCCCGTTTTTATTTGGAGCGGGAGTTGGAGTTTATATATATATATATATATATATATATATATATATATATATAGAGAGATATATAGATAGATAGATAGATATACATATACATATACGGAGTGTAAATATCAGTGCATAATTGATTGAAGCCGGGTAACCAAAATATTCTATGAATTAAAAGCTCTAGGGCCTGTCACAATATTTTTAAAACATATGTACAAGGTTCTCGGCTTTCCAGTGTGTTCTGATGCATAACACCTTCTGCTTTCCATGACAGATATTAGCGGAACAATGGCATCATTGAAAAAAGTCTATTTGGAGCTTAATCTCTTGCATCCAGTCCACAACTAAATGACCTGAATGCTTAAATAAGTGAACAAGACTAAAGCATACGAGGGTGAATACCAAAGCTTTCATTGCATCCAAAGATTTCCAGAAAAACAAACATTTTTAAATGGAACAGCTTCGTTAAAGTTATAGCGCTCTTTTCAATTTTTTTTTTAAAGAACACAGAACCATCACACTCTACTCAATTTCTTGAGTTTCCCAAATACAGACACAGATTCACATGTGATCCAGTGTAATGGTTACTTTATTTCTGATTGGATTTGAGATGCAGCTATCAGGAGACACGTGGTTTGCTTTGGTTTTTCTGCCTGTGCAATAAGGCATAAAAGAAGGACAATGTGAACAATGCAACATCATAGTGATCAAAACTAGAATGCAAAAAATAACCCTTACCACATGGGTGTACCATTTCAACTGAATGCTTATATTTACCTAAGCAGTGTGGTAGAATTAATGTAGCCTTGAGAATGGTTCAGGTTAGAAGAGCCAGAGCGATACACACGTCGGATAATTGCTGTTTAACAAATCCAATTATGAATAAAAAATCCATTATATTGGACTAGATAGGAATCCTTGTCTGTGTCTGAAAATATATGGAATGCCCCAAGTAGGGCTTGACGATACTGCCTTCTTTTACCTGATACCCTTGGGTGGTAGACCCCCAAACCTCTTGCCTCCACACTTCCTGTTTTGCTGAATTCATTTTTGTTGACTTTAGGAGTCTGTGACTTTACCACTGCTAACAAGTGCTAAAGTGCTTGTGCTCTTTCCCTAAAACATGGTAAAAGTGTCATACACCTGATCAGCATAGTTAATTTACTTATAAGTCACTAGTGAAGTGGTATACCATTTACCAAGGGCTGGCAAATTTAATGCTACTAGTTGGCCTGCAGAACATATTGTGCCACCCACTTAAGCAGCCCCTTAGTATATGTCTCAGGCCTGCCATTGCAGCCTGCATGCAGTTTTGAACCATCAATTTGACCTGGCAAAATAAACCTTTTGCCAAGCCTAAAATTTCCTTTTTAATACATATAACTCACTCCTAGGGTAGGCTATAGCGCAGGGTACATTATATTTAAAAAGTCAGACATGTATTTTTAGGTTTTACATGTCCTGACAGATTCATTTTGTCACTTTTTTGAGGCCTACCTCTCCCACAGGATAACATTGGGTTACCTTCTTATATTTAGTAAGTGATAACTTTTGTTTGGAAGCTGGTGGAAATGTCATGTTTGGTGTCCAAGGAATTGTTATTTTAAATCCTTGTTAATGATAAAGTCGAATTTTAGGACACAGCTCTGAAAATGCCACTTTTAGGAAGTTTATATACTAACAAAATATCTAGTTGCAAAATATTTAATATGCTTGTTCCAAATAAAAGGACCAATAAGATTCTTTCATTATCCCTTGTAATTTATTTCACTTTTCTTCTATATTAACTGCAAGATTTCATGAACTTCATCTCACAAGACTATTGTGAAAGCAAACTTTTTTAGAAGACAAATTCAAATATACACATCAAAACACATTTAACATTGCTACAAATACAAACACCATAAAATGACAAAAACAACAAAGTTATCCCATTAAATTCAAAAACCACAATGTGAATGATCTATCTCAGACCAGTCCTTCATATAACAAATTAACACCTGGCGCAGTATTAAGTTTATGTTTCTCAACACGCTATATCATGCCGGTGTAAGCTGCTTAAAGAATATTATTGGTCCTTTTATTTGGAACAAGCATATTAAATACTTTGCAACTAGATATTTTGTTAGTATATAAAGTTTAAGGAGGCACAATCTAGTTTGCGGCTAAGGGCTCAACCCCTCTCTATTATTAAGACTTTTAGGAAGTTGGCATTATTCTTGTTTCCTAACTATTTGGTGCCTGCAGCCATTCCTGTCACATGACTAGCCGAAGTTGGCAGTTGGCCCTTGTGTATTCCTCCCACACAGCCACACAAAGAGGACTCGGTG
The DNA here is from genome assembly GCA_963921515.1 of Calotriton arnoldi. NCBI lineage: Eukaryota > Metazoa > Chordata > Amphibia > Caudata > Salamandridae > Calotriton > Calotriton arnoldi. The sequence continues at coordinate 227,644 of CAWUFW010015604.1, read as the reverse complement.
TATGCAGGATGAGCCACCTTGACTTGATGGGAGAGGCTGAGCTGTCATCTGTCACACTTGCACTTCAAAGACACTGCCTCAGCCCACTCGCAAAGAACTTCACACTAGCCTATTGCACCCCAGACATCCTGGGACCAGGTTAGGGAGGCAGGAAATTTCGGACACTTCTGTAGGGGCAATACTCCAGAAGCTACTTCCAATTCAAAGCTAGCATAAGGTATACAACTAGGACCCTCAGACCCAGTCTTCAGTAAGCTCCCGGACCTGTGGATACTACAGAAAAAGGACTGACTAGCTGACCTGCTGCACTGGAGCTGCCTGGACCTGCAACTGGACCTGCTGGAGGCCTGCCCTGCTGTCTGAGAAGGAAGACTGGACCTGCTCCGGTCATCCAAGGATACAGCATTTACAGCCCGTAGTGACCGCCAAACTGAAGCTCCAGCAATGACCGTCAGCAATGCTCAACAGGATCTTGGTGCTACAGCATCGACCATCCACGATGCTCAGCCTGCTCTTCATACTACAGCTTCGACCATCCGCAACACACTCCCTGCTCTTCGTGGCCTCTTCCACTGCAAACTGGACTCTTTGCGCCAGACCTTGAGAAGGTAACTTTTTCAGTCGGACTAGGCTGGCCTCTGTATCCGGTTCGGGCTCCATTGAGGTCAGCCTGAACTTGTGAATTTTCCCGGTCTCGCACGACCGGATGACTGCGAGTGAAGCTGTGTGCTTTTAAGTGCTATACTTACTTAAAACCTTTAACAATTGCTTATTTCCAGCTCTATTGATTGGATTTTTGTCATTTTAGTGTCAAATAATTTAAGAAGTTTTACACCATTTTTCTAAATTGGTGTAGGATTTTTTGTGTTTTATGTTTTCACTTTATTACTCTTTGTGTGCTGCATAAAGACTTTACACGTTGCCGCTAAGTTTACCCTGACTGCTTTTGTACCAAGCTACCAGAATGTTCAGCACAGGTTACAGTATTGACTTCTTGTGGTTCACCCTGATAAGGATTGTAGCAGTTGCTTGAGTAGGGTTTCATCCCCCTCAACCACCAACCCAATTTCTCACATGCCTCCTATACATTTACTGTGCCAAATCGGTAATCGGGTCACAACCAGAAGAATCCACTTTGCACCTTCAACTGTGCTAAAAGCAGAACCCCGGAACCTCTCTGCCGTGCACCAACTAGGCCAGCCTAAAAAGCCTTCTTCACACCATACATTTCTAAATTAGGTAACGACTATGAGAAATAAAATGTAGGCCACTCATGACACATAGGCAAATTGACAATGGTTCTTACTATTTTGGAAGTCTGAATTTATTTTGGCATACCCAGGTATAAAATCTATAAAAAGGGAGCAATAACAGAATATTTGTAAGCATGGTTTGTTGATCATATCACCAAATGAAGTTGTTCTTTACTTCTTATTTGAAGTAGTTGAGGAACTAACATTTTGAAAACAAGAACACCTTGCAAAAGTATTGTCTGATATTGTGGTTATGCACAAGCACTTTACATACAGTATTTTGCTATATATAATATTTGGTGTTGTGGGGAGGAAAATCTGCAAATTTCTTTGGACAGAGTAAGGGAGAAAAATTACTTTGTGTTTTTACATAAGCAGTGAAGTACAATGGAAGAAAAGCAAGAAATGCTTAAAGTCAATTTACCACGATCATTTTCGGTTGGATGTCACTATACCATGGCAAAAGTATCAAAATATCACTTTCGCCATATCTCTATTTTTATAGGGCCATATGCATGAACACATGTTCCCATAGACACAGAATGGGCAAAACCCTTTGATGCATCTGGCCCATAGTGCACAATCAGAACCCAGTCGCTGCAGTGGTTACAATGACCCAACATGACATTGTAAGCACAAAGACATAGTAAATATAAGCATGTGTAAAAGTGACCAGCAAGGTATTAATCCAAATCCGTCTTCGTTGCAATTTGGCAAACAGTTTGTGAGAGCTTTTTCCCAGCTAGTAAGAATTTGTTCTTAGATTGCTGTCAAAGTGAATGTGAATTATGTCGCCATTATTGTTCTGTGATTGAGTAAGCAGGATTCTTCAAAGAATGGAAGGTTTAGGAACAGACATAATGGAAAATAAAACAAGTTCACTTCAAACTTGTGGAGCTGGCTTTTTTTAAAAGTCTTCACATTTAGTGCTTTTGTCCGCATTTTTTTACTGCTTCTATGAAAGATGCTGGCATTCGGGAAAGATGGCAATTTAATTGCTATCATCAAACATGCTGCCTAATAAATTGCTTAGCGTGCCAGAGAAAATTGTAAGCATCTTTAATGTGGGAAGAAAGCCCCTAGATGTGACATGGTGTGCAGCATAGATCAATATGTTTACATATTCCAGTTACATCTGCCATCTGTGGTCATATTGTGTTGACGTTATTTCACACACACCATGCAAGCGAAACCAGCAGCGACGTGTTGTATAGATTCTGTGCACACAGTTCAGCAGTCCATACAATTAGAAATGCTTTCATTACCCGGCAGCATGGCGGTCAGCACAAAGAGCAATTTGGATCATTATCAGGGAGGGCTGGTCAGAAAAGACAGCTATGGAAGGGCCTTCTGAGAAAAGCACACTTGTGAAAGCATTCAAGACCATTCCTTACGCTTATGCTGGCGTTTGCATTGAGGAAAGAAAGAACGTACAGGGGAGCAGAGTTTTTCTACAACGCAGCACAGCAGAAAAAGTTGTGTGAAAGGGAGAGAGCAGAAAACACCAGATCTTCTAATATACGGCACTGTTTCTCTCTCCAGCTACGCTGTGGCACTTTAGGCTGCCTTGTGCCAACGTACACACCTTTGCAACATAGTGCAAGGTTTTTTGCATGTTGTTAAAAGCATATTTTTGGTACCCTTCCAGTACAAAATACTATGCTTAGACATAGCTTAACTCTTTTCCCACTTTGTAAGTCTTCTGTACAGCCCTCATCGTCATACTGAAAAATAAAAAATAGTACTTGCACCCTTAAGATGAATCTTTCATTAGGGAAAAGATCATCATGTGTCTTGTGACAGGTGCACCACAATAGGCTGACTGTCAGCGAAACAAAGCAATCGCTCATTGACAAAGAGAAGAGTACCTTTTAGCAGGTGAAGAGAAAAGACAATGCGATGTGGTGATAGCATCCCCATTCAGTTGGTTCATAGAAAACCTTCATATTTAATTGGTGGCTATGACCGTGAAGGATTTTGACCATTTGCCCTAACTCAGAGAGATCAGCCAAGAGAGGAAATATTCCACACGTATAAATTGTTAAAAACTGTGATACAACTGACAAAAATGGCGTGTAGTTTTTCTGGTATGGTGTGGAAAGGTAGAAATGGCTGAAGCAGACCAAGTAAAAATTGACATAATGATACTCACCAATGAAAGGGGTCTTTGGTTGAATGATGTCACCAGAGGTCTCAAAACACAAGCACACATCATCCAAAAAAACCTTTCATTCTGAAAGTTTTATTGTTGATGATTGTTAGAGATGCTGGATTGGGTCAAGACAATTATTTCCTTTCTACACACTGGATATCCCCCTTTTACGAATTGGGAAGAGACGGTAGGTAAGGGGGAGTAGTCCTCACAAAACTGACTTTATAGTTGATGGAACTCTAGATGTAACACATTGCTTGTTAAAGGGGAATCTTTTCAAAGTGCTGAATTCAATATGTATACAACTTCATGAGACCTCCCAATGAAAACAAATGGAACAATTCTCACAAGGCGGCAGAATGATGTTTGGGTAAATGGCAAGTGTAGACTGCTGCGCATTCAAATAATTCAGTCTGTAGGGGTAAAAGGTATCCTACCCAGCAATTGTCAGATTTTAAAAACAGTCTCATCTGGTGTGATGAGTAACCTATGCAAAAAAGCCAGTCATAGGCAAATTCCCAAGGCTCTGCACGAGGTTCAGCAAACAACAGAATTTTGGCTTTCAAAAGCTGGACTAGAATCATATCTTGTGGTCTCATGTAAACATGTTAGTCATAATCTGGGCAAGTGATCAATAGCTCCTGATTAATGGCTTTAAATCATGCAATCCATCTTTTGGAAGCATGCCACACCATAAGAAAGACTGACCAGCAGATCCACTGACTTGCTACTTTTTAATATACTTCTAATGTTTCGCCCAAATTCCTATTTGAAAGCCAATATGAGGCTGGCTGCCAGCAGTATTGAGCAGGAATTGTGCCCCTTGTCTCTTGGCACTACCAATGCTAAGGTTCACTATTTATCACAGAAAACACGAATGGAAATGTGATAAGTTTGTCCCACAAAGTATGCCCCTAACTAAGGTTTCTCTACCAGAATATTGTTGGCAGAATATCATCATATATATTAACAACTAAAGAGTGAGGGAATAATCACTCTTCGTCCCCCTGACGAGTATACTAACTAACAACAAAAGAGCGAAAAAAGAAGAATATCGCTGGGGCAGCACGAGGAGAAACCTCTTTATTTAAAAGAACCCTCACTCACCAACCTAGTTGGTGATATGCTTCATCATTGGGTTCCCACCAGAGGGACCGAGTGTCCCCCTGGTGTGCTACGACGCCTGGAATTCCAGCGGAGCGGGTTTTTGGAGGGGTAGTGTAAGTGTGCGGGATGTGCAAAGTAAAAGATCACTGGTTATTTCCCAAGATAATTTTTAATGGTGGAGAACCAGTGATCGTTTAAAACCAGTGAGACGGACACAAGCTGGCTAGTTAGGTAAACCAGGAGAGTCCGATTTAAACGTGAAAGTTGGTCAACATGTTTCTGCTTATGGATGCACTTTTAGCTAAGCATTCTTCAGGAACAGACACCCCATGGCGGTATACGCACGCTAAGGCGTATCCTACCCTATGGGGAGTGTGCACAAGGTAAAACTCACGGTTTCACCAGTGCGGCCTTGTGGGATTTCCAAAGAGCCGCTGTACTGTGAAGGCAAAAATGGCTTCACTTCATGGGTTCCGGGAAAGGGTAAAGCTACATATTGCATGGAGCTCGCCCTCTAAAGACCTGCCTGTTGCCTGCCGCGGACCCGAATATTCGTGAGTGAGGGTTCTTTTAAATAAAGAGGTTTCTCCTCGTGCTGCCCCAGCGATTTTCTTCTTTTTTCGCTCTTTTGTTGTTAGTTGGCAGAATATCATCACCCAAAATATCATAGCATAAATATCAGATACAAAATAACTTAAAGATAAATGTGTAGGTTTAATTTGGTTTTCTATGCTTATCTTGAAATACATGTACTTTTACTATATACATTGTGAGAAAAGGGGTTATTAGGTGCAATGGATGTGGTTCATTTGGCCTCCTTTGTTTCTGTCGGGAACCTTCATATGCTAGGTGCAGTTTAAAAAGTAATAATCACATACAGATTCCTTGCCAACCCCTTCCTTTCCCAGGAACAGGCCAAGGCATTGGCAAATGGCCCTATTGTGTGGGGAGGCCTTTAATACTCCAGCTGGCCAGTAGAGTTATTAATTTAGCCCAGCAGGAGGAACAAATGACTGGAGTCTATTTAGTAGCTGAGTCAGAGAAATGTGACAAATTCTCAAGTGCCAGAAGGAGTGCAGATATGACAAAAGCAACATTGAATCTGCACGCAGGATCAATTTTCCCCATATGAACGGTGCATCGCACTAGTCTCTAGGCCTACCTACGGGAAAACTGTACTGAATGTGTCACACATGACAATGGGACATGAGTGGAAGCCGGTAATTCAAGGTGGGGCTGGCCACACATGCATAAATGCACACTCACTCACAGTCATGCATTCACATGTGTGCACACATGCACCCACCATTCACAAGCACATACACATGCACATACAGCACACACTCACAAATACACATACAACCATACATATACACACACACCAAACAATAAAACAAATACAACTTACTGGGTCGCAGCAGTGATCATAGGTGGCGGGATGGAAGCCTTGGTGGTTCCTGATGATTGGGACTGTCACCTCCTCTCATTGGTTGACCTTGTTATGGGTCAGTCAGTGAGAGAAGGCTGCAGCCCCTTACTTGTCACAGAGTGGGATAGGGTCAGTGAGACTGCTGACACCATCCCACTCTGTGACGAGAGTCACTGATGGTGACTCAGTCCTGGCCACTTCAGGGCTTCAAACCTAAGCACCCAGGTTCAAGAATATCACTGACGCTTATGAGGTGGAGGAGCTTTTCCAAGCTTTTGATTACACTCACAGGGCTGTGGCATCTTCTGGCCAATAAAGTTTGAATCAGGCAGCCAGGTGCTTTCGCATTTAGCGCAAGTACAGCGCCTGGCTGCCTGACGTGAACATGAGGAGTGTCTGTCAGGCTGACCTTTGCTCATCCTGACAGGTTTTGCTTTCACCTCTGTCCCATTCACATGGTGACAACACACTTTAGACAAGTACTGCCACACCTTGATTTGGATGTTTAAAGCCTGGGGTGTTTAGCAGTTGACCTGCTATCAATACGTACTTGTGAGCAAAGGGCATAAGATGTAGTAAAGGGTTTTACTCATTCTGTGTCTATGGGAAAATGTGATAGTACTCATTGACCAAGATTCCTATGAATTAGCCATTTCATCAATCAATGACAGAATCTAACAGTGCAAAAAAGATCAAATTTGATTTAAATACTCCCAGATTCTCTGCAGTGTATAAAGTAACTAGATCAGACTGGAAGCTCTGCTTCTTCACCCTGCATCTTAGCACAAAACATTGGAAGAAACAAAATGAAATAAACAACAGTTTATTTACATCTCTAAACGCCAAAATACAAGCAAAATAAACAAAGACCAGCCTTTCCTAATTGATGCCATGTATAACAATTGGCATTCTGTGGGCCCCATCAGGAAGAAAAAAAAATGGCACATTCTCTCTCACTTTATTTTCTTTGAAATGCATTTTGGTAAGTTTATGTGCAGATGTTTATCAGTGTTTATAATTTTACAATGATAAGTTCTATTTCCCATTCTGTGTGGTTTTATTAGTTATTATTGGTCTAAACCTCAAACAAGAAAGACTATATATAAATATGGAGGAAGAAAGGGATTCAGAAATGATGGGAAATTATGTGAAAGTTTAGCCATCTTGGCCATGGTCATGAGGAAAGATGTATGGGCCCAATTTAAATGTTGGCTGGACTGGAGTTTTCTACCTGCCAACATAGTGGTCCGTTCGGCCAATTTAATTTTGGCAGGCAATCAGTCTGGCCACAGCGGAGACTACTCTGATTCCGTCATGTCAAAAGTTCTCTGGACGGCCCTAGGGAGTATGGGCCTTTATAGAAATTCACACATAACTGTCCTTCCAATTTAGATGAGTGGACACGTAGCCATTTATTTACTGTCTTTCACCAACAGGGAAAACCTGGTGGTGTGGACAGTAAAATCGTAATAATGCTTCCTCCGCCATGGGAGAAAACTCACATCGTGAGGGGAGCATTACTTTTTTCTTTACAAAAAAAAATTCTGTTTTAGGATTTTCTTTTTGAGAAGAAAGAAACAAGTACTCTGTGCTACAGGGCTGCATCCTGCTGACACAGCCCGGTAGCACAGAGTAAAATGCATTGACCAGGAACCGCCGTTGATGGCGATTTCTGGCAATGCTTTTATAAATGACCGCCTACTTGGCGGTCATTTATAAATTAGGTGGGTGGCCCCTCCATCATGGGGATGGAGTAATTTACTCCACCCCCATGGCGGAATGATGGGCCACCTGACCTAAAATAAATCATGGCCTTGGGTTGGACTGTGTCAGTAAGTTCGTTCAGTGGGCTCACAAGGCATGCATAGTGATTTTGGTGTGGAGGAAGGCTGAAGGGTTTTGCATGGATGTTGAAAAAGTGAGAAAAGCATGATAGTTTGGATTGTGGTAAGAGTTTAAATCCTGGTGCATTTTGATAACAAACCTCTCTATATTGGCCATTTTCCATTTTATTATGTTTTCTTTATGCTATTTTGAGTGTCTTATCTGAAGGGTTTGTTTATGTTCATATAGCGAGCTTGTCTCCCTTTGGAGCAAATATGTATATATACTTGCTCCAAAGGGAGACAAGCTCTGATAAGACACTCATAATAGCATAATATATATATATTATGAAGTAAGTAGCACAGATTTGATCTATTAGGATGGGAACTGATTTCTTTGCTCTACGAAATTGGGGTATTTCCTGAGTTATTGAACATTAAGCTTGCAGTGTTGCTTCTTTCATCATATATTAAGTACTACGGCTTATGCATCCTGCATCAACAGAAATCCATAACGACACTTCAAGGGAGGACACTGGTGACAAAGGTCAACATTTAAACATGGAGGCTTGGATGATCATTCACCGACGTCAGTTTAACAGGAACAGCGAAACGATGAAACAACTTAGATTTCAAGGAGACTATTCTCACTGTGACAAACAAGTGTCATGGGCAGGTCAAGTTGGCTCAGCGCATTTGTTTGCATGACGGCTTGAATTGCAGATGTGATGAAGGGTCTTCCTGCGTTTATTGTCTGTGAGCAGTTGACAGAGTGAGAGCGCTACAGAGTTCCTCTATGCAGTGGCGTTACGAAACTTGAAGGCCCCCCCCTGCAAGGTACGTGGAGGGGCCCCCTCCGGGCTCAATCAGGAGCTCTCTGACTGGAGTACTGTGCTGAGGGGCCTCCTGGAGTTTGGGTGCCCTCCCGCACCGTGGGGGCTGCGGTGGGCTGTGTTACGCCCCTGCCTCTATGCGCCCACCCAATTCATCGCAGTACACATAAAACCCACCAATAATAACACATCCACTGATCTAATTCTTTCTTCTGTCTGAACCTCATCCTTGACAGTTTTCGTTTTCCATCTGACAAGCATCAGACCTCAATCTTGGAAAGATTTGACTTTCATCTTGGTCTTGCACTTTCATCTTGATGGACTGCACTTTACTCTAAGAACTTGGTGTAATGGTGGGAATTGTTGTTGCAGCTCCACTAGATGCAACGTTGTAATTGCAGTATTGTTTCACCTTCAATCCACTAGGCTCAGCTCATTGATTACCCCTGCATTAGGCTGGTTCATCTCAGCTGTAATGTCACCACATTTTTTCTACAAACAGAAGGAATACCATCTTCTACAGCTTGTCCAGAAGACTATACATAGAAAATGTTAAGCCTTCAACTTCAGAATTACTTGTGTATTACTTTGAACTGTGTTTATGTGATGAAGAAAATATTTATAATGAATAAGAAAGTATAAAATGTAAAATAAAAAAGCTGGATTAGAGAGAGTTGCACATAAAGCTTATTAGGAGACAGAGCATTGTCAACATTTCAAAATCCTGTACTGGGGTGGAGAAGTAGCTTACGAAACAATGAACTCTTGCAAAAGACTGGAGGCATACATATATGGTAAGCAATGGCACAATAACACCATCTTGATATTTTACCATATTAATAATGCAAAAGCAGCCCATGTTTAGGGTACATCAAATAATGAACCCAACATGGCTATGTGCTGGATTGCTGCAGAAGATTTGGAGTCATTGCTTCACAAGGGGCGGGCAGAGGAGGCATAATGCCCCAGATCATGTACTTAATCATGCCCCATATGCATGCTGCAAAAATTATTGATATACCATTAATCAAACCTACATGTTTTTTAATGAAGAGGCAGCTAAATATTCCATACTACTATATGATGCCAGAAGAAAGGCTTTTTTGTGTTTTCTCTTTTACGCCAGGATACTTTTTCAAAGTTTATTCTTCAAAACAAGTGGGCATGGGCCCCCACAAAAAGTTCTGGCAGGCCCTTGAAAGAGTTACTCTCATGGTGTTATGTTATGTGTATTTGTGAAGCACATTATCACCAGCAAGGCTATCCTGGTGCTGAGTAGGTTTGTATACATAGCCCCACCTTGGTTAGTTGATTAATTTAAAAGGCAGGTGTTAGAAATGGTGTTGAACTTGGCCCTTTTTGGCTAAAGTTCCTTAAACTTTTTGCCTTCCTCCTAGACCTTTTTCTGACATTATGTTGCCGACTTAGATGCTTTGGGCACTTTGCCACTGCTGATCAGTGTCAAAGTGCAAGTGCTCCCTGTATAAAGTGTTATGGTAATTGGTTGTCCATAATTGGTATGTTTGCCTTACTAGTAAAGTCCCTAGTAAAGTGCACTATGTGTGCCAGGGCCGGTAATGCAAATGCTACTAGTGGGCCTGCAGCACTAATTGTGCCACCCACACAAGTAGCCCTAAGAAGAGATCTCAGGCCTGCCACTGCAGTGCCTGCGCACAGTTTGTTAACTGCCTTGTTGTCCTGGCAAGTGCACCCACTTGCCAGGCCTTACCTTCCCTTTTTATGCACATCAGACACCCCTATAGTAGGCCCAAGGTACCCCCCTGGGCAGGGTGCAGTGTATGTGAAAGGTAGGACATGTACTGAGGTGTGTACCATGTCCTAACAGTGAAATACTGCCAAATTCGTTTTTCACTGTTGCATGGCCATCTTGCCCATAGGACAGAATGGGGAATGCTGAGTCCCATGTTTCCAGCATATCTTCCCATAGGCATAAGATGGAGAGATGGAGTTTAGTGTGCCTGAACTCAGAATTTAATAACACATCTTTTTGTGAAGATGGTTTTGAATTGTGTGTTTAGAAACCACGCTTTTAGAAGTGGCTGGTTTCTTGTCTTAAACCATCCTGTGTGCCTCTGCCTGGTTGTGTATTGCCTGTCTGGGTTTGGATGTGACAGGGTCTGGGAAGTGTCCTGACCCCAGGGAGGAGTAGGTGAGACAGCAACAGGCTGGCCTGCATTTGATGTGGGGGGGGACTAGCCCCCCTGGATGTGAAGAGGGCTGTGTTGCTGCCCCCAGAGGATGGCTCCACCTCCTGCTGAGCATCTGGGCCCCAGACCCTGACTATCAAAGGAAGAGGGTGTGCACTGGCAGGAAGACACCCAGGTCTGGTTTGGACCAGGGTCAGAGCCCCCTGAACACAAAGACTTCAAAGGCATTTAGGGGTATAAATGTAAGAGCTGAAACCCCTGAACTCAAGACTGAAATCCATACTGAAAAAGGATTGAAACTACTTTGTGATCAAGAGGAGCCTCTGCCAAAAAAGAACAGCTGAAGAGACTGAAGAGAAGGACTGCCCTTGCTGTGTGTTCTGGGGCTGGCCTGCAGTTTGCTGATTTGACTGAGAAGAGGACAAGGGACTTTGCTGTGTGCTGTGTCCCCCTGCTTGAGAGAACTTTGCTGTGTGCTGTGTCCTGAAGTAACTTGTCTCCAAGGGCCCGAGGAGAGCTGGTCCCCTGTTGTGGAAACTCAGGAACATAAAAGTTTCCAAGTGTGTCTCAGCGACGCTGTGTGCGCGTGCTTTTTGCACGCTTGAGACTGCCGTGTGGTCCGTGGTGCTGTTTACGAGGGGCCCCGTGACCGCATTGCCCCCACAGCGTGAAACATCGTCCACGCTGCTGCATTGCTGTTTGTGGCCCGAGCTGTCATCGTAACTGAGGCTGTGAGTAAAGATCACCGCCGCCGGCCCGAGCCGCAACGTGCTAAAGGCTTACTTGAAACTAAGGACCGTGTCTCAGCGACACTGTGTGTGTGTGCTTTTTGCACGCCTGAGACTGCCGTGTGGTCTGTGGTGCTGTTTACGAGGTGCCCCGTGACCGCATTGCCCCCGCGGCGTGAAACATCGTCCACGCTGCTGCATTGCTGTTTTTGGCCCGAGCCGTCATCATAACTGAGGCTGTGAGTAAAGATCGCCGCCGCCGGCCCGAGCCGCAACGTGCTAAAGGATTTCTTGAAGCTAAAGAAGCTACAAGGTCAAAGGGATCGTGATCATTGTTCGTCGAAAGGAATCTGCCCAAGATCGTCAACGAAGGAGAAGGCAGCGCTGTAACCCGTCAGGCCACAGCGTCGCCTAGCAACAGAGCCGCAACGTGATCGGGATCGCCCAGCAGGACGTCCGACGAGTGGAGAGAGAGATCGAGGCAGCGCACCCCCCAGGTAAGGCTTGGACTCCGGTCGGGAGCTGCAAGCGTTTGTGGCCTGGGGAGGCGTGCAGGAGGAGTACAGGAGTGCTCCGCGCTCTCTCCCGCTGCACCGCGTTAGATGCGCTGAGTCCCCGAGCGGCCCGTACCTGCCCAGCAGTACCGGGGCCGCCCCTGTAAACTTACGACCGTTGTCTCTGTTGTTGGGGCCTAGTGGTGCCTGAGTTGACCGCGCAGATTGGATAACCGGATTATTCTTGCATTACGAACTGCCTGATTCTTGCATTACGATCACATTATTCTTGCATTACGAACTGCCTGATTCTTGCATTACAAACCGCATTATTCTTGCATTACGAATTGCCTGATTCTTGCATTACGAACCGCATTATTCTTGCATTACAAACTGCCTGATTCTTGCATTACGAACCGCATTATTCTTGCATTACGAACTGCCTGATTCTTGCATTACGAACCGCATTATTCTTGCATTATGACCTGCCTGAGTCTTGCATTACGAACCGCATTATTCTTGCATTACGAACTGCCTGATTCTTGCATTACGAACCGCATTATTCTTGCATTACGAACTGCCTGATTCTTGCATTAAGGACTGTCTTATTACTACATTACGAACTGCATTACGAACTGCATAGCATTGCATTAGGACTGCATTAGAGATCGTGAATTGCTCATTAATACCGCCAGAACCTACAAGTGATTGCTGGCCTAATAACCGGCCAAGCAAAATATTACGAATACGCATATGTTGGATTTCTATCGTTTGGGCTCCTCGTATTCCTTTTTATAAATATACCGCTATTTTTCTGAAACCAGTGTTGTGTCCATTTGTGGTGTTATCACTGTGTTACTGGGAGTGTGGTTGCAAATACTTTACACATTGCCTTGGAGATAAGCCTGGCTGCTCGTGCCAAGCTAACAGGCGGTGAGCAGGGGTTATCTAAGCGTGTGTCCCTCCTTACCCTGACTAGAAGCAAGGGTCCCTATTTGGACTAAGGTACATACCTCAGCCAACTAGAGACCCCCAGTTCTAACAAATGGGGTTTCTGGTTGGCTAGGGTATGCACCTAAGCCAGGCAGAACCCACCACTCTAGTCAGTGTAAGGGAGTTATGCACACAAGATGACCCCTGCTCACCCAGAGGGGGGCAGAGCAGTCAGGCTTATCCCAGAGGCAATGTGTAAAGCATTTGTGCAACACACACACACGCCAGTGACACCCTAAGCACACCACAAAAGAGACTCCACAACAGGGTATAGAAAAATACCCTATGTATTACAAAAACACATAGACCACAGTTACATGAATCACTATGCCACTAGGCGCTTGTCATAATAAGGCATAGATTATAAATCATATCTCTATTACACCTTAGACCACACTGACATGATTCACTGTGCCATTAGATACTTGTCATTAACACAATAATTAGGGTATTGCAAAAACGTCTCGGTTGCATTTATCATACTTCACTTCTATTGTACATACTATAACGGTCCTGCAAAAGGACACTTTTTAGGCCGTGGAAATAACCTTTATTGCCAGCATCCAGAAATACAGGGCGTTAGGAGAAGCACCAGATTGCCACGCTGGTGCCACTGACCCCCGAGCATGCAGTTCGGTGTGAAGCTGTGCTTGCCGGCTATCGCGCTGCCTGCCAGTTGATTATAGCGAGTGAGGCCAACAAGGATATGCCCCCAGGGAATTCGTCTGAGGGGGAAGGGCAGACAAACTTACTCAGCCCAGCTCCTTCACTGTTGTACAGCAAGTCAGCCTGGTGTGGCGGTGTGAGCTGAGGCTCGTGCCTGGTGGGGAGGCATCCCAGCTCTGCCTCGCACCGAGGACTGTTTTTGGCACTGCGGTATCCCATACTTGGTGGCGCCGCTGTCAGCGAGGTTTCCCCTTTCTGACGTCATGGGAACTTCACTGGCTTCCGTGGGCGTCGCCATAGATCTCGCTGCAGCGCTGGCTGCTAGGTGACGCTTGGGGTCTCACGGACACTCGCTCAGCTGGTCAAGGGCCGTGCTTCGTTCTCCGCGGTCTTTTCCTCACCAGGAGACCTCACTTGATAGCACGGCTGGCCGCCAGGGAATTTCCAGCAGTAACAGAACAAGAACATGCTCAGCAATTAAAAGCACAAGGACGCTCTCACCAAAGTGAAAGCACAAGGAATTTCCAAATAAAGTGAAAACACCAGAAGGAAGACTTTGATGTCCCTGAGTCTTTTAGAACAGGAGGCCAGCACACACAAGCCCTTGGAGATTGCCTTCCAAAGCAGGATACCACAGCAGGACAAATAGAGTCAGTCATTTTCCTCCACCATAGTCAGAAGCAGCAACTGCAGGCAAACCCACCCCTCACACAGAAAAGGCAGCACTCCTCACACAGTCCTTTTGCTCTTCTTCTTGGCAGGGTCCTCTTGTTTCTTGAAGTAATCTAAAGCCCTGGAGTTTTAGGTCCAATACTTATACCCCATTTTGTCATTGTTCTCTTTGTGGTAAGGGTCTCTGAACCCAGTCCAAACCAGTCCTGTCCTCCCTGGTGAAGCAGGACCACAGCAGGGGGAGACCGAATTGTGAAAAAGGAGACACAGCCTATTCAGGTGCAAGCGAAACTCCTCCCACTACTCTAAATGCAGACCATGTCTATTCAGCCCATCAATGAGTCACCCAGGCAAAGCAGGGTACACCTCAACTCCCCTAGTGACTGTCTAGAGTGAATGCACATCCCCAGCTCCTGTCACTCAAACACCAGATGCTGAATACACAACCAGCCAGAGGCACACAGAATGGTAAAGTAAGAAAATGCCCACTTTCTAAAAGTCTAGTAACTAAGGGGTTGGGCCCTATTCGCCAGTAAGGCAGGGCCACTAAAAATACTAAAATCACAAAAGATGGCTGTTAGAACTGGGGGTCTCTAGTTGGCAGAGGTAGGTACCTTTGTCCAAATAGGGACCCTTGCTTCTAGTCAGGGTAAGGGGGATACACTACTAAAATAACCCCTGCTCACCCCCTTGGTAGCTTGGCACGAGCAGGCAGGCTTATCTCAGAGGCAGTGTGTAAAGCATTTGTGAACACATACAGTAACCCAGTGACAACACTACAGATGGGCACCACACAGGTTGTAGTATAAAAGTAAGTATTTTTATATAGACTTAACACAAGACCCAAAACGACAAAAATCCACAATACAATACGAAAAATATGACTGTCAATGGTAGAAAATAGTTCCGTTCAATAAAGGTGATAAATGCGACACTTTACTCTCAATGTACCTTTGGATGCGTAACGCAAAACAAATAAAAGGGTCGCAGGGAAGGTGATGCTTCCATTCCTTACATGCAGAAAGGAGGATGCGTCGGTTTCTTACTGCGGCCCGGTTCCGATGCGATGATGATCCGGTGCGATGCGAGAAAATGGCGTCTTGCTTACGGTGCGACAACGTAGACGGGATGCATGCCCGCCCGACGGCCGTGCGGCGACTCGGCGATCTTCTGAGCCGTGACAGGCCCTGCGACACGCTTCTCCGGTGATGCGCCGGCGTCCTCTGTGGCGGCGGCATGCTTCTCCGGTGATGCGAGGCGCTTCGGTGATGCAATGGCGGCAGCGGCGGCACGCTTACTCCGCGATGCGACGACAACTGCTGCGGCGGCGTGCTTCTCTGGTGATGTGGGGCGCTTCAGTGGTGCGGCAGCGGCGGCACGCTTACTCCGCAATGCGACAACTGCTGCAGCGGCGACACACTTCCTCTACGTTGCGTCGCGCTTCCAGCTCCCAGCGACACGCAGTCTCTCAGAAAGCCCAACAGCAGTAGGCACTTCAATTCCCAGCAAGGGAATTCAGGAGGGGAGCTGGGGGTGAAGTCTTGTATCCCTGAGACTTCAGGCAGGAGGCAAGCTCAATGTTCAAGCCCTTGGAGATCTTCTTCAAGATGATGAAAGCACACTCAGTCCTTTTCTCCTTTCTTTGACAATAAAGTAACCACTGCAGGCCAACCCCAACAACACGCAGCATAGGGGTAGTCTCCTCCTTCAGCTTCCTGGTTCTTCTCCTCAGCAAAGGTTTGTCTTGATTCCCAGAAGTGATCTAAAGTCTTGGGGTCTGGGCCCCAATATTTATACTAGCAAATCCTTTGTCCTCTGAAGGCAGAGGGTCCTGTACCTAGTCCAAACCAGTTCTGGGTGCATTCTGCCAGTGCACAATTGCTTCCTTTGTCA
Source organism: Calotriton arnoldi (assembly GCA_963921515.1). Lineage (NCBI taxonomy): Eukaryota > Metazoa > Chordata > Amphibia > Caudata > Salamandridae > Calotriton > Calotriton arnoldi. The sequence goes on along the minus strand of CAWUFW010015604.1, from coordinate 211,433 downwards.
GTGTGGGCCAGGGTCATCAGACACACCACAGGAGGTGGAGCCAGCATTGTGGAAGGCAGGCACAGCCCTATTCAGGCCCAGGTGCAGGTGTCAGTCCAAATCACTCTCTTGGGCTGCTTCCTGGAAGTCAGCTCTGTCAAGGGTGCAACGATGCTGCCATATCCCTGGACAAATCTCCTGTAATACCCAGTGAGTCCTAGAAAGGCTCTCACCTCTGTCTGGGTCTTGGGGGGTTCCCAAGCCAGAATGGTATCAATCTTGAGCTGTAGGGGCGCCACCTGGCCGCTCCCAACCTGGTGTCCCAAGTACACCACGGAACCCTGCCCGATCTGGCACTTAATCGCCTTGATCGTGAGGCCTGCCCTCCGCAGCACCATCAACACTTCCCAGAGGTGGCGCAGATGTTTTTCCCAACTGGCGCTGAACACTGCGATGTCATCCAGGTAGGTGGCACAGAAATCTTCCAGTCCAACCAACACCTGGTTGACCAACCTCTGAAAGGTGGCAGGGGCATTCTTCATCCCAAAGGGCATAACCCGGAATTGGTAGTGCCCATCTGGTGTGGAGAATGCTGACCTCTCTTTGGCCCCATCAGTCAAGGCGATCTGCCAGTACCCAGACGTTAAGTCAAACGTGCTGAGGTACCGGGCAGCCCCTAACCGATCAATGAGCTCATCAGCTCTGGGGATGGGGTGCGCGTCAGTCCTGGTGACTGAATTGAGTACTCGGTAGTCCACACAGAACCGGAGCTCGGGCGTGGCACCAGGCGCGGCAGCCTTTGGGACCAAGACCACTGGGCTGGCCCAAGGGCTGTGAGAGGACTCAATCACCCCCAATGCAAACATCTTGGAGAATTCCTCCTTGATGCAAGCTCTCACCCTGTCAGTCACTCTGTAAGCCTTGTGCTTGACAGGAGGACTGTCCCCAGTGTCCACATCATGGACGCACCAATCAGTGACACTAGGAGTCAGGGAAAACAGGTCAGGAAACTGTCCCAACAGTTGGCGACAGTCTTCCTGCTGTTCAGGTGTCAGGGAGTTAGAGAGGTTCACACCCTCCACTGACCCATCTTGCTCTGTTGCAGACAGGAGGTCAGGAAGAGGTTCTGTCTCCTCTTCCATTCCATCATCCGTTGGTAGGAGCATGCCCATTTCGGACCTCTCAAAATGGGGCTTTAGGCGGTTGACATGTAGGACCCGCAAAGGGTTCCTGGGAGATCGCAAGTCCACCAGGTAGTTGACCTCACTCTTGCGCTCCACCACCTCAAATGGTCCGGTCCACTTATCCTGGAGCGCGAAAGGCTCCACGGGGGCCATGACCCACACTTTCTACCCAGGCTGAAACTCGATCAGAGTGGCATTCTGATCATGCCACCGTTTCATCTCCTCCTGGCTGGCTTCCAGATTCGCCTCAGCAAGTTGCCTGAATCACCTAGTCTGGTTTCTAAAGGCCAGCATGTAGCTAAATACATCCTGGCGAGGTTTACTGGGAGCTTTCTCCCAGCCTTCTTTCACCAGACTCGGAGGTCCTCTTACCGGGTGACCATAGAGCAGTTCAAAGGGGCTGAACCCTAAGGACTTCTGTGGCACCTCACGGTAAGCAAACAAAAGGCATGGCAAGAGGACGTCCCACTTACGCCTCATGGGTTCTTCCAGACCCATAATCATGCCCTTCAGGGTCCGGTTGAATCTCTCAACCAGCCCATTACCTTGGGGGTGGTAAGGAGTGGTGAACTTGTACGTTACACCGCACTCCTGCCACAGGGACTTCATATACTTGGAAATGAAGCTTGTACCACGGTCAGACACCACCTCCTTGGGGAACCCCACGTGGGAGAAAATCCCCATCAGTGCACATCCCACCATGGGTGCCGTCACTGTCCGAAGAGGGATGGCTTCCGGGTACCGGGTGGCATGGTCCACCAAGACCAGGATGAACCTGTTGCCCATGGCTGTCTTGGGGTCCAGTGGCCCCACAATGTCAATACCCACCCGTTCAAAGGGGGTGCTGACCACAGGGAAAGGCTGGAGGGGAGCCTTGTGCTTCCTCCCACTTTTTCCACTTGCCTGGCAAGTCTGACATGTCCTGCAATGAGTGTCTGAACTCTTGCGCATCTGGGGCCAATAAAAGTGGGTGACAAGCCTTTCAAAGGTCTTGCCCTGCCCCAGGTGTCCTGCTAAAGGCACATCATGAGCCAATCCCAGTAGAAAGGCTCTGAAGCGCTGGGGTACCACCAGCACATGGGCTGACCCAGGCTCAGCAACCTTAGGCTCGCTATACAGGAGACCTTTCTCCCAGTAGATCCAATGTGATCCAGACTGATCACCTGCTGCCTGGTTTGTGGCCTGTTGCCGCAAACCCACAAGAGAAGGGCACTTTTTCTGCTCCTCTCAGAACTCCTCCCTGGAGGGTCCTCCTTCTTGCTGCCAATGGGTCAGCTCAGGCAGGTCCCCCAGTTCGGCCACTTGCTCCCCTGTAGGTTCCAGAGCATCCCCCTCAGGTTCTGATTCCTCCTGGACCGTGGGAACTATGGGGGCTGGTTTTCCTCGCCCCCTGCCTCTTCTCTTCAAGGCAGGCACCTGGGCCACCCTCTCAGGCTCCAGGTCCTCTTGAGCACCTCTACTGGCTGCCATAGACCGAGTGGTCGCGCACACCCACTCAGGCAGACCCAACATCTCTAGATGAGACCTTCTCTCCACCTCTGCCCAAGGTGAACTTTCTAAATCGTTGCCCAACAGACAGTCTACAGGCATGGCTGGCCTCACAGCTACTTGAAAGGTACCTGAGACCCCCCACTCAAAGGGAACCTGAGCCACTCTGCAGTGGCTCTCTGAGTTGTCCGTGGCAACTACTGGGCAGAATGCATTGGGGATCACCTGCTCTTCAGACACCAGCCGACAACTGACAGCTGTCACACTGGCTCCGGTGTCTCTCAGAGCCTCCACCCTTTGGCCATTGATGGTCACCCACTGCCTGTATTTTTTAGTGTTATCAGGCAGTTGGGTCCTGGGGACCATCTCACTATCTCCTAAAGAGACCAAGGACATCGCTACAAGACCCCAATCACCTAGGGCACCCATCTCCTCCCCCAGGGCTACACTAGCTACCTGCCGGGGTGGTGCACCAGTGGGTGTTGTCTTCCCATACAAGGGACATTTAGAATCATAGGAGCAGTGGCCCACTTGACCACACTTAAAGCAAGTCCTGGGCCCCCTGTGAACAGGCTTATCTGTCGGGCCCCTGGCTTCTTCTCAGGGGGAGGCTGGAAACCTTTCCCTTGGTTCCCTTGGGGATTACTTTGGGTCCCTTTCTGGAACTCCCTCTGTTTACCCTTGTCCCCCCCACTCCTCTGCTGGGGACCCTGCCCACCTTTGGCGGAGTCTCCCACGTGACCCTTGTGGACCCGGGTGCTGACCCAGCGGTCCGCCTCCTCAGCAAGCTTCCTAGGGTTAGTCAGCCTACTATCAATAAGGTGCTGGCGTAGCTCTGGAAAACAATTTCCTGACAAGTGCTTCCATGCAATCAAATCAAAGAGCGCGTCAAAATCATTCACTTTGCTACCCTTCACCCAACCATCCAATGCTTTGCAAAAAAAAGACACATATTCCACCCTAGTACTGGACTCCAACTTTTTGCAATTTCTAAACCTCTGCCTATAAAGTTCAGGAGTCAACCCATACCTAGACATCAAGGCTTCCTTCATATGGCTATAAGAATTGTGGACTTCAGAGGGCAAGTCTAACAAGGTATCCCGCCCCTCACTAAGGAACCGTCCCACCAACCCCGCTCCCCAATCCTTCTCAGGGACCCGGTGGGAGGACATAGCTACCTCATAGGCCTTGAACCACTGACCAATATCATCATTCTTATAAAACTCTTTCACCACATCTTTAGGTATATACACCCTGGCTTCAACAGGCATGGACGGTGTGCTGCCACCAGAGGGAGTAATCTCTAAGCTCCTAGCTTTCAACTCCAACTCCCTCAAACTTCTCTCATGCTCCATTTGCATCCTCTTTTCCTCTAGGGCGAATTTCTTAATTTCCAATTCTAACTGCCCACCCATCTTAAGCTTGGTCAGCTCCATTTCATGCACCCTACTTCTCTCCCTGTCCTCCAGCTCTCCTGGGGACAGGCCCTTGGAAGAAACAATGCTACCTGCTGGGGAAGGTGCTTTCCTCCCCTCTGGACCCAATGGCCCATCTAGCTGCCCTCCTGCATCCTCAGCCCCCTCCTCATGCTCTTCCACATGCTCAGGGGTACTTCTTGCTTCTTCCCAGGCCCTCAGCGCCTTTTGGTACTCATCCTTCTTGGTGAGACCTGTAGTAGCAACTTTCAATTTCCTGCAGAAGTACTTTAGCAGTTTCACGTTGTAACTTTCCAGCTTTTCTTCTTCAAAATCTAAATCCACAGATGCGATGGATGCTGTTTTGCTCATGGTGACTAAACTTGGCAGTTCTTGGCAAAAAATAGAAATCCCAGGAAAAACAATTTACCAGAAACGTATGTGGTTGCGTTTGGACTGCACTCACTAGTAGTGTACACCAATTACTGTATATGAGTCACAAATGCAAGTCCAGAATCCTCACCGCTGCCACCAATGTTAGAACTGGGGGTCTCTAGTTGGCAGAGGTAGGTACCTTTGTCCAAATAGGGACCCTTGCTTCTAGTCAGGGTAAGGGGGATACACTACTAAAATAACCCCTGCTCACCCCTTGGTAGCTTGGCACGAGCAGGCAGGCTTATCTCAGAGGCAGTGTGTAAAGCATTTGTGAACATATACAGTAACCCAGTGTCAACACTACAGATGGACACCACACAGGTTGTAGTATAAAAAGAAGTATTTTTATATAGACTTAACACAAGACCCAAAACGACAAAAATCCACAATACAATACGAAAAATATGACTGTCAATGGTAGAAAATAGTTCAGTTCAATAAAGGTGATAAATGCGACACTTTACTCTCAATGTACCTTTGGATGCGTAACGCAAAACAAACAAAAGGGTCGCAGGGAAGGTGATGCTTCGATTCCTTACACGCAGAAAGGAGGATGCGTCGGTTTCTTACTGCAGCCCGGTTCCGATGTGATGATGATCCGGTGCGATGCGAGAAAATGGCGTCTTGCTTACGGTGCGACAACGTAGACGGGATGCGTGCACGCCCGACGGCCGTGCGGCTACTCGGCGATCTTCTGAGCCGTGACAGGCCCTGCGACACGCTTCTCCGGTGATGCGCCGGCGTCCTCTGTGGCGGCGGCACGCTTCTCCGGTGATGCGAGGCGCTTCAATGATACGATGGCGGCAGCGGTGGCACGCTTACTCCGCGACGCGACGACAACTGCTGCGGCGGCACGCTTCTCCGGTGATGGGGGGTGCTTCGGTGGTGCGACAGAGGCAGCAGCGGCGCGCTTACTCCGCGATGCGACGACAACTGCTGCAGCAGCAACACGCTTCCTCTTCGTTGCGTCGCGCTTCCAGCTCCCAGCGACACCCAGTCTCTCAGAAGGCCCAACAGCAGTAGGCACTTCAATTCGCAGCAAGGGAATTCAGGAGGGGAGCTGGGGGTGAAGTCTTGTATCCCTGAGACTTCAGGCAGGAGGCAAGCTCAATGTTCAAGCCCTTGGAGATCTTCTTCAAGATGATGAAAGCACACTCAGTCCTTTTCTCCTTTCTTTGGCAATAAAGTAACCACTGCAGGCCAAGCCCAACAACACGCAGCATAGGGGTAGTCTCCTCCTTCAGCTTCCTGGTTCTTCTCCTCAGCAAAGGTTCGTCTTGATTCCCAGAAGTGATCTAAAGTCATGTGGTCTGGGCCCCAATATTTATACTAGCAAATCCTTTATCCTCTGAAGGCAGAGGGTCCTGTACCTAGTCCAAACCAGTTCTGGGTGCATTCTGCCAGTGCAAAACTTCTTCCTTTGTCAGTGTGGGCCAGGGTCATCAGACACACCACAAGAGGTGGATGCAGCATTGTGAAAGGCAGGCACAGCCCTATTCAGGCCCAGGTGCTACTCCTCCCACCACTCCTCATGCAGTTAGGTCTATTCAGCCTAGTGCTGACTCACCCTGTCTCCTGGAGTCCCCCAGCCCCTGTCACTCACAAACCCAGACATACAATACACAAGCTAGCAGAGGCAGGCTGGATGGTTAGGCAAGAAAATACCTACTTTCTAAAAGTGGTATTTTCAAACACAGAATGTTAAAACCAACTTCACTAAAAGATGTATTTTATCATTCTGAGTTCAGGCATACTAAATTCGTTTTTCTACCATGTTCCCTGGGTCAGTTAGGATTATAAGATTTTATTTATTTATTTATTTATTTATGCAATTTATAAAGCGCGCAAATACCCAGGGGTGTCTCGGCGCTGCGGAATCGAAGGAAGCAGCTAAGTTGGATGACTACTGGTTGAAGAGCCAGGTTTTCACTTGTTTCCTAAATGTCAAGAGGGTGGGACTAATTTTGATGTGGAGGGGGAGAGTGTTCCACAGTCTCGCCGTGGCAACTGTGAAACGTCTGTCTCCCCAAGATGTTTTCTTCGTGCGAGGGATAGTCAGAAGGTGGGCTGAGGCGGAACGCAAGGATCTAAGTGGGTTGTATGGACTAAGTTCTTTTTGTAAGAACTCGGGTCCCGTCTTGTTAATTGCTTTATATGCAATGCACAATGCTTTAAATTTAGTTCGACTTCTGATAGGCAGCCAATGAAGCTGCCGTATGACTCTAGAGATTGATTTAAACTTGGAGGAGCCAGACAGAATTCTGGCAGCTGAGTTCTGAACTAATTGGTTTATAATGAAACTGCCCATTCTGGCCTACGGGAACAGGTAGCCTTGCAATAGTGAAAAACGAAATGGGCTGTAATTCACTATCAGGACATGCCACACATACCAGGGCATGTCCTACCTCTTACATACAATGCACCCTGCCCGCAGGCCTACCTTAGGGGTGACTAACATGCAGAAAAGGGAAGGTTTGGGGACTGGTAAGTGGGTGCACTTACCAAGTCGACATGGCAGTACCAGACTGCACACAGGCTCTGCAATGGCAGGCCTGAGACACGCTTTCCAAGCTGCTCCGGTGGGTGGCACAACCAGTGCTGCAAGCCCACCAGCAGCATTTGATTTACAGGCCCTGGGCACACGCGGTGCACTATACTAGGGTCTGACAGTAAGTCAAATAAGCCAATCATGGAGTCACTAATCCATACATCATTTTATCATAGAGAGCACTTGCACTTTGGCACTGATTAGCAGTGGCAAAGTGCCCAAAGCATCTAAACCAGCAAAAACATGTCAACAACAGAGGAGGCATAGCGGGAAAAAATAGAAGGGAGACCCACGCCAATGGTACCAGGTCTAACAATGGCCAGTACTGACGTATGATCACAAGTAATACAAATATTCGCAAGACCACTCTATTCAATAATAGTGACCGCCATTTGTTTCTTTCTAATGAAATTTACCTAACTTTATTTTTTAGAATTGACACACACAGAAGGAACAATAAAAAAAAATAACATTTATACTACACATTGTACCACCCACTGTATATACAAAACATATACATACATTCAAATTGGACTAATCACATGAAAGACATTTGTACAATTCACATATACATAAAACAACAATCAACATAAATATTAAACAGTTCTGAATTAACCAAGCCCAAGCAGAGAATCAACAATAATTTGCGGCAACTCAATCTAGATTCCTTCGATCATATAACCAATGGGCACCGCAACTTAACAATGCTCTACTAGTGCCACCAGGAGGGTCCATCAAAACTTTGCCTAATTGACCGTGTTTGCATTGTAGTCCAATGATGGTTGTTAGTTGCGCCAATGTTGATGGATTTCAAACCCGTAGGTGTCTTTGTGGGTTCTCTTCAGGACTCAGAACTGCAAAAGAAACAAAAATCACAATGGATGCCTGTGCATCACAAGATACATTGGTGGTTATATATTGTGCAGCTCCATCACATCAATTAGAAAAGACTGTACCTTAATATAACTCAGCATATCATATGGGGACAATGAATAACAGGGGACAGAATCCAGAGTCATCTTTCCTCCTTATGCCTAAAGAAACTAGAAAATAGAAACAGTAACAGAGACTGCTATATTTAATCTGGAGAATGAACTGCTGTCAGCTATATACTTCTAACCATAATCCAAAATCACACTGATGCTTCGGAACACCTCCGCTGACGTCTATGCGAACCGACCATCGAGAAATTTCTAAGGGACCGGTGCCTGCAATTTGTAACCGAAAATACGGAGTTATGGTACTGTATTAACCTATAAACCTCACAATCTGACGCCTTTGAACAACTTGACAAAGATAAGCAACTTAATATCAGTGGAAGTAACACCCTTATATGTGTGTTGCCCCTTGTAATCTGGTCACACTTGGCCAGGGAAATCCAAAAGTTCAGTCTGACCACGATGGAGCGCGTGCCGGATACATGAGTCACACAGACCCACTGACAGTACCTTGGATGCATCGATGCTCGGGACGGCGCATTAAAATACAGAGGTGATGCGTTGCTGTCACAGGGGATGTGTCAGTTCCAAAGTCAGGTAAAGTCGTTGATGTGTTTCGGCTCTGAGACATTGATATTGAACCACTGGGCTGAAGGTGATGCGGCGGTTAAAAGCCACGCCTTGCTGGGAATGCATTGGAGTCGTGGACAGGGCGTCCCAGACATCACCGATGTATTGTCCGAGACGCATGCAGCAGCAGTGATTCTGATGCGCTGTGTCGGCAAAGTGGAGGCTGCGTTGTAAGTCAAAGTTGTTGCATTGTGCACTCAATGAGCGGTGTCCACAGCTTCAGTGCAGGCAGCAGCAATGAGTTGAGTTCGCACGGAATGTGCTGGTTTCAAACAATACTTTGGAGTCAATGCACTGGTTTCTTGGGTTGCAGCACCAAACACTCACTTCCAAGGGCCCATGACTGGATTTGGCACCATTTGGCAGAGCAGGACTCACAGCAGAGGAGCCCACATACTGGTAGCAAGATGCAGGTGAATTCTTTGAGGTCCCTGAGACTTCAGAAACAGGAGGCAAGCCCAGACAAGCCCTTAGAGAACCTTTGGAGATGCAGGATGTACAGAGGAAAGCCCAGTTCCCTCACTCCTATGAAAGTTGCATCAGGCAGCAGGCCAGCACAGCAAAGTAAGCAGCAAAGTGGCAGTTTCTCCTGGCAGCACAATATCTCTTTTTCCTGGCGGAATGTCTTCAGTCCAGAAGTGTTCTGAGTATACGGTGTCAGAGGTCCAGTACTTATACCCATTTTAGCCTTTGAAGAAAGGAGAGTTCAAAGAAAGGTTTTTGTAGTGTACAAGACTTTGCCATTCCTGGCCTCAGACACACTCCAGGACGTTTTGGTCTAGATAGTGAAGACACCTGTTAGACCATCTTCAGGACGGTAAATTCATATGTTGAATGACCCTTAGGAGACTACATGGGCGACTTGAGAATGAAGTCTAGTTCATTAAAAAAGTGTATTCGACGTCAAAGAGAAAACTAATAAATAGCTAGCGTTATTCCAAGGAGGTCCCCAGAAAGGTGCAACACAGAACTGTTTGCAATCCTTCAGCGGTCCACACGAACAAATTTATTCAAGTGCTGGCGTGGCCGGTCACTTCGTATCTATAAGGGACGGGCACTGCTCCGTACGACGCTCTGCTGTCTGTTGATATCTAGACCGAAACGTCGACAACTACACCTGATTTCTTTGTGAATTGTTCACCTGAGGATTTGTTTTCTGTTCAATCAGTCACAATTTCCTTTTGTATATATTGTTTGAAATAGGTGTCCACATCAGTGATAATGAGATGCTTATAACAACAAATCACTCTTGAATCTCAGTCACTATGTGTTGATTTATATATGTAACAGTTTTTTGTACCCTCTTAAAGGTTTTTATTATAAATTTATGTTTCAAAAAGCTTACACCCGTGTGAAATAATCTGTGGCAGCTTTGTTCAAATTGGAATAAGTCAATTTAACTTACGACCATTGTTTGCTTATAGATGTTAGATTGAGCAAAAGGAAGAAAATCCCTTGTAGGTACATTTACCCGCTAATATACTAATTGCCCAAGCCTCCAAGGGTCTATTGGGTTCCCCACTCCTTCTTCTACTAGCTTTCTAAAAGTGGCATTTCAGACCTGCAATTTAAAAACCAACTTGATTAAAAGTTGTTTTTAAATTGTGAGTCCAGAGACACAGAACTCCAATTTTATATCTGTTCCCAATTGGAAGTTACACTTTTAAAGTGTAACAAGGCAGCTCCAATGCTAACCTATGGGAGAGATGCCTAGGGGCTACCTTAGGGGTGCCCTACATGTAATAAAAGAGAAGTTTGTGGACCTGGCAAGTAGGTGAACTTGCCAGGTCGGCATTGCAGTTTAAAACTGCACACACAGGATCTGCAGTGGCAGGCCTGAGACAGGTTTAAAGGGCTACTCATGTGGGTGGCACAGTGCTGCGGCCCACTAGTAGCATTTGATTTAAAGGCTCTGGGCACATGTAGCGCACTGTACTGTGGACTTATTAGTAGATCAAACATGCCAATCACTGAGAAACCAAATGCCATTACATTTTAGATACAGATCACATGCACTTTAGCACTGGTCAACAGTGAAAAAGTGCACAGAGTAATATAGCCAGCAAAAGTGAAGTCAAAAGCAAAGGAGGAAGAAGGCAAAAAGTTTGGGGTAACCTTGCAAAAACGGCATTTTCCAACAATATGGAATAAACTATTGGCAGATTATTTGAACAAGTAGTAAACAGTAAGGCACTGGAATACATGGATCATTTTCAGGAGTGCATCAAAATTTACAGTATTACTCGTAAACAATAAGAGACTGGATTATATGCAAAATACGATTCTGCAAAATTTACCGAATTACAATAGGTCATCTCAGGAGAAAAAGGCTGTTTTCTGTAAATATAGGAAAGCATCATTTGGATCAACATGTGCCACCATAAAGACCACAGACAAAGAGTGAATCATGAAAGGCCATTCATCAAAGGTTTTCCTAAATTAGATATGAGTATGTATCTAAGCTTACATTTCAGTTGCTTAGACTAATGAATATTTTATCCAACAAAATTTGTCTTGTTGATTTGTTTAATAATGGAATCAATAAACAAGGCAGCGCTATTTCATCACAGCTGTTAACGCTAATCAGTAAGGTTAGTTTTATAAAAAAGATACCCAAACGAATTGTCTTTAGCTCATGATTTTGTTTTGGAACTTTAAATCAAGATGAGAATTTTTATTCATAAATGAGAAAGTGTTCTTCTTCAGGATTAATTTATTGTTCCTCACAGTTCCTGGCACATATTTGCCAGAAATAAGTGAGGCACTCATGATCCAACTTTAAGAGTAGATCATCAGTTGAGATTCATCAAGAAGAGGATGTGGCCTAACGGCTAGGGCGGTCGACCTCAAATCTGGGGAACCAGGTTTCAGTCTCGGCAAGGATGCGCAACATCCTGTGATTCTGGGCAAATCACGTAATCTCCCCGTGCCTAACAAAATGTGTCCTCATGTAACGCAACTGGTGCTCGTGTAAAGCACTCTGATACCCGATACCTTCGGGTCAAGTTCACGCTATATAAAACTCCATAAAAAAAAAAAAAGAAAAATCATATTATAATTATAAAATTCATTATTTTGTAGGTTATCTTTTGTATTTTGAATATTGCTGGTCATTAAAAAAATGAAAGAGTTGAAGAGTCTAAAATTGCAATGATCCATAAGCGATGATTACAAGCACGGGCAGCAAATCAAACCCCCAAAAATATTTTAGATTCTGTAACTGTAAGGAAACAACAGGCTTTTTGTGCAGGTACCCCCTCTCCTCACTTTTTGCCCTATTAGCTGCTGGTCTTTCAACTCTTACAGTACACTGAGGCATGCTTACCAGACCTCCTTGCCAGTGTTCTGGCCCATTACAAAAGATATGGTAATTTGATACACTCAACTGACAAGGACTGACTTACTTATAAGTCCCTAGTATAGGGTACCCAGGGTACCAAGGGCATGTAAGGCAGAGTGCTCACTCAGGGCTGCAGCACTGTTTGTGCCACCCTGCATGTGACAGAGACAAAATGGACCCCAGCCTGCCACTGCAGAGTGACAGGGCAGTGTGTGACAGTGCTAGTTAGACTTTGCCATTACACCTAATGGCAAGTCCACCCCTTCCCTTAAGAATATATGTAAGTCTCCCTTAAGGAAGGCCTATGAAGCCCTATGGCAGGGAGCTATATACACTTGAGTAAGACATATCATTTTTAATATGTCTTAGCAGCAACACTTCTAAATTGTTGTTTTGCTGTAGAAAGGTTAGGAGCCCTATTGGTTAACACAGGGTTAAATGGTTGGCACCCCAACCTGTCTAACTTCTGAATGGGACCACTTAACAGGGTTGAGTAAGGTATCAAATTAATTGAGACTTTAAATTTGACCTGATGCCCAAGCCAGACTTAAAGTCACTATTAATATTAATCAACTTTTGGAAAGTTGCCACTCTGTACTCCAGCTAGTCCGGTGGCCTCTAAAGGCATTGACACATAGATGGGTTTCTGACCACCTGGGAAGGTATGTGAAAAACTCCTAGGCCCAGGAACAAATGCAGTTGCTGCAGGGTGAAGTGTCACCTCCTCTCCCAGGATGGCCGCTCAGGGTGTTAGCCCAAAAGGCAGGCTTCAAATGTGAAGCCGCCTTTGAAGGGCTGCTTGTGGCAACATCCCTGAGCAGGAGGCCCTTTGTTCCTGCAGACAATTAGGAGACAGAGATAAGGCAGTGAAACCTGTGTCCAAACCTGTTTTTCCATGGGCGTGTAGCCCACTGGTAGCCACACCTCTAGGGTGGGCTAACCTGCTCTCGACGACTGAAGAAAGGTCATACCATCTTGAAAAGGGCAAGAATGGGGCACTATGGGATAGCCAGAGGCCACACATCATAAGAACTTCGTCACTAGACATGAGGGCACTGAGTAGCCCATTACTGAGTGACCACTTGTCCCCTCAGGGCACTTTCCTGGGATAAGTAGGGCACCCCTGGTACCATGGCCCCAAGTACTCACTGGACTTCAAAGGAGGTTGAGAAGATGAGCATTTTGCACATGTTGGAAGTGCACAAAGGGAGGCTGCGACGCCGGAGCGACTGCACCTACTGCACTTCGGGCTAGCGGCTTTGGACCCTGTTCTGCATGCCTGATTTGGGAAAAAGTTGATTTCCGGCCACAGTCCGAAACAGAGACTCCATGGGTTAGTTGGCTGTCCTTCCAGGACATCACTAGGGACATTATAGCTGAAGGAGCCCAAGTCGCATCTCTGGTAGCCACCGCAGATGTTTTGCCACTACCAGACGCCAGGCACCCCAATGGACAATACGAGATAGCCAAAAGTGGCACCCATGTCTGCTGAACCTGTGGGTGTTGGATGTTACCAGATGTGTCACCTAACAGGGACAGCAGCCCCCACCAAATATTTGCACCGTGACCGCTGTGTTGAAAAAGCACAAGGTCTGCATCGGCAGCCCTTGGAACCCTGTGCAGAGGACTTCGTGGGACCTTCGAGATCCAAGGACGGAGTCACCTCCACTCACATGTGGACCAAGGACTCGACTGGGCTTCACACTCATTGACCATACAGCATCAGGAGCATCCTTTGAGCATTCATTGCCTGCATCCCTCAGCATCCGGACCACTCCATTAAAGTCTATGGCGGTCATCATGTGCAAAGTTGAGAAAGTTGCTTTAAAAACGCTCCAGTGGCCAGGTAACTATCCAAAGTAGCCATACTCGACTCCTAAACCTCTGCCCTGTTAGAATTGGTCACCCAACCCAGGTCAGCATCGTCAAACTAACTGTTTGAACTTTTGAAAAGTTTGCGGCTGCATTTACAAGTATTTACAAGTATTTTTTTGCTTTTTTATAAATCTATCTCTGGAATACTCCAGTGGATTTTGATTATCAAGGTCTCCTAAAAATTTATAAAAATATCCTCTATTTTTATAAATTGTTGTTGTGTCTTTTTATAGGTGGGTGATTTTCTTATTTCATTGTTTGGTGCTGTTAAATGCTTTACACTAAGTTCCTTTTTCCAAGCCTTACTGCTCGCAGCCACAGCTACCCAGGGTTGAGCTTAAGGTTGAGTAAACGATTCTGACTGGACCCAAGATGGTGTCTCTGAGTGTTCTCGACGATAAGGCCCCACAGCCATATCATATAGTAAAACCAGATCCTCACAGTTACCTTATACGATGCGAATTGCTGAAAAATTATTAAAGCAAACCCTTCAATTCTGTTGAGATCTGACTCTAATTATATTTACAATTACCCATGGCCTTAAAATAGATTTCTCAGGATTATTTGGTTTTGAGAGCCTTCTGAACTTCCAGATGGGCCTGCTTAATACGGAAAGAGGCAGGTTTTACATTAATTCTAAGAAGGGAAATAAGGAATACTTCATATTTACTCAAAATAACACTTCTCATCAGTAAATTACACTCCTTTAAGCAATGGGATAATATAGCTTCCAAATGCATTGCAACAATTCCAGATACACTTTTTTAGAAATTATATCGCATAAGTAAGAAAGATCCTATTAGACAATTATTCCCAACTGTATCAATATATTATTGTACCATGCTTGAGTAGAATTTCAAACATTTAAATCACACGTCTTTGACATATGCCGCTATTATCCAGCCCTGAATATGAACTCTTTAGACCATGCATACAAAAGTCAGAAATCAGCACTAATAGGTTTGTTCCTGAGTTTAGAGATTCACAAAGGACCCAACGAGTGCCCCAGGGACATTGACAGATAGAGTACGCCAATTCAAAAATGCGCCCACACCTGAACACCCCTGCACCAACAAATCACCGTCACACACAATGAATGTGGGTCAGTTCTACGCCAGAAACACGATCCCCTACTGCCTTTCCCTCCCCTAGTTACCATTCCTGGTCTTTAGTACTACTCAAGAGCATCTACTAGCGCCCCCCAGCAATCTTCGTGTACTACTACCTGCTCTGCACCCTGTGACCATTCCCCGACCCACCCTCCCCCCTTCTGAATATTATGTAGCAGATCATCCTCTTTACTACTGTATGACGTTGTCACTTCTGGTTATTGGATGTCAATTATCCATGTTGCTTGTACCTCCTTTACTTAATAAAAATAATTGCAACACAAAAATGTGCCCACAAGGAATCTCTAACTAGTGGAACATATTGAATGATTAAATGTGACTGAGATAAATGTAATACGTTTATTTCTCCACAAGGAAATTATTTTCCCTGTGGTCAACCTCTTTCCATTGATCCCCATTAAATGTAGAGATTTTCCCACCCAGTCCCACCAGGGAAACACACTTTCTACTGCCTTTCAAATAATTAAATGTGCATATGTTTCCACGGTGGGAAACTGCCCGCAAGTGATATGTGACTACAAGCACACATATAAGGTTGTGGGTGTTCACCTATTTCAGCATGTCTCTTGGTGCCATTCACTTAAAAGATCAGCAGGAGCAGATAATAGGACATAAAACAATTGTAATGTAGTGTTGCACCTTTATGAAAAAGTAAAAATAAATGTATTTCAAAAATCCTAACCGTGAGGTGCGCTATGTCTATCTAAGGCATTCATCTTTTCTTGTCTTTAGAATGTGTCAGAGCCCAAATAAAGCAAGTTGTGGATCATTTAAAGTAAGCCATATAAGCACTTGTGTTTTATATGAAACATCTGTTCTGAAGTCCCATTTTCACAAAACGAAGAGTACCTACTAGATATTATTGCCAATTTAAAAGGGTGTTCCTATCTAAGCATCTGTTACTTCAGTATAAACATATTGCACAGAACTATACATTTACAGAGCTGTTGCTTGTGTTATAGGAGAAACCATTCAGTTTTCAGACATTTTAGTTTAACACTTTATGTACCTTTATAAAAATTACTTAGTATGAACAGGTGTTAACAACTTACAACTATGGATGGTTGCCTCGTGGTTTTATTCATTACATTAGGAAGAGATTTTAAGTTAAAACATTGTCTCCTATTCTTTACACTTGAAATGTCAACATATAGGAAGGGTATTTTATGCATTACTGATAAGTATGGATATTTATTTTGAAAAGTAATGTGAAAATGGTGAGAGCATGGATACTAATGTAATGATAAACTAACAACTAATATGCCTGTAGGTAAATTATTAACAGGTTGAGGATCAGGTTCTTATCAGTTATCAACAGTATAACATGTATCATTTTATAAACCATTGTTGATCATTATGAATCTGATTAAAACGACTTACAACTATGTCATCATAGCAGAGGAGGGGTGGAAAGATAATTCAACAAGACCAACCCACCTTGAAAATATTCCATTTTCTTCTCCTTCCATTCTGAATCAAATTGTTGATCTAATGAATAATCTGTTAAACTATTTCGCAAAAGCAATTAATATCACAGAAAAGCTCCACAAGTCACAGTTTATTCCTCACAAGGCTTGAGATCCAGAAGGCCAGAAGGGTTGAACAGGGAAACAAGCTTACTCCATGAAACTCTGAAATGAGCTATCCGACACCTCAGACTCCCTCTTTACTAAACAAAAGTTCACAATTTACTGTGATGTGAGCATTTTCTCTCTGCCTAACTTCAGCTGTATATGCTCTTTCACCACTCATTCCCAGGAAGCTATCTCTCAGGTACTATGTAAAGCAATGTGCTATCCCAACTTCATCTTAAAATGTCTTTACTCAGCAACTATAGAGAACAGTAGGAAATTCTGCATTCGAGCTGTAGGGAGCCACTGGAAGATTAAAGATAACCAAGCTCATTCACTATGCCCACTTAAGTGGCAGACTATTTGCAATCTTTGCCAACATTAAGCTCATCATAAACGGTGAGAACCACATGGCGGGTGCAACCGGCAGAGGAATAAAGAGACAATATAGGCGCTAGGATACAGATTAGGGAGTAAAAGAAGGGGGTAGATTTGAGGGTAACTATGCTAGTAATCATAAGCACCATTCCGTACATTATTCATCAGTGGCTATTCTATCCTGGAGTTTGAAATATATTCCCCATGAGTATGTATGTACCACAATGTTTTATGTTTAATTTGAGATGTTGAGGTTGTTGTGATGGAAATATCCTGCATGGGACCATATGACAGCTTTTTTTACCAGCACTTGGGCTATTAGTATATTTCTATGTTGTTACCCCATGACTGATGATTGTTAAAGGATGGATGTTGGAGCTGGATTTTATCCAACCAAATTAAGCTTGGCTGCGTGATCATCCAAGTTGTATTCACTGTATAAAAATGCTTTTTTTTTTATTTATTAAGGCTTGTAGAAATTGATGCTCATTTATGTGGGCATTCACTTAATTCCAATTTTCATTTATGTTTTCGTTATATTAGATGCTTATAGAGTGCTTCACATACATCAAGCACATGATTAACAGTCATGGCCAATATCTTTGAATGCATCTTCTCCTTTAAATTCAGACCACCAGAACATCATGGCCTCTCTCTCTTTGCAGCCACGTCTCAGTCCTTCCCCTGTGTTCTTTTGCTAAACAGACCTTCTTTACCCTGGTACCTGGTACAAACTTATCAAAATTCTACTTTGAGCTAATCGCTCATGCGCCATTCCAACATGTTAGGCCACCAAACCCATTTCTGTTCTGACAGTTTACAATATGTCTTTGATTTACAAACAATTGTCATTCATTCAAAATCAGAATCTGAATCATATTTATTTGGCTGCCAACAGCCATAAAAGTAATATAAAAAAATTGCAAAATAGCAGTAAAATACTTATAGCATCGTATATAAAATGGTCTATAAAATACATAAAATCATGCATAATACATCGATCTACTGGTACAACAAATAAATTAGTCTAAAATCATTGATCTCCTGGATCAGACTGCTGCTTGAAAATTGGGTAACATAACAACATGTTTCATCATCTGACAAGGCTAATAAACAGTGATAGACTTGTAAGCAAAACCGCAGATTCCTAGACCTCAAAAAAGGTACAAGACATTTTTTGGTGTACATAGTAGAATAATCACAAAAAAAGAGAAAGTGTAACATTGTTTGCTTATGCAATTTGCCACATGTTCATACTCTAGTGTCAAGTTTGGGTTGATATCCAACCAGGAAACATAGTGAATATTTCACAGTGCGAGCCCAAAAGCTGAACATTAAAGATCTTTCCCAATTTTTACTGGTATTCCGCAGAAAATCAGTAGAGATGCTCCCAGGATTAAGATGTAAATAAACCTTGACACTTGGGGCCTGATTATGATGGCGGTGAACCCGCCACCGGCAGGCTGCCGTTGGCGGGTTCACCACCATCGTAAGGCCTTTTTCCACCCGCCAGATCAGGATGGCGGGTGTTGTGCCTGGCAGGTGGAAAGCCCGCCCGCCACGGGTCCGAGAGAGGCAATCGTTACGATTGCCTGTCGTACCCACCCCACATCCACAAAATGGTGGCGTGCCTAGCAGGCACTGCCCACCGGATTTGGATGCTGCATCCCCGCCAGCCTGTCTATGGCAGTTCAACCGCCATTGAAAGGCTGGTGGGGATGTATTTAGGGACCCGTTGCGGACCCCCCTTGTGCAGGGGCATGTTAAATTTGCACTTAGGGGGCACCTATGGTGCCCCCCTACAGTTCCCTGCACCAGATGGCAGGCACCGCGTGGTGCCTGCCACGTAGTGCAGGGAAATGCACAACATGCATTTTTACCATTGCAGCGGGTGCTGCAGCCAGCAGCACCCGCCGCAATGGTAAACATGCACAATGCGACCGCCACAGTGGCGGTCGCATTGTAATGTCATGTGCGGAACGCCACCATATAGGCGGCTGGTCATCTTCCCCGGGATGATGGCGGACGGACTTAAGTCTGTCCGCCATCGTAATCAGACCCTTGGTTTCTGATCCTCACCCCTTAACCTCTCTTCTTTAGTTCATTCTAACAATAAGACTTGCACTTGCTTTCTGCCAATGCCCACCTGCTGCATTCTCTGCAAGAAAATATCTGCTAGGCCTATCGATTCCAAGGCTTTTTTAATGTATGCTATTCGTGGGATACAAAGACCCCTGTCACAAGCCAAGCAATCTAAGATTCTCTCCCTTGCTAGTTCTGCTTTATCAGAGCTCCAAACAGACAGCCACAAAACAGCCAGCCGAGTACGTATAAAATCACTCACAAATTCTAGACCTAGTTCTTTGTGACAGATAAAACGGGGTGCAGAGACAGAGGCTGTCAGTATTTTCTGACAAAAACGATTCTCTTCTCTTTGAAGAGTAATCGAGTCACCCGCATCCCATATTCCTGCCCCATAAGTAGTTATTGACAAACACTAGGCGGAATGAATATTCGTAGAAGGGGTGTAAGGGCCCCTTAGATGATAGGAGACTAAGCAAAGAACCAACACCCCTTGAGAGCTTAATCCTGTTTTGTGCGCAATGCACTGACCATGACCCAGATGAACTAAAGTGAACCCCAGAGAAGAAAAAGTGCCCACAACAATAGAGAAGGGTCACATGTGCTTAGAGCCACAGGACATTATAAAAGACTTGTTAAAATTAGTTCATAAGTCAAGATTAGCCATAAAATTAACAAAAGGATGCACTAAAAGACGCAGGGCTTTGGGGATTCGGGCAATTAACACTGCATCATCTATGTATAACAATGCTGGAAGAGGGGCTCCTTTCACCGTGGGCACATCTGGTGTGCATTTGCTGAGCTCTATGCTATGATCATTAATATATAGAATAGAAAGAAGGGGGGCTAAAACGCACCCCCGCACGACCGATACAGAATTCATCAGTGACCACCTTTATTCCCAATCCTCACTCGCGACTTGGTACCCATGTGCAGGGAAAACAACAAATGTACTAAGCAGGGATTCATTTGCAAGCCGATGAGTAAATGCCACAGCACAGTCACAGTCGAATGCCATTGACAAATCCATAAAAGCCAGGTGTAATGTGGACTATTTGGCCACTGTGTATTTCCCTATGATCAGACTCAAGTTAAGGCATTGAACAACCACTTAGAAAGCCATATTGACACTTATAAAGCACATTATTATCATTGACCCATTCTATTATTCTGTTGTACAAAACTCTACATAGGATTTTAGCTGGGATATCTATCAGGGAGATGGTGCGGTAACACTTAGGTTCCGCCCGATTACCCTTTGTGAAGATCCGGACAATGACTAATGAGGCCCGAGAACAAGGGGTCTGAGAGGGGCTCATGCTGTTGTAAACACTGGTCAATAACGGAGCCCAAAGATTTATGTTACACTTGATAACATCTATTGGGACGCCATCAAGACCAGGAACTTTCCCTCCCGAGCTCTCCTGCCATTCGTTCATACCATCTATCTCGCTTTCAAATCCAGCTTTATCATCCTTCTGAAGAAGCCCTCCAGAAATGCCTCAATTCTCAACAACTATTCCACTTCTTTTTTCTACATGCTCTAAAAAATATCTTACATTTTAGATGAAAATCCCTACATCCACTGCAGCCAAACTACATCTATTTTCAGTTGGCCTTTCAATGATGGGACTGCTTGGAAATATTTCAGAATTCACAAACACAAGTCTAACTTTCTTGATACAAGTCTTTACCACCTCGCTAACATCTTGAAGTGTAATGGTGTAATTCATTTCTGCTTAAATAAAGTGTTGATACCTTCCCATGTATGTTCAAAGAAGCCACCAGAACAACCATCTCCAGCTTTCCACCTGAAAATCAAGGCCCTCTATGACAACTTCAACGAACAGACTCCAGAAACCACCCTCCCCTCCAGCAACAACAGCCAGCCAACAATCACCACCTGGACACCTGTCACCACAGAAGACACCACCACGACCATGAAGAGCACCCACTCAGGAGCCTCCACGGACCCCTGCCCGCCTCAGCTCTTCCTCAGAGCCGCCTCCGCCATTGCACCCGAACTACGCCGCACCATCAACGCCACCTTCGAATGCGGCATCTTCCCCTATGACTGGAAGCAGGCTGAGGTCAAGCCTCTCCTCAAGAAACCCTCGGCGGACCCGATGGACCTGAAAAACTACCGGCCCATCTCTCTCCTTCCCTTCGCAGCCAAAGTCACAGAGAAATTCATCAACTCCCAGCTGGCCACCTTCATCAAAGAGAACGCCATCCTAGACCCCTCCCAGTCCGGATTCCGCAGCAACCACAGCACCGAGACCGCCCTCCTCGTCGCCACCGACGACATCTGCAGGTTACTCGACCAGGGCAACACCGCAGCCCTCATCCTGCTAGACCTCTCCGCAGCCTTCGACACCGTCTCCCACCGCACTCTTGCAACCAGACTCCACGACGCCGGCATACGGGGAACCGCCCTCGACTGGATCTGCTCCTTTCTCGCAGGCAGAACCCAAAGGATCAAACTCCCACCCTTCCTCTCCGAACCCACAGAGATCAACAGCGGAGTAACCCAAGAATCATCGCTCAGCCCCACGCTCTTCAACATCTTCATGGCCCCGCTCGCCGCCATCGTCAGACAGCACGGGTTCAGCATAGTGTCCTACGCTGACGACACCCAGCTCATCCTCTCCCTCACAAAGAACCCCGAAGACACCAGACTCAGCTCCCAGCAAGGAATGAAAGACGTCGCAGCCTGGATGAGCAACAGCTGCCTAAAGCTCAACTCGGAGAAGACAGAGGTCCTCGTTCTTGGACCCTCCCCCTCCGCATGGGACAACACCTGGTGGCCCCCGCCCTCGGAAACCCACCCACCCCAACGGACCACGCCTGGAACCTCAGCATCATCCTAGACTCCTCCCTCACCATGACCCGCCAGATCAACGCCGTCGCCTCCACCTGTTTCAACCCCCTCCGCGTCCTCCGCAAGACCTTCAAGTGGATCCCCCCGAATGCAGAAAGACCGTCACCCACGCACTCATAACTAGCAGACTGGACCACGGAAACGCCCTCTACACTGGAATCAACAAATCCCTGCTACACAAACTCTAGACCATCCAGAACACTGCAGCCAGACTCGTCCTCGGCACCCCACGACATGAGCGCATGACCCAACACCTGGAGACCTCCACTGGCTCCCAGTCGAGCAGAAAGTACCCTTCAAACTACTCACCCAAGCCTACAAATCCCTCCACAACATCGGACCCAAATACCTCAACGAAAGAATCTCTTTCCACGTACCCAAAAGAAACCTCCGCTCCGCCGACCTCACCCTAGCAGAGACCCCGCGCATCCTCAGAACCAGAGCAGGTGGAAGAGCCTTCTCCTACATCGCAGCCAAGGCCTGGAACGAGCTCCCAGTCAACATCAGACACTCCCCTACCCTGAACACCTTCAGGAAGAGCCTAAAGACCTGGCTCTTCGGCTGACCCAGAGATGCACCCTTCCCCCCCAGCGCCTTGAGACCCCCCATGGGTGAGTAGCGCGCTTTACAAGCCCCTGATTGATTGATTGATTGATAATCACCAAGTTACATAGCAAACCCAATTAAACCACTGTTGTCACTGACTTGGGCTCCTGCTAGACTTCCATGCGCCTTATTTACAAGCACATTGCGCCGCTGATGTGTCACTTTTTTAACATACCGGTGGCGCAATGGGCTTGCTCATATTTACAAAGCCACATAAGGTCACCCTGCGTGACTTTTCATGGCCTTGTAAATATGAGCCTCCTTCATGCATTACTCCTCGTGAAAGGAGCGTTCCATGGGTGTTGCTGTGGGTGTTCCCACGCAATATCCATAGAACCTGACACATTCCCAGATTTACGTTTTGTTAAGCTGGGAATGCGTCAGGTTCCTACGCCTCCACAGGGGAGGTGTAGGAGTGGCACAAGAGGAGAAAATGACATCAATGATTGTTTTTGTGCAGGAAGGGACATCATCCCACAACGCAGGCACCCTTGCAACATGACACAAGGGTGCCTGCGCTGGAGTGTGGCAGCCAGTTGTGCGCCAGCGCAGGGGAAAGCACATGGATGTGTTGTATTGTTGTTAATACGACACATCCTTGTCCTTTTAAAATGACGCAGCTCGGCGCAGCAAAATGGCTTGCTGCGCTGCGTCATTTTGTAGTAAATGAGGCCGCATGTATTGATTTTATGTACTTTGATGTTTGCAAATATAGTTGGATAGATAGCTCAAGGACTTAAGGGTTTGTTTCAGAGATGTTTAAGGGGTCTGCAGATCATAGATCCAAATCCTGGCACAGCCAGCCATTCTTCCAAAGGCAATAAAATGAGTAACAAAACTTAATAATATTAAAGCTTGTTATTTACCATACTGTGAAAATACAAAACTGTGGGAAGATTTAATATATAAGAAACATTGTTTTATTGCATTGTCACACTGACAGCGACCTGTTCCTGGATTATGTCATAGGTGCAACATATTGTTAAATGTGTACACATATTTTTTTAAATCAAATAAAAAGAAATCCATGTTTTGTAAAAACAATGTAGTTGATGAAAATATAAATGACAGCAATAAATATGAAATGGGAAGTCAGGGCTTTGCAAGAAACTTATGGACACATTCTTGCCCCGCCTCCTACATTAATATAGTACACAAGCCAATGCTACTAATAACAGCAAACATCCATATATATATAGTATAACAAGGCCTTATCTATACTACTTGGCAAAATTCAGCTGAGCTTGTTGTGGCCTTCTAGTGTATATAACCCTAGAAAGTCAGTTGCAGGTTTACCTTTCCCACCTATGCCCAGATGAAAAATGAAGAACCATTAAAAGGTGGGACCCTCCAACACATAATTCTCCAAGCTAAACTGTCAAGCTAGGAAGGCAGGCCAGCAGTTGTTTTCATCCAAAAATATCACTGTCAATCACCCTGCAATGGTACGACACCAGAACATTGTAACCAAAATATTGTCAGACAGAAATATCATGACCAAAAAATTAACTACATTATTAACTCTATTGCCCAATTAGAGATAATAATTTAACATCTACATGCAGTGGTACAATATATTTGTAAATGATATTTGAGGCATAATATTTCTGTCAGGCAATAGTTTTGCTAACAATGGGGCATATTACCAAAGAATAGCAATAAACATCGCTAAGCGCATTTAGCGCGTTGCTGTATATCGCCGGATTACATCGCCGTGTTAGCGGCGTATTATCAACGCTTAGCTAACAGGCGATGTAATTCCAGCGATAGAGGACGAAAATGAGAAATAGCGTGTGAAATCCAGCGAAGATTTCACAGCGCTATGGGGCTGCTTGCTGATAGGGGAGTGTGGACCTAAACATACAATCCACCTCCCATTATTAGTATAGCTAAGTCAAATAAAAAGCAGACGTTAAATTACAGCGATAAACGCGGTTAGCGCGTTTTTTTTATCGCTTCGCGGGTCTGCTGCAGGATTGTTAATAGCGCGAAGCCGTGTCAGCGTGAATTGACATGGAGTTATGGACGGGAACGCCTACTTTGCATGTCATTAGCGATATTGATCGCTGACATGCAAAGTAGCAAGGAAACACGCGCTAACGCTTGTTAGCGTGTCCTTGTTGATAGAGTGATAAAAAAATCGCCGCTTTTTCGGCGCTATGTGCCGAAAAAGCGGCGATTATACCCTTGATAATATGCCCCCGGTTGTTTCCCCTGGAGGCTGGAAGGGTGGGGGGCAGGTTTTGTTAGTGGAGGCCCGTTTTGTAGCAGTGCTGCAGTTTTAAAAGCCCTGCACAGTTCCTTGTAAATTCTGCAGTTTTTGGACAACAATAAAATTGTCAAGTTAACTCTGGTGATTAATGTACCTTCCAGAGAGAGATGAGAGTTTTGTCTAGTGGCAGTTTTGGCTCAGGTAAAGTAGCACAGAGGGTTAATATGCCTGCTGCAAACAAAGTGTACCAAGCCTGTCAAAAAACAATATTTTATGTACATAGCTCAGTGGGTTACTGCTTTCGTCACAGAGATTCTTTTGTTACTGTGCAGTTGAAGTTACAATAGTAATCTATTGCAATGAGCTATAAACGGCCATAAAAAGCTGCATGCAAGCTGCATGATACAGGTTGGAAAGTTGTTTTTTCCCAGTCTTTCATTATCCTGATGTTACTAAAAATGATTTTTTGGGGTAGAAATAAATTCTTATTATTAACCTCAACACTAACCACTGTGTTATGTTCTAAACCCTGAATTTGTGCTTCCCCAGACCAAGCAATCTTAAAAAGAACCTACCCGTATGGATGGCATGTGAATCCTATACCTTGTAGTCCCCTTTGCCTTGATTTAAACATGTATGATTGATTGTCTCTGTAAGTGCATGTGATGTAAAGTGCTCTGACACCCTACACTGGTATGAGAGGTGCTATAACACAAATAAAATATATGTGAGAGAGGGGCTATGGAGCGATGAGAGGCACTGTTGAAGAGTAATAGTAAGGGAATCATTGAACTGCACCAACAAAGATTGGGGTATCCTGGTGCACAGTAAGGTCATCATTTACCATGCTTTAAAAGTTAATACAATATAATGACAAATGTGTTGTAGAATGCACCATTTTTCCCAAATCATCTTGGGGGAAGGACCCCTCCAACCCCCACCCCCCACCCCTCACGCCAGCCCCCGTTTGTATTGGTCAGGCTCGCTCATTACACTCGCTGTGCACCGTACAGGGGTTGGTCTCACAAAATTTGCCAGGGCTGCTTTGGTTTCCCAGTCCGGCCCTGGAAATAGGTCGAACTGAGACAACTATTTGTTTTAAGAAAGAACAACCCGACAAGCTAAATAGGCAGCATTACATTACCACTCGCTAATGTTTTCTTCTAAAAAGCAGACCTGAAAGTGTGCATAATTGACGATCATTTTCTGAACCAATCCAACTATACGAGCACGAGAGAGGACTATAGGTATAATTTGTACGTGTCTTAGCTGCTAACTGGGATATTATTTTGACAAAGCGTATCTTCTCTTTTCTTTCTTTAGGGGGAATTTTTGAATTTGTGGAATCTGGGCCCTTTGGGGCTGAAGAATTAGCCTTTCGATTTGCTGTGAATACAATCAACAGAAACAGAACCCTTCTGCCAAACACAACTTTAACATATGACACCCAAAGGATAAATCTCTATGACAGCTTTGAAGCATCCAGAAAAGGTAACATTATATATCGTTCATCTTCTTCTGTTTACAGGGGATAATAGTTTCCAGCATCACTGTGCCTGCCAAATGAGATGGCTGGCAGAAGAGCAATATGAAACGGTTTAGTCTAAGGCTCACAGAACAATACGAAGGAGATTATTTTTGCAAATAAACACATTATTTTAGAAATGGCTCTTAATGAGGACAGAACACAATTCAACATTCTCGTTTAAAAAACAAAGTTAAATGATGACTTTAAAATTTTGTTAGAATTTTTAAAAATTGAACATGTTCAAGAATAGCATTTATTCCGGTTGTTTGTCTGTAAAAGGACCCAGGAAAAGTGAAAAAAAGCGCAATGCATAGATTACAATTTCTCAGCTCTTCTGTTTCTCGCGCTGCATCGCCAAATGCGATGCAGCGCGCGCAACGAAATTCGTTTTATTTATTTATATGTGTACTTACCTGTAATCGGCCGTAATCCATAGTTTAGTACCCCCCACCCTGCCCCTCCCCCGCCCCACGTCAGCGCCCGGCGGCACTCCCACCACCGACCGCTACTGAGTTTCTCACGTCGTCAAAGAGCAGTTGCAGTCTGATTGAGCGCTTGCTCAGTGCAGGTTAGCTGAGCAGTACGATCAGTTCCTGAGGAAATAAAATGCGTTAGTGAGAAAACATGACAGAAAGTAAAGTCATCGGTAAGAGTTTCAAATCTTGGTAAGACAAGAACTTTAACAGGAAATAATTAATCGTCATAAACTTTACCAAGGCAATTCAAATTCCTACAAGGCAGTCGAGAATTTCAAGAGTCAAGTCACTAGAAGATGTGAGAGAGTAGAATTTGGAATAGTGCTAAATCAACTGAAAGTTATCGACCAAAGGCTTGAGACTTTAAGAATTGAGAAAACCTAACAGAAATATATATATATATATATATATATATATATATATATATATATATATGCTTCCACTCGGCCCAAGTTTGGACGCCGGCGCTCTCAATGAGGGGCGGTGCATGTTTCCTCCGGCAGAGCCACGCCGGTAACTATTTCTTTGAAGTTGCCACAACAATGGATCGCACTCACTCGAGATAGAATTTAAAAAATGCGTATTTATTAATTCAAGGGTTTTGCCATGCCCAACGCGTTTCGGTCCTACAACATGGACCTTGATCACGGGATGATTGTAACTCGTTCTCAAACATCTTTTATTTCCTGCATTTTTTTACAAAAAAAGGGGGATTACTTCCTGTTTCCGTTCCATATGAGGCATTATGGTTAGTGTAGTCAAACCTCATAATCCTTTTACGCATGGCACAAATTAAGTGATTAAATAAGTGTTGTAAGTGACATACATAAAGTGAGATGTGAGAGTGTGTTTAAAAAGTTATTTAAATTTTGAGAGGCAAAAGAGAAAGAAAAGAGAAAGAAAATTATATTTAAATTCTTCTCGTTTAAATAACACACAAAGGTTGTTAGTTCATGAGTTTTTGGTTTTTGTGGAGTTCGAGTTCAAATCCCTCTAGTGGGAGAAAATTCCACCTTAGATGAATCAATTTCTTCATGGTGATATGCTGTATTTATTTTTAGTTGGTGGCACAGTTTTTTTCCTCTCTCGATTGTTTTAATTAATGTTATTTCTCCATTTTGAGATCACGATTTGTTTCAAGCCCTCCAGTGGGCAGATTCCTTCTTGATATCATTTCTCTGTGTTTGGATAGTTGTTTAGCGATTGTTTGTTCAAGACTGATGGTTCTGTTCCAATTGCAGTTTTCACTTATGTATTTTATCTTCACACTGGTTTTCAAAGATGCACATAAAGTTCTTCGTCCTGATTTAGGCCTCTAGGATTTAAGGTCCTGAATGTTAGTATATGTTTCGACTCACTTTGTCTCAATAGCTTCTCACGGTTTCCACCTCTTTCAGACTGTGGTATTTGTTCTATTCCATAGAAAATCAGTTCTTCCCAGTTACTCTTGTGTACTGTTTCCATGTGCTTAGCTATTGCATTTGATCGATCTATGTTTTTAGTCGCTCGAATATGCTCCAGGACTCTTTTCTTGACCTCACAGGTTGTGCTTCCTATGTATTTGAGTCTACACGGGCACTCCACTATGTATACAACAAATGTACTTTTACACATGATGTGTTGCCTGATTCTCCAGTTCTTTCCATTGCCAATCTCTACTTCTTTTTTGGTTTTCCAATTCTACAAGCTTTGCAGTTTTTACAAGGCCAAAAACCTTCTTCTTGCATCCATGTGATGGGCCTGTTTTGCTTAAAGTGACTGTGTACTAGCTTGTCTCTTATGTTTGCAGCTCTTCGATGTGTAATGTTTGGATAATCTCCTACTATTTTTGATAATGTTGGATCCAATTTCAAGAGTCCCCAGTGTTTTGTCAAGATCTTCCTTAGATTATTTGATTCCGCATTATATGTTGTGATTAGTCTGATTTGCTGAGAATTTGTTGATGTTTGTGATTCCAATTTGTTCTTCCTCTTTGTATTTCTCAGAATATCTTTGCGGTTTTGCTTGATGACACTTTGTAAACTATTTTCAAGTACTTTTTGGGGTATTTTCTTTTACTGAATCTCCATTTCATGGCTTGGCTGTGTTTCTCAAACTCCACATCAGATGAACAATTTCTCTTCAAGCGTAGAAATTCCCCATAGGGGATGCTCCATTTCAGGGTTTCTTTATGGAAGCTGTCACCATGCAAGACAGCATTCGTTGCAGTTTTCTTTCTAAATAATGTAGTTTGTAGCATGTTATTCTCTACATATAAGCATGTATCTAGAAAGGTCACCTTTTTGGACTGATTTCCATTGTAAATTGTAACTTGGCCTCATTGTTATTTAATACTGCAAAGTATGTTTTGAATTCAGCTTCTGTTCCATCCCATATGATGAGCAGGTCATCAATGAAGCGTAACCATAATATCAATTTCTCAGTAAAGTGGTCATTCTCAGGTGACTATGCTATTTTCTGCTCAAACCACCCCATCATAAGGTTCGCATAATTGGGAGAAAAAGAAAAACCCATAGCACAGCCCATTGTTTGCTTGTAGATTTTTTTATTAAATAGAAAGATGTTATTATGTAGACACAGTGTTATCATCTCGATTAGCATTTCGTTTTGTGATCGGTATTGGATATTTCTTTTTCCCAGGAAGTACTTGCATGCTTGTATTCCAAATTGATGTTCAATATTGGTGTAAAGCGAGACTACGTCCATAGATACAAGCTTGTAATTTGGTTGCCAAGCTATATCTTCCAATTTTTTTTTTTTTTAGAAGGTCACCAGTGTCCTGTAGATATGAGCTAAGGTCTTTTACAAGTGGGGCAAGGAAGTGATCGATATAATTTGAGACTGGTTCCAATAAAGAGCCATTTGCAGATACTATCGGTCTGCCCGGTGGGTTGGTTTTACTCTTATGAATTTTAGGAAGGAAATAAATGGTTGCCATTACCGGGAAGCTAGTGGTTAAGTACTTTTTTTCTTCCTCATCAATTAGTCCCTTATTCAACCAATCTTCCAAGAGAACTGTAAGCTGTTTCAGTATTTCCTTTGTTGGATCCTTAGTCAGGCACGTATAACACTCTACGTTGGACAGTTGTCTATGGGCCTCCTGAATGTAATCAATTTTATTTTGAATTATAATGTTTCCGCCCTTATCAGCTTGTTTTATTTCGATAGTATTGTCCTGTTGGAGCGTTTTAGGGCATCTCTCTCTCCCGGAGTTAGGTTATCCTTCCTGTTCTCATATCCAATTTTGTATAGATCTT
The DNA here is from genome assembly GCA_963921515.1 of Calotriton arnoldi. NCBI lineage: Eukaryota > Metazoa > Chordata > Amphibia > Caudata > Salamandridae > Calotriton > Calotriton arnoldi. Next base: position 181,480 of record CAWUFW010015604.1, on the reverse strand, counting down.
CTATAACTGCTTCATGGAACAAGTCCACTTTGTTTCCAGGTGGTAGGACAGGGTAGAAGAAGGATTTCGGCTTCATGCCGCTTTCTCCAGTTCCTCGTGATGGTATGACTTCCTCTAAACCTTCCAGGTTTTCTAATTGCTGTTCAACAGAGGTCTCTCCCATTGTTATCAATGTTACTAAAGCTGGATGATCTTCAGCTAGTAATATGCTCGTTGGTTCATCTTCCACACTTGGTCTTTCATTAGGTTTGTCTGCATATATTTTGGCTAGTTTCAGTTTGCGTGTATACCTGTAAAGGTCTATTCTCGTTTGTGCTATGTTTATGTGTGACACTGGGCAGTAGTTTAGGCCTTTTCTAAGTAATTTAGTTTCATTCTCTGTTAGCGCTCTGTCCGATAAATTAATCACATTCAATTCTTGGCTGGACTCCAAAATCATTTCCTTGGTTGTCTCAACCGCCCCCTGATAGTTGTATCCATTTTTGGGCTTTCTGTTCCCCCTACTGCCTCGTCTTGTTTTTCTTTTCTGCCCCTGCCACATCCTCTCCCCCTGCCTCGTCCTGGTTGTTTGTCTCTGTTTTGTTGTTGTAATGCAAGTCGCATTTCTGATAAAAAAGTTGACTTTTTGTTACTGCTCACACTTGCTTGGTTTCCACACTCAGCATCACTTGTATCTGTGCTGGTTAGTGACTCATAGCTCGAAGATTCTTGGTTTGATATTTGGAATTGTTCCTTGCTTCTCTGAGATTCAAATCTTTTTCCGAAGGTAAAAATTCTGCCTTCCTCAAAGTCTATTTTATCCCTTTGGAATTTATATTGCTTTCTTTGCTTCACTCTTTCTTCGTGTTTCTCCAAGTTAATTATAATGTCACCTTTTAATTTTTTGAGCTCCTCAGATAATTCCATTTTCTCAATATTCTCTTCCAATTTTGTTAGCTCTGTCTGTATTTCCTTTAAAACTTTTTCTAGATGTTTGATTAGAATCAATATTAGTCCTGTTGATGATTCCAATAAGTGTTCACCCCACTCCTGTAGCAATTCTCCACTAGTGTCCTGGTGGCTTGGCATTAATGTTAACCGTAGTCCTCTGGGTACTCTCTTAACTTCTACATATTTTTTAGAGTTATCAGTTCCCACCACTTATTGATTTCCTTTTTGATAGTTTTCCCAGTGTTTCAATGTTTCTTTGTCATTGCTCGTTTTTTTTGCATATTGTTTGTCTTTCAGATTGGAACTGCTTGAACTTGCCTTAAATATTTCCGATAGTTCTGCATTCCTCTTTGCCTCCCTCCTTTCCATGGCAAAAGTTTTGGGCACTGTATTTGCCTCGTTTCCCTTCTGTTAATTTTATGGCACACTCTCGAGTTCGCGGCAGCGCTAACTATTTACTTGTTTTTGTTCAATTTCCAAAGCAATAAAGTTTGCCCACGTCTGATTTATTGATTTTTTCAATAAAGTAACAGCTGCCCTTGCCACGTGTCAATTGAGTCTTGTTCTAAGATTTTCTGTTGATTTACAAAATCCTTGCATAAGTTCTTATATAACACGTGGACAGTTTCTTCTGTATTTGCGAACCCCCAACGGCTTTGCTTCAGTCCATCAGCTAATACGATTAACTTAGGAACACAGTGTTCCTCAGCACAGCGTGTCACACACTTACTTGGAGAAGTTTCGGCGGCGTCCTCCACCCTCCGGTGCCGGATTATCGTCGTCACTCTCCGTATGTGTCTCTCTGCCGTTTTTTGCTTCGCTGATAACTTTTTAATGTGGCAACTCCAGTCGCCACATTGTTGCAAATCTGATATCGGGAATGAAGTTCGCCGTGGCTGCCTTGCGTCCGGATTCAGATTGCTTCCACTCGGCCCAAGTTTGGACGCCGGCGCTCTCAATGAGGGGCGGTGCGTGTTTTCTCCGGCAGAGCCACGCCGGTAACTATTTCTTTGAAGTTGCCACAACAATGGATCGCACTCACTCGAGATAGAATTTAAAAAATGCGTATTTATTAATTCAAGGGTTTTGCCATGCCCAACGCGTTTCGGTCCTACAACATGGACCTTGATCACGGGATGATTGTAACTCGTTCTCAAACATCTTTTATTTCCTGCATTTTTACAAAAAAGGGGGATTACTTCCTGTTTCTGTTCCATATGAGGCATTATGGTTAGTGTAGTCAAACCTCATAATCCTTTTTACGCATGGCACAAATTAAGTGATTAAATAAGTGTTGTAAGTGACATACATAAAGTGAGATGTGAGAGTGTGTTTAAAAAGTTATTTAAATTTTGAGAGGCAAAAAGAGAAAGAAAAAGAGAAAGAAAATTATATTTAAATTCTTCTCGTTTAAATAACACACAAAGGTTGTTAGTTCATGAGTTTTTGATTTTTGTGGAGTTCGAGTTCGAATCCCTCTAGTGGGAGAAAATTCCACCTTAGATGAATCAATTTCTTCATGGTGATATGCTGTATTTATTTTTAGTTGGTGGCACAGTTTTTTCCTCTCTCGATTGTTTTAATTAATGTTATTTCTCCATTTTGAGATCACGATTGGTTTCAAGCCCTCTTTATGAATGTCACTTACAACACTTATTTAATCACTTAATTTGTGCCATGCGTAAAAGGATTATGAGGTTTGACTACACTAACCATAATGCCTCATATGGAACGGAAACAGGAAGTAATCCCCCCTTTTTTTGTAAAAAATGCAGGAAATAAATATGTTTGAGAACGAGTTACAATCATCCCGTGATCAAGGTCCATGTTGTAGGACCAAAACGCGTTGGGCATGGCAAAACCCTTGAATTAATAAATACGCATTTTTTAAATTCTATCTCGAGTGAGTGCGATCCATTGTTGTGGCAACTTCAAAGAAATATATATATATATATATATATATATATATATATATATATATATATATATATATATATATATATATATGTATGTTTGTATATATGTATATATATTATCTACTGGCGGTCGCCAGTAGATAGTTATAGTTACAACCTATTATCCATAGGAAATCCGCGACATTCTATTTGAAATAACTCTCTTGCCGGTTGACGTATCTTCGCAAAATTTTCAAACTTTGTGGGGCGCTCCGGTCCGCTCCTACCCTGAAAGTCTCGGGGGATTCGTCAAGCGGGGGCCGAGAAAAATGGTGCGGGAGGGCTCTCCTGCCCTCCCGCAGCCCCGGGGACCGCCACCCCCGGGGCTTCTTTTTTAAATAAATAAGGTGTGGGGGGCTCCAGCCCCCACATAACCCGGGACCACCACCTCCCGGGGCACTTACAAAATAAATGTGGGGGTCCATTACGGACCCCAGAGCCCGGGGACCACCACCTCCCCGGGGCTGTGCAGTTTAGGGAGGGGGCCGCGCGGCCCCCTCCTGGAGCCCTTGATGGCCCTGGGGACCGCCACCCCCAGGGCCGGCTCCTGCAGTGTCCCGGGGTGCCTACCCCGAGACACTGTAGTTTGCTATGGCAGGGCGGGAGCCTCGCGGCTCCCGTCCTGCCATAGCAAACTGCTTGGATATTGGAAGCGAGAGCAGGAAACCTGCTCTCGCTTCCAATATCCAAAGACAATTGCTTTCCACATGGGGAGCAGCATGTTAACTGCTCCCCATGTGGAAGCAATGCCGGCTCGCGCAGGAGGCGGGGAGCCGGCTGGGACTGTGGGGGATTGGGGACCCCCAAACAGTCCCCAACCAGAGGCCAGGCCCTGGGGATGGGGTCCCCGGGGCCATAAGTGGCCAGGGAGGGGGCCACGCAGCCCCCTTCCCAAATTAGTAAAAAATTTAAAAAAAAAAAAAGTGCAAGGCCGGCCCCGGGGATGGGGTCCCCGGGGCCTTAAATGGCCTGAGGGGGGCCACGCAGCCCCCTCCAAATAAATAAATTGAGGGCATGCCCGGGGGATGGGGTCCCCGGGGCCAATACAGGCCCAGGGAAGGGGGCCACGCGGCCCCCTTCCCGTTTTTTTTTTCATTAAAAAAAAAAATGCTCAGGCCCCGGGGGATGGGGTCCCCGGGGCCAAAGTGGGCAAGGGAAGGGGGCCACGCAGCCCCCTCCCTTTAAATTTTTTTTAAAAACGACCGGCATCGTGCCGGAGGCCCCGCCCCTCCCTGCAGTACTCTGCAAACGCGCCCCCTGGCGCGTTTTAAGAAGGAAGTAATTCCCCTTGAATACTGGGGGTCCCTGGGGCCAACTAGCCCACCAGGAACCTCCAGTATGCGCCAGGGGCTGCGTTGCAGAGAGGTGTACAGAGGCCACGCCCCTTTACACCTCTCTGCAACGCAGCTCTGTGGCGCTTTTTAGAAGTATATGGTGGCCTAGTTGGACTCCAGGGACCCTCAGGATTCAAGGGGACTTAATCCCCCAACTTAAAACGCGCCACGAGGCGCGTTTGCACAGTGGTGAAGGGAGGGGGTGGGGCTTCAGGTGACATGTGTGCAAACAGGCCCCGTGGCGCGTTTTAAGATGGGGAATTAAATCCCCTTCAATCCTGAGGGTCCCTGGGGCCAACTAGCCCAACAGGTACATCCAGAAAGCGCCACAGAGCTGCGTTGCAGAGAGGTGTAAAGGGGTGTGGCCTCTGTACACCTCTCTGCAACGCAGCCCCTAGCGCATACTGGAGGTTCCTGGTGGGCTAGTTGGCCCCTAGGGACCCTCATGATTCAAGGGGACTTAATCCCCCAACTTAAAACGCGCCACGGGCGCGTTTGCACAGATGTCACCTCAGGCCCCGCCCCTCCCTTCACCATTGTGCAAATATTCCTCTAAAATCTGCCGAACTACGAATTCCGATTTACTCACCTGTTATCAGGAGAGACCTCAGTGCTGCATCTTTCAGCCCAGTACTAATCCTGAAAAGTAATTTTAACCGTACTTACCAGTAACTTGAATTTCCTTGCATAGGATATAATTGCCTGCTTTTTGCTGAAAAAGTTTCTAAGTGTTGATTTTTGAAACATACAAATATTCCTCTAAAATCAGCCGAAATACGAATTCCGATTTACTCACCTGTTATAAGGAGAGACCTCAGTGCTGTATCTTTCAGCCCAGTAATGGTCCGGAAAAGTAATTTTAACCGTCCTTACCAGTAACTTGAATTTCCTTCCATAGGCTAACATTGACTGGTTTCACTTGGAAATTCTTCTAAGTGTGGAGTTTTGGAACTTTAAAATATTCCTCTAAAATCAGCCGAAATACCAATTCCGATTTACTCACCTGTTATCAGGAGAGACCTCAGTGCTGCATCTTTCAGCCCAGTACTGATCCTCAAAAGTAATTTTAACCGTACTTACCAGTAACTTGAATTTCCGTCCATAGGATATCATTGTCTGCTTTTTGCTGAAAAAGTTTCTAAGTGTTGATTTTTGAAACATACAAATATTCCTCTAAAATCAGCCGAAATCCGAATTCTGATTTACTCACCTGTTATCAGGAGAGACCTCAGTGCTGCATCTTTCAGCCCAGTACTGGTCCAGAAAAGTAATTTTAACCGTACTTACCGGTAACTTGAATTTCCTTCATAGGCTAACATTGACTGGTTTCACTTGGAAATTCTTTAGTGTGGAGTTTTGGAACTTTATAATATTCCTCTAAAATCAACCAAAGTACGAATTCCAATTTACTCGCCTGTTATCAGGGAGAGAACCCAGTGCTGCATCTTTTAGCCCAGCACTGACCCTGAAAAGTAATTTTAACCGTACTTACCAGTAACTTATATTTTCTTCCATAGGAATCCATTGTCTGGTTTTCAGCAGAAAAGTTTCAAAGTGTCGATTTTCACAAACTACAAATATTCCTTAAAAATCGCCTGTATGACTTAAACGCATTCTTTCAACTGTTTACAGGAGATGCACCAGTGCTGGATCCAGGATCCAACACTGAGTAAGAAAAAGTAACGATAACAGTTTTTACCTGCTAAGTGAATTTCCTTCCATAGGATAACATTGGTGATTCTATGTGAAAAAGTTTCTAAGTGTCAACTTTTAAAATACAATAATATTCCTTAAAAATCACTACTGTAACCAAAACGCTTTTACTCAACTGTTTACAGGAGATGTCCCAGGACTGAATCTAGGATCCAGTTCTGTGGTTAGAAAAGTAATCCATAAAGTAACTAATTGCATTTAACTAGAAATTCACATTGAGCTGAATGTTGTATTGTGTTTGAAAATGTGTTGCCCATTGCAACAACTGTAACTACTGTACTTAAAAGTCTATTGCCTATGTGCAAAGTATTTAAACTAAAGTAATTCATTCTCATAAAGTATTTTTTGTAATGTAATGTATAATGTAATTACAATGTAATTTAAAAAATAAAATATGTAAAAAAAAATTGTTTCTAAAAATGTAGTAAATCAGTATGACAAAAATTAATATAACAATTAATACATTTAAAAATTGTCATTTACAAAACCTTTGAAATTCACTGGAAAAAACGTAGGTTTCAGACATGTTATAGTTAGGAATTAGCATTTAAAAAACCTTTGAAATTCACTGAAAAAACCATAGGTTTCAGGCACGTTATAGTTAGAAATTAGCATTTAAAAAACCTTTGAAATTCACTGAAAAAACCATAGGTTTCAGACACGTTATAGTTAGAAATGAGCATTTAAAAAACCTTTGAAATTCACTGAAAAAACCATAGGTTTTAGGGACAGTTATAGTTAGTTGGACATTTCACTCGTACAAAACCCGTGAAATTCCCCGTTATAGTTAGTTCAGCTAACTATAACTCGCGCCCCGCAATGCACTGCTGATGACGTCACATATTACATCACTCATGACATGGTCAGTGACATCACTGATGACATCACTGATGACATCTCAAATGACATCACTGATGACATCATCCACGTGATAATCTGATGCACCTCCTCACACCCTAATATAACCTTTGATACACCCACTCTAAATTACACACTGCCATTCGCAAAACCATACACACTCCAACACCAATAACTACATACCCACTCACTGATTCTTAGGTCTACGCACACATCCACTCACTCACCCGTACAGTCACTCATACTTACGGTCACTCAGTACAGGACTATCATATGCACTCATACTCCTATATACACACTCAAACACCGCCACTCATCCATAGAGGTACTCACACACCTAGTCAGTCATGCAAATAATTAAACACACTGCCATTTACTCACCTATACAGTTATACACACACCAGCTCACTTACTCATACAAATACTAGCACATTCTTACGCTCTTATACAATCACTGATACAAGCACACACTCATCCATACAGCCACTATCACAATCACTCACTCTAGCTTATAGCTATTTATATACTCCAACACACATATATACTGCCTTTCACATATGTAGTTACTCACACATGTACCACTGAGATATACATTCAATCACTAACACACCTATACACACACTCACCCACCCAAGCAGTCCATCACAGATGCACTCTTGAAATCATGCACCCAGTGAATCACCCACTCACACATCTATGTATAGAGTCACACACACCCCACCCACACAAACACTCAGGCAGCCATACAGATACTCAGAGAACCAATCAATAACCCATATAGACACTCATGTAGCTATTCGCAAATCCATGCATCCACTTACACACCAACAAACAGACGGATACAGACATTCACACAGTTTAGTCACTAACCCATGCATTCAGTAAGATACGTTTAATCACTCACTTGTAGAGTCAGTCACTCACGTACTAAATCATCCATTCAGACACTTATACACCCACTCATTCTTCAATACGCCTTTCCCTATATATATTAAACATATTTAAACTTTACAGAAACACACAGTCACTGGATGATGTCATCAGTGATGTCATTTTGAGATGTCATCAGTGATGTCATCAGTGATGTCACTGACCATGTCATGAGTGATGTAATATGTGATGTCATCAGCAGTGCATTGCGGGTGCGCAGTTATAGTTAGCTGAACTAACTATAACGGGGGAATTTCACGGGTTTTGTATGAGTGAAATGTCCAACTAACTATAACTGTCCCTAAAACCTATGGTTTTTTCAGTGAATTTCAAAGGTTTTTTAAATGCTAATTTCTAACTATAACGTGTCTGAAACCTATGGTTTTTCAGTGAATTTCAAAGGTTTTTTAAATGCTAATTTCTAACTATAACGTGCCTGAAACCTATGGTTTTTCAGTGAATTTCAAAGGTTTTTTAAATGCTAATTCCTAACTATAACATGTCTGAAACCTACGTTTTTTTCAGTGAATATATATATGTATATATATATAGCAACTTAACTGAAATGACTTTGCGCATTTAGTCAAATAAATAACATTCAAGAGACTGAGTGCAAAACTCATTAAAGAGTAAAACAACATTGAAAGCAAGAGAGTAAAATAAAACAAGTGAGATACCTTCAATTGAATACCAATACATGAGAGAGTAGCGTCCTCAGTAAAATGGCAGGTAAATAACTTTAGAAGTTTGACTAACAAGTAGTTTAAGATTAGAGAAGTGAAATTGAAGTTGAGTTAAGAATGAAGTAATGCTGTTTGTTATTTTGCAGAAACTTTCCATACCCGAACACCGCTAGAAGAGATTCCAGTAGGAAAAAGCCATCTGCAGCTGAGATGTCTCTCTCTTATCCACTTCCCCTTTCCCCCCTGTCATTGTAGGAGGACCAAAACATTTGGGTCACTTATAGTGGCGGAGTGGACTGAGGACAGTTCTTCTGCTCCTGTGAAAATCTACATGTGCATCCTTTGACAGTCCTGGGCCTTTCTGCCCTTTGTCATACCCTAGACAGTTTAAGGTCAAGCCCAGTGGAAGGGGAAATACTGACCAGAAACATTTAGAGGTAGACAAAGCAAGCGCCTCCCCTCACACACACAGGCTGCCACTGGGTATATATTTGTGACCCTCATAACGTCTCATGAGAACACTCTTAGACCTCTCAAAGATTCAGAAGAAGGAATGCCCTGCTGTCTGAAGAAGGAAGACTTGACCTGCTTGCCCTAAACCCAGGATCCTCAGAAGTGATTCAAAGTGTCAGTTGGCTGATCTCCTCTTTGTGCTACAGGGACACAACAAGCTTCCGGAGGCCTCTTCTGCCTCCCAGCTAACCAGACCAAAATGGACCAGACCAGGTCCCCTCTGCTGACCTCTGTGAGAGTGAGTCCTGACCACCCAATTGGTGTCCTCAAGGTCCTGGACCCTTGTGTGGGGGCATGGTGTACTCCTCCCTGCACAACTGAAGATTTTATCTGATCCAACACAGCAAGATGCAGACGGACGCAGGTCATTGCATTGTAGCACCACGCAGCTCCGGATCCCAACTTCACCGGATCCAATGAAGAGCAGCACAGACCAATGCAGTGCCATGTGTTGAAGCACCTCTCGGCTCCTCACCGATGGCTTCACCAGAACTGATGCAGTGTGGTGCAGACCAGTGCAGGACCTTGCTTCGCAGCACCTTGCAGCTCCTATCAGTGACTTCACTGAAACTGACAAAACGTGGCACAGACCGAATCAGGACCTCGCATTGCAGCACCACACATCTCCTGTTTATGGTATTACTGGATCCAACATAGCAGAACACAGAGCCTTGCATCACAGCACTGCCTAACCCTTGCACCAATGACAAAAGGTACAAATACCAGCAGGCTGCTTCTGGTTCCGTACCAAACAGGTGTTCCATTACGGTCAGCTTGAACTTTGACTTTGTCCCATTCCGGCACGACCAGGCACGTGCAGTTGGTACTTCATGCCCTTTTTGATGCTTTTTTCCCTTGAACCATAAACACCATAAGAACTCATAACTCCAGTTCCATTGATGTGTTTTTTATCAATGTGGTGTCCTTTTATTTATAACAATTCTCTCAGTTTTTCTAAATTGGTTTAGGATTATCCTTGTGTTGTGTTTCACTTTATTACTGATTGAGCACTGCATACATTCTTAATACATTGCCTCTAAGTTAAGCCTGATAGCTTTTGTGGCAAACTACTAGAGGTTTGTTTGGTGACTTTTGAGTTTCACCCTGACAATGATTGTATTACTTGAGTGGGGCTCACACACTTCTCAACAAATAACCCAATTTCTTACTTCACTATTGAAGTGAAACATAATCTGACAAGTGTTTAGGTTTTTCCAGAACTCATATTGTGACATTTGACCACTAAGTAAGTAGAGGTAACTGTAGCCAAATGTCTGCCCTTAGCCAGGAAAGATGTATTGAGTTACAATAATTGTGAGTAATTCAACCACCCTATTCTTCTAGTCTACTGTTCCTACTGCCCTAAACCAAATATCCATCCCAAATATATGGAGATTGGCCACAGTGGGTGCATGTTTCACAAGAATATGTAGGTGCAGCTTTCAATTGTTATCCCTGTGATACCATTTTTTTTAAAGGAAATGTTTTCAAAACTCTAGTTGCAGTACTCTGAAACAAAGAAAACACCCTGATACTTGTGGACTTCATTGATTTGACAGCTGGCCTTTACTGAAAAAATGAAAAGGAAATATGTTGAATTACTGAGGTCCAATGTAAGCAAACCTAACATATAAGTCAGAGACCTTTGGCAGTCGAAATTATAAACTTCACCAAATCAAAACTCAATTGAGAAAGCCAGTTTGTTGCAATGTAGAAAAGAGCTGGATGGCAAGATCTGAGGTATGTGCCCATGAAGAACACTAAACCACAGTAATGCCCCAATGATTACAGCTCTAAGGCATATCAACAACCCTTATTATTCATCATGCCCATGTTCATAGCACCTTGTGTGGGCATTGGCACACTAACATGCCCATGTCTACTCAGTAATTAACTACACAAATAAGAAACTACAAAAAAAGAATGCTGATAAGCAAGTTCACACAAGCAGAAGCACAGTGCACAAAATATAACAACAGAATGATAACCTTCAAGTAACACCATAAAGCACAAAATACACCTACAGCACTACTCATTAAAGGACAGTCTGCCAGAATGTCAAGATAGTGTCACCCTTGAATCTGTCATGTACAACTGCAAGAAGCAGTTTGAGAAACACAAAGCCTCTTAAAATTGTGAACTTCCAGCTCTGACATTAAATACACAAGCCAGTAGCTGACCAAGATATATTGAGACCCTACTGCCTGAACAATGTCTCCACAATTTTGCTGTCAATCCCGTAGGCTTCAGGAACAAAGAAGATCATCAAGACTGTCAGCGGGGACACTACTATGGACACCAGTTCAAGAAACAGTGCCCACCAAAAGATTGCACCATAAAGGCCATCAGAACCAGAAAATTGGCCGTCACAATTCACAAAATGTTTTTTCTTGCAAAGTAAATATAGCCTCATGTGAAGCTTCTATTCAGACCAAAAGCACAGTCCTCTGTAAAGATGTAAGGAGTGTTAACTGCTAGCTGTCTTGCTCCGAACACAATTACCAGTTGTCACAACTCACTCTAGTGCACAGATAGATTCCGCACAAAGCCACTGAGACTTCACAAGAAATCCTTTGCAGTATTATGCAACTGAAATTGAAAATGTACACATTTGCAGAGGTCCATTTGCCTGACCCAGACCATGAAATCTGCCTTTCTGATCTCAATTGAGGGGGGAGGCTAGAAATGAAAGGATGTGCATCTGGCTTCTTAGTACAGGTCATTCTGTATACCTGAACAACAAGGCACTCACAATAAGAACCTTAGCTGCATTCCTGATGCAGTATAAGTAAGAGGTATTTTCCATGAGTTATGCCACCGTGGGATGGTAATCCTTGGCAGTGCATTGCTGCATGACTATGATGCCCAGAATGCACTCCAGTGTGTCCTCATGGGTCTGATGACATACTGTCTTTACTTGTGCAGGATGGTATTACTATGGTGCTGAAGAGAACATGCGCTACTCCTTTGCTCGCAAACATATCCTTTAGCAATATGCAGAGCTCACTTTGCCTTGTACATCTAAACACCATTGTGGTAAGGGGGGGACTTAGGTAGGCTCATATTACCTTTACTCTTTCACCGAACTTACCACTGGGCATGACAGCCTCACAAAGTTGTGCCAGCCATGATGGGAACCTATAGAATTTTACATGTATACATTAGCTCCGTCATGTCCACTTTCTTTCATGGAAATTATGTCACAATATTTATGCTTGCCTCTCTGATGCAGAGATGTGTTTATCTCTATGGATTTTATCACATCCAATCAGCAACATTTATCGCAGACGAGGCTCTCGGATCAATTCTGCGATTCTATTTGGAACTTGCCATTTTCTACCACCTACTTCTGGTCTTTGTAGCCCATTCCTTCCTGTCTTGCATCTCAGAGATAACCCTCTTTTTCCAGATGTAGCGTCTTTTTTTCCACACATATAGTGTACTTTTCCTTTTTTGATATAAACTGATGTAGCTACATGGCCCTTTTTGAATGGTCACCCCCATTTTTTGGACTGATGCTGCTGTTTTTTGTCTTTGTGCGCTGGGACTATGCTATAAGTCAAACCTAAGAAGGCCTTATATGCCCATTAAGCAGGGTGCATGATATTTAAAGTAGGGCATGTAAAAGTTAAATTTTAAACATGTCTTTACAGCGACAATGCCCTAAAAGCTAGCAGGGTCAGCTGTTCCATAAGCTTAGGGATACATTATTAAAGTTATTAAAGTTATCCCCACCTAAGAATTAGATAAAAAGTTCATTTGAGGACTTTTTAAAATATTTATTACAAATCCTATTCATGGGTAAAGTAGGATTTGTATTTTCCAAAAGGTCGTTTTAAAAAGTAACCATTTACCTGCCTAAAGCCTCAAGAAGACCATTTGCATGAGCTTCCAACTGTCACCCAGGAACTGAATCGCTCCTTGATGAGGTGTGGATTGGCTCCCAGAGCTGAGACAAGGGCTTTGGTGTGGAGAGGTGTCCTGTTCCTCTGACAGGATGACCATCTAGGCAGTGTTCAGGAACTTAATCATCTTCAAAGGGGCCTGCCCTGCCATAGGCAGATGTAGCTCACACCTGGGCCTGCACCCTCTATTGTCCTCCTAGCCAGCCATGTACCAGTTCCAGTGGTAAAGGAACAGCCGCCAGAACCAGTTTTGAGTGGCCACATGGGAGGGATTGCTCATTTCCCTGACCACTCCTCTAGGGTGGACACAGGAGCCCTGCACTGGGGAAAATAGGTTCTGCCCTGTTAAATTTATGTAGAGAGCTGCCCTCTCTGATTTTTTGCCACACAGGAACAGCTGCAAAAGTGTTTAGATTTACCCTTGGAAACTTTTCCCTATGGGTTAAGAAGGGAACAGTAGTCACCCCCATCCACAAGTTAGTGCCGACCATAAATGTGATACTCCTGGTCACCCTCTTCAGATCACCGCTAGACCTGTGGAAGACATAAGAAGGACTGCACCTGCTATTGAGACCTGTGAGGAGTAGACATGGTCCCATTTATACCCAGGACAAGGAAGTGCTCCCAAGGGTCAGTTGGCTGTCCTTCTGTTAAGCTACAGGGACAGAAAAGCTGCTAGAGGCCTCCTTTCCTTGAAGAGCCTAGCTGTCAAATTTCTACTGGGCCTACACTAGACCTTGCTAGTGGTTTCTGTTAGAGTAAGTCCTAACCCCCAAGTGCTGTTCCTGCAGTCCTGGAATCCCTGGGTGGTGTCAGAGTGTACTCCTCCTGCCCAAACCTAAAAAGCTGGGCCTTAAAAACATTTTGATATCTTTTTGTCTGGAGAACTGTTGAGGGACCGGGACCAATGTGCCAGCCAAGAGTGCCTGAATTCCAGATCGCTGGTGAGCCTGAATTTGCTGCTGCTCCTGCTACGTTCTTCTCTGCAGCTGCAAGTCTGATTCAGTGGGTCTGACGCCAACCACCATCCGACGGCGATTAACCTATTTCGGCTACAGCATGCAGCCTTGCCCAACTGAGGAAATCCGACGTCCAGGAAACAGCCTAAGTCCGTAGGAAGAAATCTTCACCTGATCACATGTCAAGCACCATCCGATCAATGTTGATGGCTTCCTGGGTGCAAACTCTGGACTTTTCTCGCTCAGAGCTTTTCCCACTTTTATCTCATCCTTCATCAAACCCATTGCAGATGAGCCCATCCTTCGAAATCAGTCTGAAAATTTTCTAAGTCTGTAAGTAACTCTTTGATTGGCACCAACCTGGCCCTTGTATCCGACTCGTGCTCCACCACATTCGGCCCCAAACCTTACCCTTGTCCCAGTCTAGTGTGACCAGTTGCCTGCAGTTGGTGCTTTGTGCTTTTTAACATTATTTTTATTTAAAATTTCAAAACCTGTGAGATATGTAGTATCGAATGACCCCTCATCACATTCTGCCGGGGCACCATTGTTTTGCATTATTCCCCTGGATACTGACAACCGAGACAACTGCTGTTTGCCACGCCGATTTGGGGAGTAATTATGCCTTAACAAAACAAAATGTGTCCAATTAAATTCGTCATATTCTATGAAATGTTGTTTGCATTTTATGTTACATTTGTGTTATTACTTTACAGTGCATGTGGCATGACAAAATAAAAAAAATGCCGCCAGGAAACCTCTAAACAATATGTGTCCAGTGGCACTATGTAATAATGTTAATTCTCTGTAATATCCTACAAAACTCCTACTTTTTAGATAGACCTCTTTAATTCTATCTTTAGATTTAATTATGTTTCCCGTAATTGCAGAGCATAGCAGTAAACCCTTTAAGGAAAATAGTGTTGTTGCAACTGGCTTTACTTGCGTTAAAAGCCTGGTTTTCAAACAGCGCGTTTGCCTTCCATTAGAAGTCACGGACACAATGACATTACTGATAATAACAGTGTTAATAATTACGGGGAGCAGCACCCTTTCTGAACCTGCAGGCTGCAGCGCCTTTCCTTCCTCGCTCTTTCGTGTACAAAGGCGCAGCAATTCAGGTTCAACAGCCATTTTCCTCTTTGTATTTCAATTTCTGGATGATGAAGGGGTAGCGGACATTGGCTGAAGACCAGACGGCATGTTTTTTTTTTTTTAAACGTGTGTTTAACACTGGGATGGGAAGAGGCAAAGGCTGCCTTTTTTCCCATTTGTATTTGGTGAATTGTGTCGTTCTGAAAGCTTCGATTTGTGTTCAGAAGCAAACGGCCTTGCATTGAAAAAAATGTCAGAGGCAAGCTTTTTTTCTTTAATTCAAGAGGATCAGACAATAATGGGCTGTTCATTGCGCAATGAATGGAACAGAATAATAGCAGTAAGGACAAGGCCAGTACCAGGACGAGAAATAAATGAATAAGTAAATAAATAAATAAAAATATATAGATTATATACGTGTGTGTGAGTATATAAATATATATATAGTGACACGTTTGACGAACGGTGTTTGTTGGTTCTATAATTATTTAGAAAAGTCTGCCAAAACGTACTACTGTACATTGGAAAATGGCCGCTTGACTGTCTCACCACCTGATTCTGTATTGACTGCCTCTTGTTCCACATCAGCGTTTTACATTGTGAGGAAGCCATTTTGGGCTCCACGAATGTACCAGCGTCTTCCGCTGATTCTGTATTGACTGCCTCTTGTTCCACATCAGCGTTTTACATTGTGAGGAAGCCATTTTGGGCTCCACGAATGTACCAGCGTCTTCCGCAGGGCAACGTAAACGCGTTTGTTTTCAGTGGATTCTTCTTATACAAACAAATGGTTGAATGCACCTTCGTTCAACCACATGCATGGGGGTTTGGGGGGGCACTGTGCACTGTGGTAGAGCAAAACGATTAAACAAGATGAAAAAAGGAGTCCTGATTGTCAAAGGTTTCAGATACGAAGAAGAAGAATGCAGTAGGGTCACCTATGTGGCACTTCAGTGACAGAGACAATACTCTATTCAAAAGTAGACTGTGCTCTTTGAGGCAGGAAATGATAGACTTGATGCCTGCATATCCCAGCCAGAGGCACATGAGGCATCAACACCATCAGTAATACTCCATGAAAGGAATGGAAGTGCCAACCTATGCTATTGATTACGCCAACCTTTACTCCTACTTTTCGCTACTAGATTTAATGCAGATGGTCTTTTATTTGCCTGCTAAAAGTGGTAGACGGGAAGAAAACAATTCAAGATCATACTTTCGATTTAGTCATGCTGTAATAGACCACAGACTCCGACTTTAAGTTTTGTGGATTTATTATAAGGCCAAAAATAATTGAATATAAATACACCTCAATATTAGAGTATAGAGGTACAAGAAAATCAATACAGAGCCGATTTTACGAATATAGGTCATTCGGCACAGAAGGCATAATATGATGAACTCCAAAATCAAAATACAGCAAAGAATGGAAGCGGAGTCCAATTCTCTTTTCATTTAAGAAGAAGCAAAATCTTTCCCTACTCTACTCTCAATGAGAATCCTACCTATCTCCCTTGGATCATATCCCAAAGGTGTCAGCACGTGTTGACTTCCTAAGAAGTACTCACGTCAAAATGAGTCTGATAGCTTAAAGTTATGGAGCTCGCTCTAAGATGCTCCTTCTCCTCCGAAAGCTGGTAGAAGTCTCCCAAATCTGTCCCTGCGCATTATACAAAAAGACAATAATCAGCCCACAATACGTCATGTGTTAAACTTTTCCACTTGCAACGGTTTTCAGTAAGTTTCCACAGAAGCTTTAATTAGTTGGCTCTTCTTCCAGTGGCCTTGGTTCCCAGATAGGCTATGCACGAAGGTGACCTCCCTTCTCGCTTTTCAGTCTTCTTCAAAGACATTCCGGGTATCTCCTTAAATCTAAGAATAACGAGGTCGAATTCCTGCACCTGCAGTAGGATGAGAACATACTGTCTTCGAGCACACCAGAATTTATTTAATTAATACTTGAGCAGCTAAGGAGAAATGAAACTCAAAACAACCTACAATTTGGGCCTACAAATCGGATAACTTAAACTCAACATGGTTACATTATATGAATACAACGTCATCCTGCACATTACACATGCAGGAATTATAATTCTAATACACACAAGATCCTACTTAAATGTGCTCACTTCACTTTAATACTAATATGACGTGAATAAATGCATCTTAATAATCGTAAAACACTGCACACGACAAAAATATGTATGAGTGCGTTTGTATTAGGAGTATAGTGCACCCCTACAAATTAGAGTGCTGTAAGCGCTCTATCAGTTCCCCCCTCTTATAACTAGTGTCATAACACCAACCTTTTCCCTTCTGATAAGTTTCTCCTTGTAGAAGAGACCGACCTAAACAGAGGTTGTAGCTTGCCGTCCCTGCCTAAATCTTTCCAACCCTTTCAGATGCAGATAATGACTGTCCTGCAGTCGTTCTAATTGTTGCTCTCGCTTTTTCAAAGAATTTTCAGCATGTCGTGACTTTTGCCATTTGTAAGCCTTAATGACTCCCAACAGTACAATTATACAAATGACAGCTATTATAATAGGTTTCAAGATGTATCCTATTATTCCTTGTCCCAAACTTCCAAACCAGCTTCCTATCTTGCCAAATCCTTTGCCAATTTGTTCCTACAGTCCGTCAGCAGCCAGATCACGTAAATCTTGATGTATCTCTGAAATATTGCTAATGTACTTCCTTATATCCCGACTTTTGTCAGGAATATAAGTACAGCACTGTTGAACTTTCAATAATTTAAAGACTCCTCCAGCCTTTGCTAGTAATACATCTAAAGCAAGACGATTTTGAAGAACCATAGCTCTTATCGAAACCATCTCCCCATCAACAAGTAATAGGATTTGGGCCGTATTCACAGAGAGCTTATCCACCAGAGTTGCCAGCTTTCTAATCTTCACATCATTCAAAATCACACCCACACTAGGTATCATAGCTCCAAATACACCCCCAATAATTTCTCCAGCACTTGCATCCCGTTTTCCTCTATGAGATTTCTTCCCTTCCAAAGGCCATAAATCATCCACATGGAAAATCTTGGGGAATACTACAGCCAAATAACATGTCCCATACCAATTTTTGGGCAATTTCACATAAGCATTTTTACCACACACAAAATACACATTTGGCACTATGGTTAATTTATCCAACAGCGCCTTTCTAATGGATTCTTCAATCAAGAAAATATGTTCACAATCACTCTCACCCACAAATATTTTGTCATAGTATGTGGACGGGTGTCTAATGCAAGGCCTTCCTTTCTGCTGGAAATCTAAAGCTAGTGGACCAGAACTCCCTTTTGCCTTATGATCTAGTTCTTCCTTTGTCCATGGGATCACCTTGTGCTTCGGATTTGGTCTAAATAAGGTCTGCCTATGTCGATCCTCTATCTGATCCACAAACTTCTTTTCAATGTCAGTTAACATGCAGGTCAAATTGTGTCTATGGGCATAAGATGTATCTAAGGTAATAGTAGGCACAAAATATGCAGACATCCTTTCTACCTGCTTATAGTAATCATATTTATTCATGTATTTAAGAACTGGACCCTCTGAGAGTACCACATCATAGTTGGAGAAGTAGTACTCAAAATGTGCCTTACTATAAAACATACTCAATAACAAGCTGCATGTAATGCCATAGGTCACAGGTAAGTGATGGTATCGAATGCCTTCTTTTACGGATGCTGGCAGTTGCATAAACACATAGCAATCCTTCGCTTCCATCGTATCAACATACTCATACAACAAACGAGCATATGCATTCAGCGTGAAATCACCCTTGGACAAATCTACATGTAACATCCGACTAGTTTCCCTAATCATTTCTCTATCTTTTGCGGATGCACCCTCTTCGAACTCTGAAGTAGGTGGGGTAAGTGTTGTCTGTTCCCCATTCCCTTCGGCACCGTGTGACTCAACCAAGGATGTAATAATCACCAAAGTTAGTTACCACAACGATAAGGGTACCAATTATGCATTTCTGCCTGCGTCTTGGATTTCCAGATTCCATTTTGAACCACCTTCGGTTTCAAAGCGCAAACAAATCAAAGTCTCTTTTCTTTCTTCTTGCCTTATTTTGGTATTTTCAATGTCTTATTATTGTCTTTTCCCATTCGATTATTGCAATGTTCAGTCCAGTATCTATGTCCTATTGAAGAGATGTAGTCAGCCCTAGCCCTCAGTTCTTCTTCTATTGAAAGTCCCTAATTTAAATCTTCTTCCACTCGGGTCTAAGTTATCTTCTTTCTAAAGCCTAATGAATTCTTCTTTCAGAGTACAAACTCCATCATTAATGATATTAGATCCAAGTATAGTAAGAACAAGCTGCAGAATTTCTGCACAAATCTCTCCCAGTTCCTGTGCAGTGGTCTGTCGACCAAATGTGGGGAAAGCAACCTGGTTAAGATTCAAAAAGCGCAAACCACTTAGCCTTGGTGGATCGGGGACTGTCAAAGTTAGGAGTCCAAAGGCTTCAACTCCAGGGACCAACAGCTGAATTTCAATCGTGAGAGTGTCCCCTCCGTAACTCATTGTACCAGTCCCCAACCTTCCGGAATTCTTCGGTTTCTGCATTTGCAGCCAGGTACGTCCACTCAGGAGAGGCGTACTTTTGAGACGGTACCCTCTCTCTTCTGGATCTTCTTAGACCATCCGATCTTTCCTCAGTTTCACTTTGATCTGATTCAGACGTTTCAGGAATTAGAGTGAGATTTTTCTCAGATTCAAGCCTTATGTTCAGCCTTTCTCTTCTTGTTGGCCACTTTTCTGCTTCCGCACCTGTTCTCTCCTCCTCTCGAACTGATCTTTCTGCACCAGGCCGTTCACTTCGATCTGGGTCAAAGTTCACTTTTGCAATTTCGTCTATCTCCGGATCTGAACTCAATGCTGGAGCAGCTGAATCTCTTTCTTCTTGCTCGGTTGGTTGTTCAGCCCCGTCAAGAATTCTTACGACTTGACCTGATTCTTCATTTCCTGTAGCATTTTCAGCAAGAGTAATCGTTGTCTCCTCAGGTTCTGGAACACGACGAGTATGCGAAGCGTGGATCCAGTTTGGTAAGCCTCCACACTTCACAGCTGTACTTGTCACCAAGATCACTTGGTAAGGTCCTCACCAGCGAGCGTTAAGGCAGCTCTTCCTCACGTGCTTTCGAACAAGCACCCAGTCACCAGGATTAAGATCATGCAGCAGGTCTCTCGAGGTGGATGCAGTCGCAGCCTCGACCTGGTGGGACACAGAATTA
The DNA here is from genome assembly GCA_963921515.1 of Calotriton arnoldi. NCBI lineage: Eukaryota > Metazoa > Chordata > Amphibia > Caudata > Salamandridae > Calotriton > Calotriton arnoldi. The sequence continues at coordinate 161,351 of CAWUFW010015604.1, read as the reverse complement.
ACCACATCAGCCAGTCCCCTAGAATAATCCAAAACCAAATCATCTGTGATGTTTATCAATGCTTTAGCTGGTACCATAGGCAATCGCATAGCTCTTCCCATCAATATCTCGTGAGGGGAGTGTCCTGTCCTCCTATCAGGAGTACTACGCAGACTCATCAATACCAATGGTGGCGCATCTGGCCACTTCAATGAAGTCGACGAACAAACTTTCAACACCCTCATCTTGATTGTGCCATTTATCTGTTCTACAAGGCCAGATGCCTCAGGCCTGTAACTACAGTGCAATCTCTGATCAATGTTTAGAGCTGTACATAACAATTTCATGATTTCACTATGGAAGTGTGTTCCTCTATCTTTCTCAACTGAGGTCGGAAATCCAAAGCGTGGTATCAATTCCCTTAACAACAGTTTTGCCACTGTGAGACTGTCACATCTTCTAGTTGGATAGGCTTCAACCCAACGTGAAAAGATACACACTACCACCAAAACATATCTCAGCCTATTGCACCTAGGCATCTCAATAAAGTCCAACTGTATCCTATTAAAAGGCCCTCCTGACCTTCCAATATGACTCATTTCAATGACAGTTCTCTTTCCAACATTCATTTGTTGACATATAACACATCTGTGACACACCGCTTCAGCATGCACACAAAATCGTGGGTTGAACCAGGTTTGCCTGAACACTCGCACCATGGCATCTCTCCCTAGATGAACCACTCTGTGAATCTGTCTTGCCATTGGGCTCAGTAGACAGTTAGGTAATACTGTTCTCTCATCTGTTGACACCCAAATGCCATCTTCTCTGTTTTCGCAGCCTGCTCGGACCCATGATGCAACTTCCTCCTCTGAGGCTTCATCCTGCAGTCGCTTTACATCATCCCAGGTGTCGGCTATAGCTAACATCATGCTGAGCTCAGTCTCTTCTGTGCTTTCTCCTACATATGTTCCATTAAAAACACAAGCATGTATTGCACAAAAACGCGCTACTTCATCGGCATAGTTATTTCCTTTAGTAACAAAGTCCTCTCCCCTCCCATGGGCTGCACATTTTACTACAGCTATCTCTTTGGGTTTTTGCAAAGCTTCCAACAATTGGCGCACAAATTCTCCATTACGAATTGGGGATCCTGAAGATGTCAAAAATCCCTCTGTGACCATAACTGGCCAAAGTCATGAACCACTCCAAACCCATATTGGCTGTCCGTATAGATAGTCACTCGGACTCCATTTGAAATGATACAGGCACGTGTCAAAGCAATAATTTCAGCTACCTGAGCAGAGTATACTCCTTTCAAACAGGCAGCTTCCACCACCCCCAAGATGGTGCACACAGCAAACGCTGCTCTCAAACACCCTTTCTTAAGCATGAACCATCAACAAAAAGAATCAAATCAGTTTCAGGCAGAGGTTCATCAACAATGTCGGGTCTGGGTTTGGTAGATAGCTCAGTAACATCCAGGCAGTCATGCTCTTCACAATCGGCTTCCTCTTCTTGCGGAAGAGGTAACAATGTAGCAAGATTCAAGGTGGTACAACGTCTCAAAGTAACATTTTCAGAAGCCAATATAACCTGCTCATACTTTGTAAGTCTGTTATTCGTTAAATGCTGTGTCTTAGTTTGTGTCATTAGCAATTCTACTGAATGAGGCACATAAACAGTAAGCGGATGACCCATCACTATGCCTTCACATCTTTCAATGCTGACACCTGTTGCAGCAACGGATTTGAGACATCCAGGCAACGCAGAAGCTACTGGATCTAATGTAGCTGAAAAGTAAGCCACTGGTCTGCGAGCATCTCCATGTGTCTGTACAAGGACCGCTAACGCACATCCCTCCCTTTCACAGCAGAAAAGCAAAAACGCTTTATTATAATCCGGCATTCCCAGAGCTGGAGCGCGACATAGGCTCTCTTTCAGCTCGAGGAAGGCTCTCAGGCAGTCATCATCCCATGGTACCGGATCGCTAATGTCCTTTCGAGTCAATTTTAACAGTGGCTTTGCTTGCAAGGAAAAATTTGGGATCCACTGTCGACAATAGCCGACCATTCCCAAAAACATGCGGACTTCCTTTTGTGTTTTCGGAGTTCCCATTTGCAGAATCGCCTCTATGCGATCTGGTGACACCCTCCGTTTCCCTTTCTCAATCCGATGACCTAAATACTGCACTTCATTCAGACAATACTGGAGTTTGTTCGGAGACACTTTGTATCCATTGTCTGCCAAATGATTCAGCAAAGCCACAGTATCAATTCTGCAGGCATCCTCAGTCTCTGAAGCGACCAAAAGGTCATCAATATACTGCACTAGGACTGAGTTCTGGGGCATCATTAGCCCTTCAAGATTCTTCTTCAGACTCTGACTAAAAATAGAGGGGCTTTCTGTATACCCTTGAGGGATTCTACACCATGTTAACACACGATCGTCCATCCTAAATGCAAATAAAAACTGTCTGTCTTCATGCAATGGTATGGAGAAAAACGCCTGACATAAATCAATGACTGTAAACCATTCTGCTTCACATGGTATTTGGAGCAGAATAACAGCTGGATTCGGTACCACGGGACAACATGGAATCACAATGTCATTAACTCTGCGCAAGTCCTGTACTATTCTGTACTTGCCGCTAGGCTTCTGCAGTCCCATAATAGGTGAATTGCAGGGACTTCCTCGTATCTCCTTGAGAATGCCTTGTGAAATCATAGACTCGATTACAGGTCTTATTCCAGCCACAGTTTCTGGAGTTAATTTATACTGCGGAGTTCGTGGAAATTCTGCATTTGATTTGACCTGTATCTTAACAGGTTCAACCCCTCGAATCAATCCTATCTCCTCACCCGTAAAATCCCACACTTTTGGAGACACCGAATCTCTCAAATCATGTGGCAACTCCTCTATCGTAAGAACCACGAACATTTTTGTACACAAGCTCATATTAGCCATTTTAAAATCAGCGTCATCATCACAAGTTTGCAACTCCACACCCCTCGGAGTGCAAGATATGGTACAATTTAGTTTACACAACAGGTCCCGTCCCAACAGACAGACTGGGCTTGAATTGCAAGCTACAAATTGATGTTTGTCTCAAAACGGTCCTATCCTCACAGGTAACTCATTTGTCAAAGGGTTGGTTATTTTCTGATTGGTAACTCCCACTACTTGGAACGTTTGTCCCGACAGGAACAAATTTGGAACCTCTTCAGTTCTTACTGTGGAGCGCACAGCTCCAGTATCTAATAAGAAGGTAACAAACAGAGTGTCCATTCACTTCTGCATCTACAAACGGTCCATTTTGATCTACTTCCAGGATCGCATCCAAAGGGCATTCTTCCTGCACCCCACTCTGACACTTATGAAGATCTTGTGGTTGGTCAGATCTGTCTCGTATTTCAAAATAGGGCATCTGATGATACACCTGATTATGAGTAGGTATCCTTGGAGGCTGAGGAATCTGCATTTGCGGCTCATATCCTGCCCCATACATAGACCTAGGTCTAGTTACAGTATTCAAAGTCTCTGATATCTGTCCCTCTCCCTCATTCTGCAACTGATTGGCTGGATTCAATCGACACTCGCGCTTCCAATGCCCGATTTTGTGACAATAATGACAAGCAGTGACCTTCTTTTGGAACGCCACCCAATCACCTCCTGTACCTACATCCATTCCCCTGCCTCTTCCTTGTCCAGGTTGGGTTACCATCTGTTGACCCATTCCTCTACCACTTCCTCTACCTCGACCCATCGCTCCTCCAACTCCTTGCATCTGATCAGGCCTTTCGGCATTCCTCAACTGCACCAACATCAACTTGTCTTTCAATTTCTTTTGTGCCGATTCTACTTGATCACTACAGTATTTTGCATAACGTAGGATTTCATCCACCGTCTTATTCTGCCAACATATCAAATGTGTTTGTATCATCAAGCTAACATCAGATCTTAGTCCTAGCACAAACTTTGAGACAAACTGTCCCATATCTTTCTGCTCAATTGTATCCAATCCACTATGCTGTTTAAAAGCCACTAAAAGTCTCTCATAATAGCCAATCAACCGTTTGCGGAGCTACCTTGGAATGTAACGATGTAATCACTTGCTCATATTTCTTCATTACTTCGGGAGAAGGACCATGATTTTTCGGGTCTCTGGCTGGTTCTACAGCAGGCCAATCAATGGCAATTTTACACGCCGTCCATAAATCTCCTGGGACCTCTATATCAAACAAGGTATTCAAATCAATCCAAAGCACCTTCGAGATCTTGACAAACTGGTCTATTTGCTTTTACCAATCAGCAGGTTTTTCCCTCAGCCGAGGAAAATCATTAGTGAATGCTGCCAAATCACCCCTGCTCCAAGGCACATGAACGTACCCCCCATTTTGCACTTCTCTCAAAGGGTAATGTCCTGCGATCCCGTTCCTCCAGCCGGAGGCGGAATGTCTCCTATTCCTTTCTTGACACTTTTCTTTTTGACCCACCTCTCTTCCCATTTGTCTAAGGCTCTCCACGCTCGCATCCCTATCACCAATTCCCTAATCTGTGCTCTTAATCCCGCCGTTCGATTCTCTTCCAATTCCTTATCCGTATAATGCAATCTGCAAGTTCCCTGCATCATTTTAGTCTTTGTTAGATCTACCTCATACTTTCGTGCCAACTGGGACAATGCATCATGAGCTCGCTTTGCCTTCCTGGTAACATCTTTAGCTACAAATAGCAATTCGCTGGAGTCATATGTGTCAATTCTCTCCCATGGCAGATTTCTTTCTATCACTTCATCTATTTCTGCTTTTAATCTTACCACATCTAACACTGGTGCCTTTATTGCAACCTGTAAAACCTTCTGACCTCTTTCACTTCCCAATTCCTCCCTGTCACAACTTTGTGTTCTCATTGGACTCCCACTCTCCTTCATCCTCACAACTGGGCGACTTTCTCTTTCACAGCTTCGACTTTTCCAATGATTACTCTCACATACATACTGTGGCCCGAAAGGTACTCTAGGTGCTTCTTGTTTCAACCCCAATTCACCATTCAATATCTGTGACTCCCTCACCGGTGGAACCCACATTCTGATGGCTGACTCAGAATTTGCTAAAGCCCCTGTTCGTCTTTGTTCTGACCCACTGTCCATCCTTGAAGGATCAGCCATAGCTGGCAGTGGAGTACTGGCTTCCACTGGTATCTGAACCATGCCTGCCTCACTCATGGTAAGACTCCTTCCAGATATAGTCTCTTCACCTTGTTCTGTCTGCTGCTGACTTTCCCTTGTTCTCGCTCTGGGGTTATATATTGAAACCACCGGTCCAATAGTAACTGGTACCGAAAGAGCTTCTGGTAATCGCCTGTTACAGGCAGTCTCTCCTGACTCCGAGGTTGCGTACCCTATCCCTCCAGACCCTCCTGGAATTCTTCTCATTTCCACTGAAATCTTCCCCCTGACTCCTCTGGTCTGCTCTTCTGAACCTGGTTGTCTCACCCATAGGATTTCCTCTGATTGCTTTGTTCTCTCCATCTCCAGGCTAGAGTCATCAGGTGGAGGACGTTCTGCTAGCAGTCTATCTAGAAAACTGTCATCTGTATCACTTTCCTCTTCTGTCTTACTTTGCCCTTTAGACGCTTCTTCTAATAACCAAAATGGATACAATCGTTCTCCCTCTATGGTGTCTATTCTCCATCTCTTCAGCTGTGCATCCCACCTGGCATCCTGATATGCCTTCATTGCCTTTTTCATTCTTCCCTGAGAAGCTTCCCTTCTCTTTGCCATTGCTGCTCTCATCCAAGCATCCAATGCCTCAAATTGAGTTGGTCTAGGCAGAGGTTTCAGAGCAGACATCACTCCTCTTAGATGATACAGCACCTCCATACGAAATGACCCATAATGAGGAAAAGCCAATTCCCCTTCTTTTTCTGTAATTTTATGCCAATTTTGAAGCCAAACTATAGTATGGAGTCCTACATTTGTTGCCATATAATGCGCCGGTGTATCCTCAGGCGGAGCTTCTTCTCCTACCCATGTCACCACTCCTGTATAACCTCTACACAAATCCCGCAACACCCTGAAACAGCTCATCATGAAAATCGATTGTCTGCCATCCAAAATCAATACTCAGCTTTGAACGAACGTCTACCAATCCCAGCGCGGCGTTGCACCAACCGACCAATCCCAGTGCGGCGCACACTGGCGTCACTACTCGCTCCTTGCAGCGGCTCACCCTCCTTTACAACTTCACTCGCTCACACATTCACACTACAAGTAACTGTATAACCAAAAGCTATTAAACCAAGTAACTGCTCCTAACACAGTCACAATAACTTACAGTTACATAAACAAGTAATTGTCCGTCCTCTAGAAGATTGATAGAACACTCTTACAAGAACAGTCATCCGCTGTGACCCCGACCTGCGTTGGTCACTCAATCGCCATAGTTCACCCCCGGTACCTGAGGCTCTCTATCGCAATGTACTCCTTTCACACAAAGCTCCCTATCACAAGTGGATCATCGATAGCGCTTCACGACACCCACATTTTTGATCAGACAATTACAGATACAAAACTATCCCGGGATCTTGGACTTCTCTTGAGTCTGCTAACCAAACTTCCTGATTCGCACGTGTCCGAATCAGTAAACCAATAAACTCACAATCACTCAACATGCATCTCAACTCCACAAGACATCACACAAATATTTCATCACAGCAATCTAACATACCTCACAATTTCATACTCACGCCACCACTGTTTCCGCCGCACCGTTAACGTCCGCCGACTTCCGCCAATGTCCGCTGTCGTCTACTCCATATCCGGGGCCTTAATATTCTTCCGACCCTACCCCTACTCTCTTTTTCCCCTCACTCTTAGAGGCAAACCATCCTCTGCTACCATTTGATTACGCCAACCTTTACTCCTACTTTTCCCTACTAGATTTAATGCAGATGGTCTTTTATTTGCCTGCTAAAAGTGGTAGACGGGAAGAAAACAATTCAAAATCATACTTTCGATTTAGTCATGCTGTAATAGACCACAGACTCCGATTTTAAGTTTTGTGGATTTATTATAAGGCCAAAAATAATTGAATATAAACACACCTCAATATTAGAGTATAGAGGTACAAGAAAATCAATACAGAGCCGATTTTACGAATATAGGTCATTCGGCACAGAAGGCATAATATGATGAACTCCAAAATCAAAATACAGCAAAGAATGGAAGCTGAGTCGAATTCTCTTTTCATTTAAGAAGGAGCAAAATCTTTCCCTACTCTACTCTCAATGAGAATCCTACCTATCTCCCTTGTATCATATACCAAAGGTGTCAGCACGTGTTGACTTCCTAAGAAGTACTCACGTCAAAATGGGTCTGATAGCTTAAAGCTTTGGAGCTCGCTCTAAGATGCTCCTTCTCCTCCGAAAGCTGGTAGAAGTCTCCCAAATCTGTCCCTGCGCATTATTCAAAAAGACAATAATCAGCCCAGAATACGTCATGTGTTAAACTTTTCCACTTGCAACGGTTTTCAGTAAGTTTCCATGGAAGATTTAATTAGTTGGCTCTTCTTCCAGTGGCCTTGGTTCCCAGATAGGCTATGCACGAAGGTGTCCTCCCTTCTCGCTTTTCAGTCTTCTTCAAAGACATTCCGGGTATCTCCTTAAATCTAAGAATAACGAGGTCGAATTCCTGCACCTGCAGTAGGATGAGAACATACTGTCTTCGAGCACACCAGAATTTATTTAATTAATACTTGAGCAGCTAAGGAGAAACGAAACTCAAAACAACCTACAATTTGGGCCTACAAATCGGGTAACTTAAACTCAACATGGTTACATTATTTGAATACAACGTCATCCTGCACATTACACATACAGGAATTATAATTCTAATACACACAAGATCCTACTTAAATGTGCTCACTTCACTTTAATACTAATATTACGTGAATAAATGCATCTTAATATTCGTAAAACACTGCACACGACAAAAATATATATGAGTGCGTTTGTATCAGGAGTATAGTGCACCCCTACAAATTAGAGTGCTGTAAGCGCTCTATCACTATCATCAAACAGAAGAAAAATCAGGATGCTGGCTATTCTTAATGCTTAATGTGATCTGGTTCCGATCAAACATTTATATCTATCTCTAAGTATTAGACTTCCTGTAACTTTTGTTGTTAATGTTTTCCCAGCATCTACTCATGAAGGCGATAGCGGATTTTAGCTTCTGAGGCATAAAAATTCAAAAATAGACCACGTGCAACATTTACTACAGTATAATGATATTTTAAGATTAGAGTGCTCAGGTTTTTATTTTCCAAAACGATTAGGCACAGCAAACCAAAATTAGGCATAATTGTTCTGACAAGGTTTTGTGCACCCTCAACAGTATACTTTAGTCGATGAGAGCAGTTTAAATAATCATAATGGGTTGGACGAATCCAACTGTGATTACAGGAACTCAGAGATGCCACAGATTAAGATGTCCTTAAAAAGATAATAAAATGTCTAAGCAGACAACCTTCTTCCAAAAAATATTCAGAGTTGAAAAGATTCTTAAGATGTTATGCGTCAGAAAATGTTTCCTGAAATTCATACGTCATACAATCTCTGAAAATATACAGGAAAATGCTTCCACTGCTAACGGAGGCGTAGTTAGTAAGGCATTTGTTTTAGCAAGAGTCCTTTTCCCTACATCTTTGTCTAGGAGCTGATTTAAAACTGATGGTTTAGACATGGTAGTGTTTCTTCATCCATGTCTTCAATTGGTAGCCACAGTCACCCTTGGAGGGAAATGTTCAGCTATTCGTTGCTGAATAAGGGAATATCAACGTTGTGTCATATTCATGTTTGCCAAAAAGGGGGTTCCCGTAGCAGTGGCGTAACATAGGCCCCCACAGCCCCTGCGGTGTGGAGGGGCCCAAGCTCCAGGGGGCCCCGTCAGCACAGTACCTTGGCTGAAGAGCTCCTGATTGAGTCCAGTGGTGGCCCCTCCATGTACCTTGCAGGGGGTCCCCTCAAGTTTCTTTAAGCCACTGTCCCGTAGGGATCAGTTGAAGACATTCACTTCCCAAATAGCCTTAAACAGTCACTATTTGCAATTCATGGTAACCTATACAACATATATATATTATGCATCTCTTTACATCATTGCCTTGGCTAGGGATCGCCTTATGGCATAATCCTGAGACCCCCCCTCCCCCCATATAGACGCCCAACCATCGGGTTCCATAGGAATCGATATTGGGATCCCATATGGCCCTGGTGACTGCGTCCAGTCGGAACTGGGGAAGGAGAGGATGAGACGATCATGCGTAGGTAGGGACAGCCCTCCTGCCTCCCCTCCCTGGTGCAGCTGGGTGTCGGAAGACAGCCGCCAGCACCGCTGCCCCTGCTTTCCCCAGAGGAGGAGGGAATTCATGCCAGTACTATTGCAGGGGTTCATGAACTCTGTCTCCTCAGTCACCGAGATGCCTGCAACCTGCCAGAGTAGGGGATGGAAAGATTAAGGTGGCCATGTTGAGGCTGATCGAGAACAAAGGGCTCCAGTGCACGGGGCTAACCTCCAGCGTTGAAACAGCAAGAGCATAATAACATAAAGGACAATGCTGTGAACAATTATGACACAGGCACCGTTAACCAGTACTCTGGTTTATTATAATTTTGCCAATATCATAATGATATACTATATAATTTAATTTTGCTATTTCTATATTCTTAGCGCTCACTTTCTGCCATTATTGGCAGATATCTACGGTGTTAGTTTAAATTGCACATCTCTTGTACACACCACTGTAACATTTTCTTTTTGTGTTTAGACACATGTATCTGTTTTGTATGTGTTATGTAATTCATGTATTAAATTCCTTATGTAATGCAACTGCTTCTATTGTAAAGTGCTCTGACCTTCCGGTAAAGTGCGTGTTATATAAAAACACATACATGAATAAATAAATAAATGGGACCATCAAAAAATTGATCCATGCAGGAAACCCCTTTTTGACAAACATTTTACAATGTCCCAGGTTTCAAGAGGTTTATTCTGGGATCCCCAGCTAACCGCTGATAAGTACATGGCCAAGCAGAGTCGTGCCTCTCATGGTTACTGTATCTTGTGTCTGGTGTGTCTCTTTTGTTATGGCACATGTACTGGTATGTCTTCACCTTCTTGAAGGCAAGGCGCATCCAATGGATGACGTTTTTGTAAACAGTGGAGCCAACAGCTATCATGGAAGCCCTTTCTACTTGTAGAATCTGCATTGTTTCAGGGGGAAGTTTGCATGCAATGCCTCCCCTTGTTTGACTGTGTCTGTGGCAATCAATGTTTCATAGATGATGAATATGATACATCCCAGTCATCTGCAGAAACTCTCTGAAGACAGGCACTGGTTCAGTATCAGAGCGCAGTAGCACATTTATCCTTCTTCATGCAAACCTTTTTTTCCAGTGGCCGCTCCTTCTTCTGGTGTTTGTTTGGAGTAGGCATGCCATTGAGAGAAAAAAGCTCTCAGTTTACCATCTTTGGCTCCAACCAAGCATTTTGGTAGGGGCTGGTGAGGGATGCTCTCTGCCTTTATGGTGACAATATGTGTATGAATGCAGCTGTACATGAGCCTCTTGCTTAATTAGGAAGGTTGTGATGGTGGAGTCGTACGGATGTAGTTCTCCATAAATTTGTGACCTCCCTTTGTGACCTCCATGCTGGTTTACAATGCTTGTTGTATCTTCAATTGCGTTTTATTTGAGTTCTTGCCATATTAAGTACTTTGTTTGGCAGGTCTTGGTGTCTGTTCTCTTTTACATTTTGAATCACAAAGTGGAGTTTGTGCTCTGATGGGTGTGTTTGTATAGTTAGTGTGGTTATACAAAGCAGATATTTCTTCCATTTTTGGGTCTTTTTTTGAGTCCGCGATAGTCGCTTTCCCTTACCTTTGTGGGCATGTTTATGCAAATATGATTAGCCTCATAACACTTAACATGCAATTAATCTTGATGAAGAACACAGCTCATTTGTCACGTATAAGAGTTAACAATTGTCCAGGGATGAGGTGGTTTTGGGAAGAGGTGACATGGATTACATCAAACCTGGTCCATACTGTGGTTCCACCCACCCCAGCATATTGTCTGTTAGGAATCCAACCCAGAACCAAAGGAGATAAGTATTGCCACAGGTTTCTTGACCTGCCGTTCATGTTGTGCAAGCGCCAGACCACGATGATGTGGAAATCACTGGTTGTACCTGACATGATGGTCTGGCTTCATACTCTGCTGCAGAGGGCGAGAGCAGAGGTGGCGGTGATGAAGGAAGCGAGGCCCGACAGAGAGGATGGGCTGAACTTGAGCTCACAATATGGGGACATGAACATGCATAAATTGGAGGCGAAGACTTTGGAGACAAAGGATTTCACTAGGCCCTCGCAGTTGAGAAAGTGCACAGACATATATATACAAGACTTATACGAGAGATGGGGTAGGATGGCTCACGGGGTGAAGATGGTCACAGCAACTACTTGGTAACATCGTTTGTTAAATTTGAAATATCAAATGGGATTGAGCAGACTTTAACTACCTGCGTGGGGTGGGCGTGATGGAACCGAGAACGGGTCAATGGACTGGATATATACGTTGTTGAAGGGTAATGTGATCTGATATGGTACTGTTAGAAAGAATTGGTGGTCTTATGGGGGCGGGTTGTGGGAGCTCTGATACTGCTGTGGCTATGTTGTTGCTTATAACACTAATAAAGAAACGCAAAAAAAAAAGGGTTAGCAGTAATTAGTGATCACATGGGAAAGGACAAATGGCAACATTAAGCTTCATTTCCAATTCACATTGTGGTTCATACCGTGTTTTTCATAGCAGTGTATACAGGAGTCCCTCTTTCTGAGTAAACTTTTTACTGCCCAGTTTTAATATTCTATAGTGTTATTTTACAGGCTAAGTTTACTTTATATGCCTTCGCAAATTATTGTATATACAGGAGTAATACTACACGTGTAATTGTATAATTACAAACAGGTTTCAGAAGGAACAGTGGAGATTTTTCCCTGTGAAAGTGTTTTTTAATGACAATTCCTTAGCTGTACTTACAAAACGACTTATTCAACCCACAACTCATGTGCAACTATCTTGAAGATCAAAATGTTTCAAAAATACAGTATGCCCCTAACGAGCTCGCTGCGTGCCAAAGGTATATAAAAAAAGTCATGTTTTTGACAAACAGAGAATTGTTGAATCAAATGAACGATCTCTGGGTCAAGTATTTTGGTTCAAGTTAAAGGTAATTTCAGGGCCCAGTGCACAAAGCCATTTCCCCAACTAACTTTAAAGTAAATGGGCAAGTGGCGCAATTTAGCAGTGCAAATTCATGTTTTGTATTCGTAAAATGTGAATTTACATTTGTAAACTGATTTAGTTTCACATAATAGGGAGGGCTATGGCAGATCCCGCCTGCACGTAGCTCCAGGTGATCATCGCCCCGCCCCGTACCTGGAAGCTCTGACCGTTGAAGAGGATTGATGGTGGCGTGAAGGACGGGGAGAAGCGGATTTCTCAGCAGCTGCGGCTTGCTCTGTGCCTTGGGTGCTGCAGGCTGCAGGGAAGAAAGGGGCGCGTTGTTCCGGTCCCGACTGTGGTGTCAGCCCCCGCTGTGGTTGCTTCGCTCGGCTGGCTTGTTTACCGGTGCTGAGAGACCCGGGCGGCGTCGGGGCGGGCTGCTTAATTGAGGAGGGCCCGACTTGCCTTGGGCGGTTTGGCTGACCCGGCGTTTTCCCTCTGAGGCTGCAGCGAAGGTATCAAGGTTCGGAGCGGTTTACAGCGGCTGGGGGAGAGATTTCGGTTTTTGAAAGGAGAACTTCCCTCGTTGGCCGCAGCTGGCTGAACAGCAAGACGAGAAGAAAAAAGGAGGGGGTAACAAGATACGAGCAGTCGGGGGTCTTTCCTTTTGTGACTTGGCATCCCTGAGGCATAAAATAAAGGAAAAAAAAGAAAAAAAACCGAAATCCTGCTTAAATGGGAAGACATACAAAGAATGTTAGTACACCGACTCAGTCAGATATAAGCATGCCCCTTCAGACTAAAGCTCGCACTACACAGATGAAAATAACTTCTATTACAGCAAAGGTCGAGCGTGAGCGCGTGCCGAAAGCTCGCCGAGGCTCTGTTCCTACAGCTAGTCCCTCAAGGTCTGAGGATGAAGTCTTGGAGCACGGTGAGGGGGGCCAAGGGGGCACTGGTCAAGTGAGGTCGAATAACGCCAGTCAGAAATTAACAAATTTAACCCCAGAAGAAACAGAAGGAGTTAATGAAATATCTGGCCCGGCTATGACGGGAGAAAGTCGGGATAAGAATTCTCCGCTGGAGAATCGAGAGAGTATGCAAGAAAATCCTTCCAGTTTACCTCTGGGCAAAGTCAAGGAATATCTGTTGTTTCAGAAACCAAAGGCGTCTCAATTTCTTTTACAGTCTCCATTTCCTTTGCCGCAACAGGCTCCTAAGCAGGATATTCATGGCGCTAAAGATGTATAGGTTGTTCAGTCTCAATCTTGTCCAGAAATGATTGCCCAGGAACCTCCTTTGTTTTTCAAACTTTGGTGAACTCCTCACCTCTAGCATCATCATTGAAAGCGGCTGATGGAATCACGGAGTCTGTAACCGGGACTAGTTTCCAGTGTGATATAAAAAGCATGCTTAATCTTATTCTCAACGAGATTAGGGAAATGAAGGCCACACAATCTACAGAAATTGCAGCACTCCATGCACGCCTTTCAAAAATTGAAGAGGTAGTGGGGGTTTTGCCGGCAAGACTGCAGGAGGCCGAATCTAGAATCTCTTTTTTGGAGGATCAGATGACCTCAATTCAGCAGCAGGTCTTAACAGATAAAAAACAGAAGAACTTGCTGGAAAGAATTAGAGAATCATTACCGGCGCTCAAATCTCCGGTTAGTTGGGGTTCCAGAGGGGTGCGAAGGGTCTAAACCATTACAATGGGTTGAGTCCTTTATAAAGGAGAATGTCCTTCCGGATTTTTCAGGGGATCTCATGATCACTCTGGCCCATAGAGTCCCAGCGCAGCCATTCCCTAATTCTAAACTGCCCAGAACTATTCTAGTGAATTTTGCAGATTATCGACTGAAGGAGCAGATCCTGACTAGGGCAATACAGAAGAAGCAATTTTCATCGGGAGAGGTTCCTAACTGTCGCATATTTTCGGATATGAGCGCAGCACGTCGCCGGAAGGAGTTTGTTAAGCTTCTCTATTTGTTTAAAGCGCAGGGAGCTCAAGCGGCCATTGCTCAACAGTCGAAATTACGAGTTTTGGTTCAAGGCAAGTTCCATATGTTTACAAGCCTAGATGAAGCTCAGGAACTTCTCCAGAAAATCACGAAGGACAAGTAAAGGGATTAGACTGTTTGATATGAAGGATGTTGGTGCTTGTGTCTTCTTTTTTTTTTCCCCTCTATTTCTGGGTCGGGATGGGGTGGTGTATCACACCAGGGTGCAATATCATGGCACCCGATATAGAGGGCCCACTTTTTGGGTAGGCAGGGGGTAAGGTGGGCAATTCCCCATCTGCCAGTAGCGGGAAGGGTCACAGGGATTTGGGGAGGGTATGGGGGTGGGTTAGGGCACTGAGGGAGGGTGGTGGTGCAAAAAAAGAAAATGAGCAGAATTATTTAAAATATTATATTAGAAGAAAGGGTATGTTTACTGATGTTTTGGATGTAAGCAATAGTGCTAGTGATGGATTATAATGTGCGTATTATGTCGATCAACGTTAACGGCATTTCAAATAAGCAAAAGTATGGTGGATTGATAAGATGGTTGGCGGCATTTTCGCCCCAAATTTTGTTTTTACAGGAAACTCACCTTAAGACTAATGAGCCAAAATTGTTTATTCCTAAAGTTTTCTCAAGGACCTATTTTGCTTCAGCCCAGGCAGCAATAAGGGGGGTTGCTATTTATTTTGGACGAGGGATAAACTGGGACATCATTCAAATTCAAAGAGATCCATATGGTAGATGGATATGGATTGTAGCTAAGGTGAATGGTAATATGCTGAATTTTGTAAATTATTATGCACCAGTTGTATATGACTCTGTAGCTCTTAAAAGCATTAATGATAAAGCTAGAACGGCGGTGGGCCCAATAATTTTAGGTGGTGATTTTAATTTTATACAAGATCTGCAAATGGATACATCAAATAAAGCAAAAAAGCAGATGAAGCCTGGGACCAAAAAGCTGATAGATGTTATGAAACAGGATTATCAACTGATTGATCCGTGGCGAAGGGCCCATGGTGCAGTTAAACAGTTTACTTATTATTCGCGTCAATTTAAGTCTGCTTCATGGATAGATTTCTTTCTGGTATCACGCTCCCTGAGTTGTTTGAATACTGAGATTTTGGCCAATTCTTTTTCAGACCATTTTCTGGTAAAAATTGAAATTAATCTAGAGTTAGGGAGAAGAGAAAAATCCAGGTGGCAGATGGATAGACTTCTCTTAACCAATCAACAGTGGATTATCAGTATGCGAGAATGGATTAGGCAGTTTTTTCGAGATTAATAGGGGTACTGCGAGGCTTTTCTCAGTTTGGGGGGCCTTTAAGGCCTCAGTACGAGGACAAATGATTGCTTTTATGGCGGAACAAGTCAGAGATCGTAAAACCCGAATAAAGGAACTTCAGAAAGCAGTTGATGCGGCCTTGCTAAAAAAGAGAGGTTCCTCTGGGGGGGGACATCAAGCGGGAGAGGAATTAACCAAGGCCAAACAGGAATTGAGGGAGTTTTTTATTTTGGAGGAAATAAGCAGTTCACGATCATACCAGCAGAGAGTCTACGAAGAAAGCCAGATGGTAGGAAAATTGTTGGCATGGTCTACCAGAGTAAGACAAGAAGCGGCAGTAATTGATGAAGTGGTAATACCTGGGACGCAGATAATAGTTTCTGAAAAAGACAAAATTTCAAAAATATTTGTAGATCACTATAAGGAACTCTACTCAACTGACTATCAGGTATCAAAACAAGCTATTCAGTGCTATTTTGATGATTTAGTACTTCCTCAGATTTCCAGAGGGCAGAAAGATGCATTAATGGCCGATATTTCAGCAGATGAAATTTCTAGGGCCTTGGCCTCAATGCCTGGAGGTAAGGCCTGTGGAAATGATGGCCTCCCGACCGAATTTTAAAAGGCTTTTTCAGAAGAGCTAGTACCATTCCTGCTCAAGCTTTTTAATCATGTTAAAATGGGAGGTGACGTTCCAGTGGCCTTTAAAGAATCTTCGATAGTTAGTTTTGTTAAGAAGGGCAAAAATCCTAGCGATGTTAGCTCTTATAGGCCAATCAGCCTTTTGAACGTAGACTACAAATTATTGATGAAAATTTGGGCCAATCGATTCACTTCAGTGGCCCAATATGCAATACATACAGATCAAACTGGGTTTATAGCAGGCAGGTCAATGTCGTCAAACACTGGCTATTTAATTCAAGCAATTGACTATTTTAACACTCATCAAATTTCCGCCTTAATAATGATGGTCGATGCCGAGAAGGCATTCGACCTGGTGAATTGGGGTGCGTTATTTTATGGCCTTGAAAGGTTTGGTTTTCCGGTGCAAACTATTGCTATGCTCCAGAATATATATCAAGGAGCTCAGGCTCAGATCAGGATAAACTCAAAATCGGCAGGTACAATAGATATTAGACGGGGGACCCGGCAGGGGTGCCCCTTGTCACCAGTTTTGTTTACCTTTTTCATCGAACCTCTGGCCATTAGGATTCGGCATAATATAGATATTAAAACTCCAATAGAGGGGATGGCGAAATTAAAGTTATTCGCAGATGATGTTATACTCTATCTTAAACCGGTAAGATAAAATATTGATATGATCTTAAGGGAATTCGCTGAGTTTGAGGCGATTGGTGGATACAAAATCAATCATAAAAAAACTGAGGTATTGGCGTTAAATGTGTGTAGCAATTTTCTCCCAGATAATTTAAAACAAGCTTATTCTCTTGAGCTGATCCGATATCTGGGAATTTACGTCTCAAACCAATATGCAGATTTATTTAGATTAAATTATGAAGCAACGCTGAGTAAAATTAAAGATCTATTGGGCAAGTGGACACTTCTTCCCCTTACTTTGATTGGGCGTGTTGCACTAATAAAGATGTCAGTACTACCCTTTTTAATATTTCTTTTTTCAAATATTCTGATCAAAGTTAATGCAGTTTATTTCAGAGAATTAGAAAAATTATTTCGCCAGTTTATTTGGAATAAAAAAGCGTCAAGGCTAAAACTATCAATCCTTCAACTGGATACTAGCTGGGGTGGGCTGGCACTCCCCCATATTCGTAGTTATTAGGAAGCAGCATTTATGGATATAGTTGTTCGGTTACTTGATAATAAGGGATCTCTGGATAGCTTTGTTCTGAGTAAAATGATCCATGAAGCTGGATCACAGCTTTGGGTCTTTATAAAAACATCAAAACTTCCAAAAAAACAAGATACAAGACGCTTCAAGCGTTTACCAGCAGACTTCAGAAATTTTACTCTCTAAGGGCCAAATCTTCGGGATTTGAATTTCTGGGCTTGATAGAGTCCAGAAGCTTGGGCCTTTATATTCGGAATAGTCATGTTAAATTTGGGGAAATAAAAGGATTTAAGGAGCTAAGCCACTTCATAATAGGAGGTAGATGCATCAACTGGGATGAGGTTCAGGCTAGATGCGGTAATCAGAGCAGGCTACTCTTTTTAGCTACCTCCAGGTTAGATCACTGATAAATAAATATATACTCCCAGGAAATATAGGTACCCCTCCGGTTTTAGCTGCTGTGTTTAGAACCAAATTGCGAGGTATAGGGAATTGGTATCGAGTATTTCGAAATCAAGGTGAGCCCCTATTGGTTACCAATTTTCTTGAAAAAATAAAACAAGAATTATCTTGCAATTTTTCAATTGGAGAGTGGCAAACTATTTCTCAACACAGCAGAAAGACATTGAGAGCCGCAAACTTTAAAAGAATGGCGTTTCTGTCCCGATGGACGGCCTATTACACTCCACAAGCATTGCATAAAATGTATCCTGAGGTTGAAAATAAGTGTTTTCGGTGTCAACAGGTCGGGGAGGTTGGCTGGATGCATGTCTTTTTTACATGCTCAAGGCTGAGCCAGTTCTGGGTGAAAATGTGTGCTGAGCTTAGCCGTGTACTCGTGAGCAGGATACAACCTGAGCCTGAGCTGGCACTGTTTGGTTTATCAAAACAGAGGCAAACCCAGTTCTTAACTAGAGGGGGGGAAATGTTTTTATCAATCTCTTTTTTGGTGGCACGTTCACTGATCCTCCAGAATTGGAAAACGACTAAAGCCCCGACCTTTCTCGAATGGTATAACAAAATGAAACGAGTAAAAACCTATGAAGAAGTTTATGCGAAAAGGGTGGGAGGGTGGGAGCTACTAGAAAATGTATTTCAGTATGGAAGTATCTTGTTCAAATGGGTAGACATATTTGGGGTAGACATATTTGTCTCCAGGGGTAGACATATTTGTCGGGTTTATGGCATTTTAGCACTTGCACTTTAGTATACATTAAATGGTTTTCTTCTATTGTATAATATTTGTGGTGATTAAATCTTCTCTTTAATGAAAAGGATTGTATAGTATGAATTGTGTTATTATATTTACTTCTATTTTTAATATTTTCTTGTTTGTATTTATTCTGCTCAATAATTTTTTTTAATTAGTTTCACATAATAATATACAACTATGTTGCACCATTGCTTAGGAGTAAATCAGCTCTGGGCGTTCCAGGGCGGAAATGGCATGTTTGGTTCACGAACACTCACAAACATGAGTTTGTGGGTACTCACAAACCATTTTCAAGGTTACTTCCACTGAGAATGTTATCTAAGATTCGGTCTTGTTGAAGATGGGGGTAATTTCCAATCCAGGATGGGAATAGGGGTGGAACACCCTTAAAATCATTGTGGTATCAGGGAATGGGTTTCTCCTGCGGAAAAATTATTTCACAAATAGTACGTCCAAATTTCTTTTTACTACGCTTTTACACATTTGTAAATCTGTACAACGTATATCTAAATGTTTATGCATCTGAGGATTCTGGAATTCTTTGAAAATTCAAAAGAACTAGTAAATCTTCTCCAAACACAGGTAAACCTATGGGCATAGATGTACGAATTATTTGGTGAACCAGGCTCACAGTCGCACACAATTCACTATCTCGCATTTTTCAAGAGCATGATTATTAAAGAACTGGGATTTGGAATATTATTTTGAGAATATTTAACCGTAGACTTCACTATAGAAAAGGTGTTCGACAGGCCTAAAGTGACTC
Organism: Calotriton arnoldi; assembly: GCA_963921515.1. Taxonomy (NCBI): domain Eukaryota; kingdom Metazoa; phylum Chordata; class Amphibia; order Caudata; family Salamandridae; genus Calotriton; species Calotriton arnoldi. The sequence goes on along the minus strand of CAWUFW010015604.1, from coordinate 142,016 downwards.
AGGAAATCAGACTTCAGTTAGAACTAGGTGTTAGCAACTTGATGTAATAAATGTGTACATATATAAATATAACTATTTTGTATAAATGGAGACTGTTGTGACTGTCGGTTAAATATTTTCTATTTGCTTTTGTCTCCCATGTAGCATGTGAACAGCTCTCTCTTGGGGTGGCAGCCATCTTTGGCCCATCTCACAGCTCGTCTGCTAATGCAGTGCAGTCGATTTGCAATGCTCTGGGTGTGCCTCACATCCAGACGCGCTGGAAGCACCAGGTCTCTGACAACAGGGACTCATTCTTTGTCAGCCTTTATCCGGACTTCTCCTCGCTCAGCCGTGCCATTCTTGACCTGGTGCAGTTCTTCAAATGGAAAACTGTTACAATTGCCTACGATGACAGTACTGGTAAGGTTATGCAACATTTTATAAGTTTATAAGCAGTCTTTTATAATTGTCATGTCATGTTTACAGGGGCAAAACACTGACAAATGGCCACTGATTTTTTTTCAATTGTAAATGGCCAAACTTGATAGCAATTCTTGCATAATTTATTGCCTTCAAAAACTTTTCTTCCTCGTGGCAATAAAAATTTGAGATTTTTCTCAGGGTAAAGGGGGCCAGTGTGGAATATGGCTCACAACGGCCTTCTTTTACCAGATTTTAGCAAATGGCAAAACCGATTTCAATTGGGTTGCCTAAACAGCGGTGAATGGATGGCTACATACACTTAACTGTGCTTTAGGGGAAATCTCAAACCAAATCAAGTAGGCTGCACACAGGAAAGCCAAAGTTCCCTTAAACTATTTTTGCCTTACCGTTACTAGCCTAGGGCAAGCTAGAGACTATGAACATTCATTACACAATGCATATAAGAGATTAAATAGCGCAGGACACAAACCAAGTTCAATAATAGTTGAAATGTATCAGCTAAGAACTACAAAAACCTTAAGAAAACATTGAATGAAGATTTAAGAGCTGTTGTTGATTTTTTAGTAGGGCCAATCGTCATAGGAGCCAATGAGATCAATGTGAGGCTAAAAGACACAGTGGAAGGCCTAATTCAGAAAAAGGTGGCAGTGATTAATTCTCCAAAACCCAGTGCTAAAGAAATTTCCAGAGCTAAGGAGCTTCCCGGGGAGGCTAATAATAATGTAGGTTGGACTTCCTAGCATTTGTCTCAGACAAAGAAATGTACAGTGAGTGATAATGCTGAAGAGTAGTTTCCACTGAAGGACTCACTATCAGAGTAAATTCTGCCGGCATATTGCTGCGTGGTGATAGTAATTCTATTGTGGAGAATATACCAGGTGTTTTCAAAGGGTAGAAAGTTGTATCTTTCCGTGACAGGTGCTGGAGCTCTGCCGAATTCTTGTCATGAACATTCCCAAAGGCTTCAAATTGTTTTGAGTGGTAAGGTTTTATAGCCAGCAGTACTTGGAAGATTTGGTGTAATGAATTTGGAATCTACAAATGAGGTGCAATACCATGTTGAGGCACCCCATGATCTAGAAATCTTAAGGTAGATTTTCTTACGAGAGAGCCCAAACACAACATTTGCCTAGTCTGTGACAATATCCTATATTATTCTGCACAGTCAGGGCACTGAATTTGAACAGTCAGGCTCTGTGGTTTTAGGTGCTACCTTAGCCTTCAGTCTTGCTCCATCTTTTCTCCTGGACTAAACAGCCATCATCACATCAGACTTCTTGGCACTTGGGCCTCCAAAAGTATTGTCATAATCTTTTTGGTGCATCCTTTAAGTCTCCAGCACACCAATCCTAGCTTTCGTTATGCTATAGCAAGACACATTTTTCAATCGTGTTACATTTTCAAAATTGTGAAAAATTTCTAAGATCACATTTCATGGAAATTCAGAATAAAGGCCAATGTTTCAGTTTCTGTGAGACGTATTGTTTCTCTGTTCTTTTAGATCAAAGATAAAATTACTTGCCAGTAGGAGAAAAGTGTTGGGAGGAGAGACGCACTGTTTTATTCTTTTGTTCCCTCATGAACAATTATCTGTGCATTTCAGTTTGATCACACCAAACGATTCTTTATTGGTGTGGCATAAATTCATGATTCAAGGAAGTCCAATGTACATGTAGATTGGACCGATTCTAGTCTCTAAGTAAAATAACGTTGGAAATAGATCTCACTGATAATACTTCAGATTCAGGAGTGTCAAGTCAACATCTATATTTCTTCAAAATGGGGTTGATGAGGGTGCTAACATGGAGACTCTAAAATAGGCTTAATTTCCTTTTTACAAACTAGATATCAAGATATCTGTGTGTAGTTGATTAGGTAGACTGTGTGCCCTTCACTTTTTCAATAGTATAAAGCTTTACCTAAAAGTGTCAAAGTTAAGATTGCACATCTTCCCTAATGATCTGAATATTGGGTACTTTATCTTAGATGATCTTTGGGTGCCAATGCCGCCTTGACATTCCTTGGTAGATTGGTGAAGCAATCATGTCCTAATTCACAGGAGGTAAGGTTTGAGCTTGTAAAGGTAACTTGATCATTGCTCCCCGCCACACCCGCACACAGAAAATAAATATACAGGTCCAGTCAGTTATCGCTTAGAAAGTGATAACATTTAAATAAACATCTTAAAATTTTAGTAAAGTAAAATAAGAGCAGACAGCATACAAATGGTGAAAATCTCAATCGCCACCCCAACCTTCTGTGATAGAGTCAAGAAATTCACTTTAGGTTTAGGGTACTAGTATGTGATTTGACTGATTACGTTTTTTGTATTATGGTTCAAGGCCTTGTAATTACTCTAATTGAATAACATGAACCAATGTTACCCTATCAGAGTTCAGCACCATGCATAAACCCAGAGCTGTCCATAGTGCTGAAGTTTTTAAACGTTTAAACCATGATCTCAATGGAAGTGTGTGCTATGGTAGTCAAAAGTCATAAGGCTCAGCATCTGATGCTACTTCTGTAGTACTCACTACTAAGCTTCTCTATCTCTCCGAAAATTCAACCAAGGTCAAATAGTGTAAAATTAAAATGTGAAAGATGCCTGAATATCCGATATTCAAAGTCAACCATTTAAATGCGAATTTCTTTAATGCCCCATTTTTCTCCAGGATCTGCTTATACCTCCTGAGTGGTTTCATAGACTTCAGGAATTGATCACATGGTTCATACCAGTCACAGGTGAAAAATAATACAGCCACAGGGAACTAGAGAATCCTGCTGTCCTTCAGCCAGGGCTAGGCAATTCTAAAACAATGATTACTTATTCAAAACTACATATCATAGTAAAAATTATTGTAGCTTCAGAACTGTAGGTAGTTGCCAAAGAGTCATGGGGGCACATTTACAACTAAAATGACAGAGCGCGGTGTTAAGCCAAGAAGGCTAATGCCACGCTCCGTCACTTTGAAAACGCAGGGCTGCACCGTATTTACAATAATACGGAGCAGCCCTGCGTTTCCCCCTGCACTGGCGCTAAATTTAGCTGCCTAGCGCCAAGGCAGGCACCCTTGCACCATAGTGCAAAGGTGCCTGTGTTGTGGGGAATGATTGTTTATGTGCAAGAAGGTGTCCCTTGTGCACATAAACAATCATAAATGGCGATTTGTATCTTCCAATGGCGATTTGTAACCTCCATGTGTGCTGCTTGCGCAGCACGCATAGAAGTTGCAACTCGTCATTTTTAAAATGATTATTTATGTGGAGGAAGGAACACCTTTCTTCACAAAATCAATCATACATGGTGTGTTGTTGTTTCTATGTGTGCTGCACAATGCAGCACACATAGAAACAGCAAAAACGAGGAGAAATAAAGCATTTCTCCTCGTTTCGCCTGTTTAAGGCCAGGTTTTCCCTGGTCATAATTTTGGCTTAGTCCCATATTTACACTGCCCTTGTAAGTAGGGGGCAGTGTCAAAATCAATGGGTGTTGCAGTGGAACACCCACCGCAACACCCATTGCCCACCCCTTTTACGCTAAGTGTAGCGTAAAAGGGTGCCTTATTCAGGCATCGTTAAGTGGCTTATCGCCACCTTGTGAATAAGGTGAAGCCCATATCGCCACAGGAATGTTGATAAAAGTGATGTTTCTGAGGCGATAGGGGCTTGTAAATATGCTCTTGGAGAGTCCCAGTAAATGATGAAAAGGGCTAAGACTAGTTCCAAACACAATAATTTTCTAATTCTAGACTAAAGTGTCCAAAAGTCACATATAGCCCTTACAGTCCTTTCAAATGAGCTTTTCCTTAAGCAAAGACGCATGCTGCCTTCTTCTGCACAGCCTAACAGATGCAAGAGGATCTCTTTGTGTGGGATGGAAGCACTCATCTGATACCCGCGCCAAGGCATGATAGTAGTTTCCTATATACTTCTGGACTCAGGTACAAGCTTATTCATAACTTGAGGCAGTTAGACAAGAACACACTGCACTTCAGTGGGTATTGCTTGGTTTATGTTGTGGGCCCAAACCATTCCCATCAAAATATATATTTGTGGGGTTTCTCCACTCACAAGTTCCAGGAGTTGCTTGGGCGTGACACTAATATGGTTGTATGATGGAACAACGCACGGAAATACTCTGCATGCCTTTACTATGCATTTTTATGGAACGCATATGCTTTTACATCTTTTGCCTTTACCATGCATTGTTTGTATATATACTTATATATATACTAAATTCATGTGTGAACGGAGACAGCTCACACCCCCAAATTTACCTTAAATGCATGGTAAAGTTATTCGTTATAAAAGCATGTGCGTTCTAAAAATGGTAAAGGTACAAAGTGATAAACACCACATTGTAAAGGTTGTTTCTCCACAAATATGTGTTCTGTCCCTATGCCAGATGTGAATAAAACAACTGCTTATCTGGAGGTACTTTCAGCTGAACCAAAGCAACTGTCACTGCTCCCTTTCTGCACTTTTTTCTTTTGCTGCCTAGTCAGGAAATTATGTGGAGTCACATAGGAAAGAAGCAAGATGGAAAGCATTGCAGCTAATAGAGACAAAGCTGGTCATGGCTTTGGCGGTAACAGACACCCACCATTGCAAGCACGCCACCCTTTTAAAAATGTCACATGTATGAAACATGCATATTTACTCTACATATTTAGTGCATGAGGAAAAGGAGAACCCAATTACACGAGCTGACTGAACATTGCTTGGGTGTTCACAGACATCAGCCCTATCACAGTTCAATGAAGTACCCCAAAAAACTATCAATCACAGGCATCAACCAGTAGATTTCTCACAAAGAGATTGAGGTGTATACTCCATCAAAGGCAATCTAAGAGAAGCACACTGAGGGTTATACTAGTCCCTATCTTCGGATTTAAGCCAGATTCTACAGTTCACCTTGCCGCTCATGTAAAAACTATTTCAGGTTTCCTTCATTTCCAAATCTCACAAAAGAATGTGCTGGTATCAGATCATGAAGGCTGCTTAACAGTTATGGTGGCTCTAATGAGCTTGCATCTTGATGATGAAAACTTTCCCTTTCTTTGCCATCCTATCTATTTGATGAGTCAATTGTAGGTGCCCTAACATGTGGCACCACAGTGGTGACAGGCGGTTACAAATTTGACTATGTGGCTCAAGTTCCTTGAGTTCTCCGCTGCACCCAATATAACAGATGGTAATATTTAATAACTTAATTATTGCCTATAACACTCCTTATGGTACCTCCTCATCTTTCGCTAAAAATAAACTTCAAACCTGTCATTCATCCGTATTCTTATGCTACGCCCAGCGAAATCCTTTGGTTATTTCTATTATATACAAGCTCTTTCTGTAATTCACTATTGCCAATTCCTTGGACTCTTGGCACATGTTTACTGTGCAAACCGTTGTATGTGGTAAAGAGGAGCACTAGGGAAGAACATTTTCATTACAGACGCAATGTTGTGTAAACATGTAGAAAACGCCTTACATGGGAAAAATCACATCTGCGTTTCAGGAAGTCGCTGTAAACGTTTGCATGTTTTCTCTAGTTTATTTAGGGTCCTTTATCAACTGTTTCACCCAGTGCTACAGCACCCTAAGTTGACTGAGTGATGTATAAATGGTGGAAGGGATATATTGTACAACGTATGCTTGCAATCCAAGAACACAGGGGATTTTCAGTCCAAAAGAGTCCAAAAGAAAGTGGTGCAATATTTGATTTTTGGCCTACTTAGAGGATAAATAGGTCTCCCCTCTCCTGCACAGGGACACTTTGCATTGTGCATTTGTAACGTAAAATACATCCATAGGTGTGCCAGACCATGCTGATTTTATTAGAATTACAGTGCTGTTGTATAGGGGCTATTCATTACCCCATTTCACAGAAGCACCTCAGGGTTGAGACAAAAATACAAGCAGCTGTCCCCAGAATAGACCCACAACTAAGGGAGGTATGTGTGCAACAAAAGTGAAGCTTGAGTTATTGGGAAAGGTGTTTTTCAAAGGGATACTCCTTTTCCCACTGAGAGATATTTAAACAAGCATTGCATTGCAAGTAGGTCTGACATATATTCAAGTGCCTCTTTAGTCACTTTTGGTTTTAGACACCCAATACATCATCATAAATGCACTCTATCGCATTCCAAATAAATACATACAAAAATTGAAGAAGAAAGAAAGGAAAGGGGGCTTATAAAGAGACACAACGTAAACGATTAAAGAGACTGAATCAACAACCCTCACTTGCATTGAAAAGCACAATTTTTCAGATGATTATGCACATGTGATCGGGCAAAATGCATAGGGCAATAGAGTTAATGGTTGAAATCAGCTGACCCAGTAACCCATACTGTTTGCTGTCATAGACAGAAGCAGAATAGGAAAGACACATTAACAGCCCAGTGGCAGAACATGACTGATGTAAAGGTCCTGTGTGTGGGGGGTTATGTGTGTGTGTGTTTGCGTGTGGGTGTGAGTGGGGCTGTGGGCATGTGTGTGTGTTTATATACATGCATTTTTAAGGAATTTGCTTTTGAGGGCCTAGCAGACAACCGGGTCTCCCGAGGATTATCACAGTGCATACCTTCTTTCCCCCAGTGTTTGTCAAAGGGGGTAACTAACACCAAAACCCCTGACTTCTAAAGTAATCTGTGAGATTCTGTATAACAAAATACCCACCTACAGGCCTTAACATAGTCTATTGACATTAACATAGGCCACAGGCTGCACTGGCACAGGCGAAAATGAAACAACTGATTTAATTGAACTGGATCTCTGTTCAAAGTGTGGAAATTATGTTGTAACTTATAAACAAAGAATGCTCACAAATCCCTCCTTTCTGGATCACGATGATGGATGAAATAAGCTTTGTGGTAAGGGGTGATTGGGGCGTCTTTTAAGCTATTTGTTATAATGTTTCCTATGTTGCAGGAGATAATCCCTGCTCAAAAGTTGTGATCAACCATGCACAACTGGTCGTAGTGATATTAGCCAGATGAATATTTTATAATGTCCCTGCTTTCATACATATTCTGTAATTTGGAATATTACATAGCAGTCAAGGGAATGTCATAAGTACTGCCATTTTGCCTTGAACAGTATTTTCTGTTCCACTGGACTAACCATAGACTTAGGTCAGACTCAGACTTTTCTTCACACCTTGTAGGCCTTCCTAAGTATAAAATTGACTGCAGAAATCTTGAATAGATACTATTCAGAAATGACATGTCCTTTCAAGAAAAGAGTAGTCAAGCATTCACAATATTTAAACTGGTTTGTGGATTAATTCATTCACTGCCAAGGTGTTTAAACGCATAGTTACAGGTTCAAATTCCAAATGCAAGAAATATGCTGTAATCCAAGTTCTGAAGTAAAGATACTCCCTTTCCTTCTCACTGAAACAAATAAATTAGCATATGTGGTTCCCTTATAAAGTGTGGCCTAATCAACAAAGAAGAGTTTGCATTAGCAGACCTTTGTTTTTGTTTGAATTGCCTTTTTTGCACACCTTTTGTTTCATGGTGATGTTGGGAAACTCCTTTGTACCCATTATTTTGACATTCTGAAAAGTAGGATGCCATAGCATTTTTTTGGTATTTGTATTTGTATAGCCCTTCTTCTATCGTTTTACACATTGCACTATAGTAAATTATCTACACACCTGTTAACAGACCAATGTAATTCAGGCAAGGAGCTTCAGACCTATCCATTGAGCCTCACAATACATTAGAGAAGGTAATGCGAATTCTACAACAAGAGCTTGATTCACAATGCTTTTCATACACAAGTGGTGCATGGGAGCTCAGTCAAAGAAAACGCTCGTTTTTAAATGCCATGTGATTTTTCAGAATCAGGATAAGTGCTTAATTAAAATGGTCCCCAACAATGGCAGCAAATCCACAAACATGGTGGGGTTTATACTGTAATATGTTTAGGATTAGGAGTAGAAAAAGAGGAGTGCTAGGAGAAACCATGGAAAAAGCAGGGAGTTATTCCCAAACATTTTGTGTGGCCAGTCATACCCTAAGGACCCTGATAAAGGTGTATATAAAATGAATGGACTATCGGCATAGTGGGAATGAGTAAGCAAAAGTACCTACATTTCATGGGGATGTGGGGAAAAGAATGTTGCCACAGGTAGAAAGAAATACGTCACTCGGTGGTGAGGAAAAAATAAACAAATGTAACAGTACAAAATCTTCTCTCATACAGATTTTCCTCATACAGAAAAATCTGCATAATTAATATTAGCCAATGCGATCAATCCACGAAATCTCTGAATGCCCTCTATTGCCAAGCCTACTTCTTAAGATGTGGGGAATCCTTGTACACTATGACAGCCCTCCAAATATAGGAGAAAGCCGTCTTTTTTTATGAAGGTGTTCGTGAAGCAGGGCAAGAGCTGATTTTGTTAACAATTATGTGAATAGTAAAATCTTGTCAGAATTTCGGAATGCCCTAAAATATCCAAATGAGCTCCACTGAAACTCAAAATTTGCCTCAAATATGTTCATTGCAGATATCCTGAAAATCTAACTAAATTGTAGTATTCGGTGGATTGTCAAGCCCAAATCTAGTTTTTAATACAAATCCATTTTTTGCACATTCTATGCTTGAGTCTGAAAAATGGAGGCGTTATTCCCTGTGCACAAACTTGTTTTTCCTGTCGGCCACACTTACTGTTTTTCTGAAATAAGTATTGACAGCAGAGGTAGCCATGCATCTGGGTATGTTGTGAGTTCTTATGCACGCTGGGAAGATACTGAGCAATCTTCAATAAGCTAGTTAGGAAAAGGAAGTGTCCCTAGCGCATGGGTACTTGGTTATTCAGCACACTGAACACTTGATTATTCATCATATGTCTCCCAAGAGCCGGTCTGGACACCTTAAGCAGCCAGCCTTCCTCCACCATTCTCTCAATTACATCCCCTTGCCCAGGGCAATGCTACATTAAAAGCCTTATTGGTGAAGACCATGGGTCATATTAGCAAGACCCACGTTAAAATTATCGCCGTTTTAGCGGCAGGAAACTGCCGCTAAAACGGCGATAGTGAAGCTTGCTAATATGCGTTATAGAATTCCAATAGAAGCCCAGGTTAGATGTCCTGCACATCTAACCTGGGCATATTGGAATTCTATGCGCATATTAGCAAGCCCATTATCGCCGTTTTAGCGGCAGTTTCCTGCAGCTAAAACAGACGATATGTCGCCTGTCTTGCTAATATGCCCCCCTATCTTTATAACGACATAGGCTAATCTTTTATTGAGTATCAGACTGATTGTTCCTTGGCCCTTGCGAATATAAACTGTTAACAGTTTCACATGAGAGCATTGCCAATATTAATCACACTTACGCCACCTGCCTGCGTAAAATGCGGCAATCTAATCTCTGTAGCCAATGACTAAAGGATTTTTTGCATTCATTTTTTTTAGTTCGGCACTGATTTCATGCATTCTCCTGTTTTTCAATCACATTTTTTTTCTTCAAATGAAAATAAAGAAAAAGGGTAACTGTACTTTTTAGTGGGCAAATCTAGCCTTTATGTCTACCTCAATTTGTAAACCACATAATTACTGCTATGCAAATATTGTGAAGCGCTCTGATGCCTTCAGACCAAACTCGCGCTATATAACACTTAATAAATAAATACAAAAATGTATACATTTTGTTTCTGTGCTGTAAGAAGTAGTTTTAAAAGTATGTGTCTTTGGCTCTTGAGAAGGGCTATTATTCCAGAGTTACTTTTACAGGACACTAACTAAGTGTGACAATCCATTACGGCGAACACTACGGACTCATTCCTATTCAACAGCATTACAGGGAGCAAAGGGAGCTAGTTACACCATTTCCTAGAACGTGTTTGTTTTGGGATCAGCTAGTTGGTCAGGCTGGTAGAGTGAAGCACGCGCTTATCACCCTGACATCTCGGAGCAGCAATTGTACATTCACGTATCATGGAAACTACCCCTCTCAATTTTTGGGAAAAAGTTAGATCACCTTTTAAAACAATGTCCGTATATTGTGCCCAAAGTTGAAAAAAAAAACACAACAGCAATTAAAATAATAATAATCCCAATATTAGTTGCACTGGCATAGCAGCAACCACAAAAACTATATATCCTAGTAATACTACTAATAATAATAACTACATTAGCAATAATATGACTATTACCATGCAAAGCTGGCACATGTAGCAGCGGTGAGGCGGGGTGGGGCGTGGGAGACAACGGGATAGGGAAAGTAAAGTTAAAAAAAACAAAAAAAACACTTACATTGCGCTCGCCGCATCGCTGAGTCAGCGATGCGGCGAGCACAAGGTAAGTGGTTTTATTTATTTTCTTATTTTACTTTCCCTATCCTGTCGTCTATTTACTTCCCCCCACCGCTGTTACCTGTGCCGGCCGCGTCTGACTACTATTTCTAGTAGCAGTAATAATAATACCAGGAATAATAATGATATAAATATTATTAATGCTCATAATAACAATAATGATATCAACAGCAACACTAACAGTAATAATAACAACAGCAATGATATTAATAATAATAACAATAATAATAAAAACAACAATAATAATAATAATAATACTCCTTTTTCTTTTCTCTGTTTCTTCTCCATATTATTATAATAATAAAAACAATAGTAATAATAATAATAATAATACTCTTCTTTTCTCCTTTTTTCTTCACATTAATATTATTAATATTATTATTGTTATATCATGAGGGAGACAGTGGCAATATTAACGGGTGCGCGTAACGCTTGCTAATGTGCACACTGGAGTGCACATACGATTTATACTGGCGCCACTGGCACCTGGATCTCAGTTAATGCACAGAGAATTTAATCAAGTCAAACCCTGTATAAACAACACCGGAATTCAACACAGCACACTTGAACTATATCCCACCTCATATTAAAAGTGTCAGTGGGATCTTATATGTCCCCGAGGTAGATAGCTCCCTGGCTTAGCACTTCATCTAAAAATATCTATGCCTACAGCAAGACAGTTTCACTTATTGCGTTCCTGGACTTTTTCAGTATATATCCGAATGGTAATGGGACTGCTGCGGTAAGAGCCACAACTCTTGCTAGTGCAAGTGCAAGTTGTTTATAAATGAAATATAATTTTGGAGGATATACATTAGAAATGGAATGTAAACAAATATGTGGGTGCATAACATGTCACAGTCTGCAATGTGCCATTTAGTGGCCACAAGTCACAAAAACAGGCGTAACTTTTAAAATATATTTTACACATAGACATAATTGGGACTTAAGAATAAGTACCCTCAGACATTTTTGCAAAAATAATGTTGCACATATCACAGTTTCCCTTCGTAACTGCGCTACATTCTCAAAGGATCCAAGGGCATATTTATGAACTAGGGGTGCAGTGCAGTGCAGTGCAGCAAGTCACCTTGCTGCACTGCGCCAATGGGAAAAATTAGGAACGTGCCGTATTTAAGGCATAAAGCGCATTCCTGACTTTCCCCCTGCACTGATGCACAATGGGCTGCCTAGTGCCAACGCAGGCACCCTTACGGTGCAAGGGTACCTGCGTTGCATGCAGGATTGTTTTTGTGCAGGAAGGGACACCTTCCTGCACAAAACAAATCCTGAGAGGCATATTCCCCTTTCTATGTGTGCTTCAGAATGCAGCACACATAGAAAGAAAGAAGTAACAAGGAGAAATAAAGATATTTCTCCTTGTTACACCTCTCCTGGGAAGGCATATCTTTTTGGCACATTCCCAGTTTTACAAGGTCTTGTAAATCTGAGAATGCGCCAAAAACCATCGGAGTTGGGTGGGAACACCCACGCAATGCCCATGGAATGCCTACCCAGGGCAGAGTAATGCAACACAGCGATTTGTGCTGCATTGGGTTACTCCAGATTTTTGGAGGCACGCATGGTGGCTTTGTGTGGCTTCAGAAATCTGACTTAAGGTTTGCGTCACTCTTGCAGCAAGTTGTGTGTTGCAAGAGCGACGCAAGCCGGGTAATAATATGGCCCCCAATTTGCGAAGGTTGCCTGGAAAAAGCCATAAATGAGCTCCGGATTGGGTTTTTCTTTACCTGGAGCAAATGGCTAGCCTTGTAGAAATTCATGATCACTTCCATGAGCAGTATTGGAAGTATGTTAAAGTATCTGGCATTTGTACATGTGTCGGACTACTCTAATACATAAAATATTTGCATGCCACATTCTAAACATCCCACCTGCAATAATGTAACGCCAATGTGAATTTTGCAATAGTGAAAACATCCCCCCTTGCTCAAACTCCTAAATGAACAAATAATAAACATCCACTCAACTGGTGGATTTTCTTATATGACAAATCCCATTTGCGAGTGTTAATGTTGAATATTCGTGATTCAGCAGATCCGCACTGGAACTTTACCCCTGCACATTTTGATTTGAGCTAAATTGTACAAAACATTTAAGATTCGGGCTGCAAGAGGGGTGTTTTACATCTGTTTTTTAATCCTTATAGTGTGTAGTACATACAGTTGCATACATTACACATTAGGGTTAGGTACATTGTGCATTCACTGATTATTATATATTCACATTTCTTTCCCTTAAATACATTGGGGCTTATTTACAAGCCCCTTGCGCCGCCGGTACGTCACTGTTTCCCATATTAAAAGTGGCGCACAGGTAGCGCATGAAACTGTAATATATGTAGGAGCAGATTTACAAGCCCCTTGCGCCACTTTGCGTCACTTTTCCCACGTTAAAAGTGACGCAAAAAGTGGCATGAAAGCAAATCTGCCCTATATTCAAGCCGCAACTTTCTACACATATTTAAAAAAACCTAGCAGCCCTGCCAACTGGCTGAGAGTAATGCACCTTTTGAAATAACTTAATGCATGTCTGAAATGTTATCACTTGCCTCTAAGTTACTATGGAGTGTACGTGAAGGTAATGTGTATTGCAGTCCCTTATTCTCTGCTTGGGAACACTGACATCTGCTCAACTATATGCAGTCTTATATGGCTCAGTTTTTGCCTAGTTTGTGTTCATTATCCACACACAAATTATACTTCCCCGTGTGTAACAGAGCATGCCTCAGTTTTTGCCTAGTTTGTGTTCATTATCCACACACAAATTATACTTCCCCGTGTGTAACAGAGCACTGGAAACTGCAAGAAAGTTTACATCTACACGCTTTACAACTTTTTCAGTGTATAAATCAGGCTATTGTTTCGGTATCAAGGGCCTGATGGACAGAGCCATTTTCAGGTCACAAACCCTGTGACTCACAAAAGGGCTTTTTACAAAGTATAAAATCCTTTTTACGAGTCAGAAAGGTTTTTCTGGCTCATAAAATGGCTTTTGCATCCCTTCTTGAATCACAAGTAGGACAGGGCACGAAAGGGGTGACCCCCTTCTGTTTATGTGTATATAAATGAATTTGACAGCAATTGAGGTCACAAACTGTTTATCAATTACCAACCCCTAGGTCAGGGTAGGAAGAAAGGGGACGCTACCAAAGTGGAACATCTTCCCCTTTGAGAAACATGTCAGACGGCCTCGGGAAAGTGCTTACATTTTGAATAATGACCCGAAAACCATGCATGTTAACAGAGGTATAAGTACTTTTACAACACATTTTGTGAGCCAAGTCTAAAGAAAATGTTTGCCACCTATTTAACCGAAGAAGGTTATTTTTTTTTCTCTTTTTTGGGTGTGCAATGTACATACTATTTTGATGATATAGTGGTTCAGCATGCGTAATATCTATATCAATGATGCAACAATGAAACAGCTAGTAACCTATTAATAATAAGCAATGAATCTGAACACCTGTTTCTCCCCCAGGAACTCTCTCAAAAGGCCATCAAAACAAAGTGCCACCATGTGGCTCAAACCACCACTGTTGCACCAAGAATAACAGGTCCACATCTTAGTACAGATTATTAGTGGTAACGCTAATTAGTATTCAATTTGCTTGGTAGTAACTGTAATTGTAGATAACTAATTCACATCCAAGTCTGTGTATTTTCCCTGAATGTGATGAATAAATACAGATAATCTGATATGTGCTGAACACACCACAGAGCAAAATAAGGTCAAACTCAATTATGAGAAGAAGCAAAGGAGGGCAGTTAATGTGTGCGCTGGCTGTCATAGGACATCATTTAGTCTCTTGGAAAGCACACTGCATATCTCTGAAACTGCTTATCAAAAATTGATTTAGAAGCTATTATATGTCCCTAAACATTAAAGAGGAAATATTGGGGAAATGTTTTTGAAGACTGGGACTAGTAACTACAAATTGTTTACTTATTGCAGCTCAAATTAATATGATAATCTTGAATGGTCTATTAAATTGTGCTTAACAATCAAAGCTCACACTCTCGAATAGTTTCATGGAATTTCAACAGCAGTAGGTGAGCCTTTCCTGTAGGGATGATGTTTTCAGCTGGCACCACAGATGCTGTTCCAAGATAGGTGCTGTGCTGGAGACAGACTAGTTCTGTGTTCCCTTTATGGACCCAGAGTTCTGTCTCACTTACCCAGTCTAGACACTTGGTTGGAGAGACCAAGTATGTGTGATCAGGAAGGCTGAAAAGGGCTTAATCACAAACAAAGATAGTAAAAGGGTTTGACATTGAGCCTTTGGTAACTGATGTTATAAAGAATGGCACTCAGAATCTGATTCCTTGGAGAGAATCAGCCACAACGTAAGAGTGATGTACTTGAAAGACAGTAAGATTAGATGTTTGAGAAACCAGATATGTAGTTGACTGAATAATCATTGGGATTAGGGGTGGGTGCAATGTTTCGTTCCACCCACAGAATTGGCAGAATTTTGTTCACTCCGTGTTACTCCTTAACGCAGAGTTCCAGCTAAATTCTGCCAATTGCTGCATGGCTGAATATTTTCTCCCACAAGAAAAAGTGAGCCGGCAAGTGAGATTTGGAGTCCCCATGCATGATTTTCTAATGCGGGAGGTCACGGTTGGTCGCAAGCGGTCACGGTCAGAGTGCTGCCGTTCGAGTACATTTGCTGCAGCTCGAGTAGATTTTCTACTCCAGCAGCAGAAAAAATCAATTTAATGGCCTGGCACTTTTGAACAACGCACAGTGTCGTTCACACTGATATTTCAGCGGTACTCGCACTACTGGCCATAAAATGTAGCACAAGCTGCATATTTTCTGCTTGTTGGTGGAACACCGCAGAATCTCACAGTGGGCCTCATTTGTGAGGTTTTGCCATAGGGCAGTGAAGCAGGCCTTCCTGCTGCGCTGCCCTACAGCAAAAGAAAAGGGCAGGAATATGGCGCATTCCTGTCCTTTACCCTGCCAAAGAGCACAATGGCCTTCCGTGCCCCAACGCAGGCACCATGCCTGCATTGGCAGGAAAACCTTCCTGCACAAAAACAATCACAAGAGGCTTTTTCCTCTTTCTTTGTGTGCTGCAGAAAAACAAGGAGAAATAAAGATATTTATCTTCATTGTGCCTTTTTGGAGCTGCCTCAGAATATGATTTATCATAAACCTGGGGCAGTGTCAAAAAGCCATGGATGTTGCTGGGAACGTCCCCAGCAACACCCATTACATGCCCCTTTGATGCAGAAAACTGCGTTAAAAGGAGCGATATTTACAAGGCAGCATTAAGCCCAAAAAAGTGGCTTTGTGCTGCCGCATAAATATAGATCAGGATCCTGCGCTACGGACGTTCCGGCGGCGCAAGGGGCCTCATAAATGAGGACCTGAGTTTTTATGTATCGCTGCGAAATTCCATAGAGTTAAATTCCGAGAGTTCCACCTACCCCTAATTGAGATGGATGTCAGCAGTTTGGCTATCAGCCCCGGACCATGGAGATTTTGATCCGAAAGCTCTGTGTGGCCAGGTAACCCATCTGTAAAAGGGTTATATGTGATTTCTTGTAAAAATCAATTTCATAGAAAACCATTACTGAGAAATCATTTTACCTAAACTATTTAATGGAATTTTTCAAGATTAATGACAGTTACTGTTTGATAAAAACCAATTCATAGAATACATTTTTTTCTAAATTGATCTTTGCATGCTTATTTTTTAAGACATAAATACAACTAAATACAAACTAACTAAACTGAGTACAGTAATCTTTGTTAGATCAAACATCCTTGGTGTGGTATTCCCCCCAACGTTTTGCCTTCACCCCTCTTGGTTTGCTGAATATGTTTCTGTTGGCATTATCACTGCAGAGAATGTAAGGGCAAAGTGGGGTATGCACTGCAGAGTGTAATGCAGTGGTTTCCAAAGTGTAGAAACCACTTCCTACCACTTGGTTGTGGTGCCCTTACATTCTCTGCATTATAATCACTGCAGAGTATGTAAGGGCGCAGAGTAGTGTTTGGCTGCACTATTTTCTTAGCGCAAAATGCATCCTTGCATTCACTTTTGGATTCAAGGGTGCATTTTGCGCTAAGAAAATAGCGCCAAATACCCACTCCAACCCACTGCAGAATTTTGCGGAATCTCACAGAATTTCAATGTAATTCCGTGGCATCAAACTCCGCCAATTCCGCCCACCCTTAGAAGCTAGATCCTGGTCCAGAAAGCATGCTGTTTATGATTTGGTGTAAATTCGTCCAGTAGGTTTTGAGAAATTAAGTTTAAAGATTATTTGCATATCTGGATGGTTGGGTTCGCTAGAGTCTCCTGAGAGTCTAGTGGTCACTCAAAATCAAAAATACAGCCATTTAGTGGTCGAAAGAACTTTTTTCCCATTGGCTGTCTCATGAGAGACAGAGGCTTCACGAGTCCTGTGTGAGATGGTGCTGTGATTAGCTGGTCACAACATTAACAGAAATGTTGTGGTCACCATTTCAGGACACCTGTGTCCTGAAAATAAAAAATAAGTAAAAAGTTTTTGGGGGTTTCTGTGATTCTACGGGTATCCTGTAGAAGCTAGTGAGTCTTAGACTCCTGTGGGAGTCCCACAGGATCACTGAATCCTCACTGGCTTCCGCTGGACACTTGTGGGATTTAAAATATATTTCAAAAAGAGGGCTGGGCCTGAGAGTCTGTGGTGGGTTCTGCAAACAGGTTCTTGGCCATGCAGCTTTCGGCTATGCGCATCGAGGCAATGACTGGCTGCAGTCAACCCAGGCGTTGGCTGCCCTGGGGAGGAGGGATTGGACTTAGGGCCTGGCCACCAATGTGATTCATTAGGTTTTGGTGGTTGGGATGTTTTTCGCCCACTGGATTGTGCATTACGTTATGAATTTTATGCTTTGAATACATGGCCATTTAGAGATTCATAGGAATTTGTAAATGTTTGCATTTACATTATATATATTATTAACTATTGGTTGCATACATATTGCTTATTTTCCTCTTAGACTGTGCATATGTTTCAAAACACTAACCATTCCAATATGGCGCTATTCTACATTGTCGCACACCGGGGATGCATTGTATTGTAGGTTCCACCCATCGGGGCTTCATTATGTATTTATGTAGTAGTATTTGAAGAAATTGGTCACTATAGCTGATGAAAATTATAGTTTCATTTGCTATTATCATTTTTTGCACACTTTGTTGAACTTTCTTCTGTAATTAGAATGTTCTGTCAAAACGCGGTAATTATCAAATTGTGAAATTTTGAAGTTGACCATTTCAACATGACGTCCCATGGGCTGGTTATTCCCTTCTTTCATGTCTTGGCACTATATTTTGAGGATTGTGGAAACATGTGTCATGTGATCTAGGCCACCATGGCCAAAACGCGTTGTCAAGTTTCTGTATGAAAATAACAGAATTTAAGCACACTGCTCTACACTGAGTGAGCACCTTTTTGAAGATTAGGGGCCAGATTTATCATTTGTTTATGCAGTGCAGCAAGGCACCTTGCTGTGCTATGCTGCATTAAAGGGAGGGGGCAGCATTGCACCATATTTACCACTAAATGGTACATTCCTGCTCTCTGCCTGTGGTGGCACACAATCTGCTGCCCAGTGACAGTGCATGCACCCTTGCGCCATGGTGCAAGGGTGCCTGCATTGCAGACAGGATTGTTTTTAGCAGGAAGGGACACCTTCCTGCACAAAAACAATCCTCTGAGGTTTTTTCCTTTAAGTGTGTTGCAGAATGCAGTACACTTAGAAAGAGTAAACAATGAGGAAATATTTTCCCTCATTGTACATCCCCTGGGAAGGAGTAGCATTTTGAGCATTCCCAGGTTTACCAGTCTTAATACATCATTTGAATACACCAAAATCCATGAGTGAATGCGTGGAAACAACCACACTCCACCCATGGAACACCTTCCCAGGGCAGAGTAATGCAAGGCAGTAACTTGCGCTGCCTTTGGGTACTCCAGATTTACCAAGCAACGCAGGGCCCTGAAAGGTGGCCTTGCGTTGCTTGGTAAATCTGACTTTAGTGTTGCATTGCTCTTGCAACACCTTGATTCATGGAAGGCCATTGTGGAAGGTTGCAGGACTGAAGGAGCTTGTTAATATGTTTGTATGATGGAACAACGCATTCCGTTGGAATGCATGCCTTTACCATTCATGTGTTACAACGTGAATGCCTTTACCACACATAACTTTTAACACACATTTTTTATAATGATTATGCCTTTACCACGCATGCCTTTACAACAAATTTCTCTGTAAAGGCATGTATGTTAATGGCCTATGCGTGGTATAGGTTTTCCCTGAGCCCTGCCCTCAGCCCTCTGGCCCCCTGCCCAGTCCTTTGATAAAATACCCTGCCCTAAGCCCTAAAACTAGACCCCAGCGCGACCCCCCCAGCCCTCAGCTTTTTTAAAAATTACCCGCCCCCTGTCCTGAGACCTAAAAGTAGACCCCAACACGACCCCCGCCCTCTTGCCCAGTTCTTGTTAAATTTACCCAGACCCTGCCATAAAACCCAGACCCTACCTTGAAGCCTAAAGCTGTACCCCAGCGCAACCTCCCCCTGACCCCCAGTCCCTAAAGAAAACCACCCCCTGTCTTAAGCACTAATCCATACTTACCCCTGCCCTGAGAACTAAAAGTAGGCCCCCTTGCCCAGCCCTTGCTAAATTTACCTGGTCCCTGCCCTAAAATCAGATCCTGCCCTGAAGCCTAAAGCCGCACCCTGGAGCAACCTCCCCCCGGGCCCCCAGTCCCTAAATAAAACCCCACCCCCTGTCCAAAGCCCTAATTCGTACCGCCCACCCCAGACCCAATCCCCCTTACCTTAACTGGATGGCAGGCAACTCCTCTGAGGCATGGCACACATCATCAAGAGGAAGCAGAAGGGTCTCTCCATTTCCACTAACGACGTTGATAGCCTTTACCACACAGGCACCTTTACCACGCATATGCCCTTACCACCAGTACCACACATATGCCTTTGCCATGCATACCTTTAGAATGTTAATTTGTTGTAAAGGCATGCGTGGTAAAGGCATCTGCATTGTAAAAAATTGTGTGGTTAAGGCTATGCGTGGCAAAGGTGCATGCGTTGTAATGCATGCGTGGAAACAGCTGTGTTGTAATAGCTGTTTCCGTGTAAATACACGCCTCCGGTTAAGAATGACTGAAGAAGCTTGCACATTTGCATCTCTGCCATTGGTGGACAAGGACATAAAAAGCTTTATAACTTGTATAGGTCCAACCACTGGGATCTGAAACCTAGGTCTATGGTGCACATTGTTTCCATTTTCACTCACCGTGTTTCTATTCCCCTTTATAATCATGTTCATTACCTCATTGTTAATCTCAGAACCAAAAGACTTGTGTGGAACATATTGGACACAAGTGGTCAACTGTCATTTGCACACAGAGTTAGCCTTCAATACAAAGATTTATAACGTCTTCACTACCTCTACATGCCTATGATGCATTAGCAGCACATGCGTTTTGCAAATACACCCATTAGCTCGACACAAGCAGTACAAAATTAGGTACAGAATTACTATGGTAGATACCCGCCATTATGTAAACTATAAATCAAACAACACACTCATTGGATGATGTCATTTGAGATGTCACCAGTGATGTCATAAATGATGTCATAGAACATGTCATGAGTGATGTAATATGTGACGTCATAAGCAGTGCATGGCGGAGGCGCAAGTTATAACTAGCTTTGCTAAGTATAACTAGTGAATTTCTGTGTTCTTTTGTTCAAAACATTGATGTTATTACTGACATATTCACATAACTATAATGTTACTATAGCGTTTGGCATTTTCTGTAAATTTCTAAGTTTTTTTAACAAAAACAAATCTATTTATCAGACCTAACTATAATGTTACTTTAACCTTTGTTTTTTTAAGTGAATTTCTAGTTTTTTTTAACATAAAGCAATATTTTATTATTATATGAAAAAAAAACCTGCAGCGCACGGCCTTCAGCCATGCACAGCATGGGGTTGGCTACAGTGCCTGGCCTGTGGCCAGGTCCTGTGGCCATCCCTACCAGAGGCAGCCAACCCCATGCTGCTCACACATTTTGTGCATGCAGCATTGGGTTGGCTGCAGGGCCTGGTTTGCAGCCAGGCCATTCGTCCAACTCCCCACAGGAAATCCAACTCCACACCATGCACAGCCTTTGGTGTGTGCAGCTTTGGGTTGGCCTTCGGGCCCCGGGGAGCCCCATCCCCTGAGACAAAACATATATATTAAGGGGAGGTGGCATGGAGCCCCCTCCATGACCACTAATTGTTAGGGGCCTGCTCCCCAGGGCAGGTACCAATAAAAAGGGGAGGGGGACCATGTGGGCTCTCTCCCAAGGCCTTAAAAGGCTCTGGGGACCCTAGCCCTTGGGGCCAAATACAATTATACAGGGGAGGAGTGTGTGCAGCCCCCCCCCCTCCCCATAGTCTTATTAGGCCCTAGCAACCCCGTCCACCGGAGCAGTTCATTTTTTCTAAAAGGGAAGGGGAGAAGTGTGGATCCCTCCCCAAGCAATCTTAGGCTCTGGGGACCCCAGGGCTGTCCTTTTTTAAAAAGGGAGTTTGGCCATGCAGCCCCCCTCCCCAGCACCTTTTAGCCCTGGGAAACCCATTACTCAGGATGTCTGTTTTTAAAAGGACTTATTAGGCCCTGGGGAAGCAATCCACCGGGGCCTGGTTACATTATAAAGGGGAGGGGGCCATGTGGCCTCCCTTCGCGAGCCTTCTTAGGCCCCAGGGACCACAATCCTCAGGACCATATTTATTAAACAGGGGACAGAACATGTGGGCCCGCTCTCCTGAGCTTTATTAGGCCCAGGGACCCCATCCCCGGGGGTCAAGTAATTAATAATGGGAGGGGGCCATAGCCTCTCTCCCTGAGCCTAATTAGGTTCCGGGGTCCCCATCATTTTTAAAGCTCCCACCCGCTGGGTGCAGACTTTGTGTTTGCTCCCGTTTGGCAAGAGATATGAAAATGCTCCTGCCAGGTGGGAAAAAACACATGTTTCCCTGCCCACGCTGATGCGCACAGGGAAACAGCTGTGTCCCAGGAGTGGGCTCCCCAGGACACCTCACTTTTTGTAAAGTAAGCAGCCCTTATTACCCGGGCCTTTTCAAGGCTTGGGAAAGGGGGGCCGTACAGCCTCCCTCTCTCTGGTGAGTTTCAACCCCAGGGCATGTGTCCCCTCCCCTTTTTTAAAGGATTTTGGCCCCAGGGGTAGGCTCCGCAGGGCCTATAATGCCTCTGGGAGAGGGGACACATGCCTCCCTCCCCTTAATTAATGAAACTGGCCCCAGGCTGGCATTTTTGGGGGGATCTGCAGGAGTCCCACAAGATCATGGCAAAAACTGCAGATTATTTTTTTATTTTGGCCCCGGGCAGTCCCTCTTGGTCCCCCCCATGAGGCCTTTGGGGGCAGGGTATCTTTACCCTGCCTCCATATATTTTTTCAATATACTACTTCAGTACAGGGGACTTAGTGCCCGAGTCTTGTAATGGCTGCCAGCAAACTTTTTCTGCTGTTGCTGGCAGTCAGTCAGAGAGCTCGCTCCCGAGGGAGTCTGACTAGCGCTGGAGCAAATTAATCCAAAGGAAAAACCTCCCTGGGTCAATTTGAATGCTCAATTTTTAAATTGAGGCCCCCACATGAGTCTCTCAAGCCTTTCGCGGTCCCAACCTTCCAGATATACAAATATTTTTGACCCTTCATTGCTAAAGAAACTACGAAATGGATTTACACCTAATCACAAAAAGCACAATCTGCGAACCAAGGTCTAGCTTCCTGCCAAATTTGGTGTAATTGCGTTAAGCAGTTTTTGCTATAGCTCTTCTTAAAGAACTCTATGGAAAGTGCATGGGGATTTAGGGTTTTGGGACCTCCCTTTTTTCTCGGCCTCTGCTTTATGATTCACCCTGAAACTTCCCATGCATAAACTAGTCAAAAAGTAGCATTTCTTTGGAAAGTTTCATGGAGATTTATCAAACGAGGCCAAAGTTATTAGCAACACAAAAAACGCTTTTGCTATGGTTTTACTTGATTACTAACTATAACTACCTGGTGGCGACCGCCACTGAGTAATATATATATGTTAACATATTTTGGGGGGTTTACTGGACACACATTCATATACACACATACACAAACAAACACACATCTAAACATGTATATTTTTGGTGAAGATCAGCCCAAGCCCTCCATTTTGCACACATGTACACCTATATTTTTAATTATACTTTGGAATTTCAGTGCTGTCTGGGACCCCTCCTTAGATAGGACGGGATGGACTCAGTACTGACACACATGGGGGATATCTCCAAACAGCTGAAAAACACTATTAATGAGTTAGGCCTCAGTGACATTTGGCAAGAACAATATCCAAAGATCATGAATACACATTTTTCTCCCATGTTCACAGAACCTAATCCAGGATTGATCACATCTTCATAAACAATGCCTCATTTCCAGTGACAGCCAACTTTGATATTGGGCAAATAACTGTTGCATCATGCTCTGGTAACAATTCAGCTTGGCTGGCGACACAAACCTCAGAGAACTAGGCAGTAGATTCTTCATTGTTTTTGCAGTACCAGGTCCAACGAAAAGAACATAGGACTTACATGAAACAATGTTTTGCAGAAAATAACAATATGGAGGTCACAGACCAACCCTGAAGGATGCCTTTAAGGCAGTCCTGCGGGGCTTGTATATTAGTCTAGGTAAATGTCAGGAGAGTAAGATGACTCTGAAGGTTTCAATTAGAGCAGGAACTCTGTGCCGCAGATGCAACCTAAAGGACAGCACCATCCCTGAGGCTATTGAGACAAATAACAGCCCTAGGAGGACAAATATGGTCCTTAGATACTAACAGAGCAGAGATGGCCCTTCTTAGGTTGAAAAATGTGTACTATTCACAGGGTACCAAGGTAGGCTCCTTGTTATCAAAACAAATTAGATAAACACAGGAGAGTGGCAATGTTGTCATGAATAACTCAAGAATGCTCTGCACAGATGAGTAGGACAAACAAAAAGCCTTTTGCAAATTTTACAAGGCCTTATACACACCCGCCTTGTTTCATCTACCATTGCAAAGAGAATAAATTGGTAAAACCCTTATGGCCCAAATATCAGCAGAATAGAGGGAATTTCTAGACTCACTGATAATGTAATAGGTCAAATTAGTGATCAAAAGGTTTCAAATGAGAAACACCTGAGATGCCAACCCTTCAAAATAAAATGAAAATGCATTTGCTAAATTAATGATAGGTGAGCTAATTTTAAATTAGGAACTTTGCCAATCTTGTAGAAATGTTTTAATAATATGAAGTGATATATAAATATTATCGCCTTTTATCTGTTTTAAATTATGATGGGTGGCATATAATTTGTGATGCTGAAACCTTTTTAATTTTTTATTTAATATTTATCACTTAAATTGTTAAATGTTTTAGATAATGTGATTATATGTGCTATTATGTTGTTTAAAGACCATTGGTCTAAATAAACATTCTTTTGATTGATTGATAGTGATCAAATCTCTGAAAATTGTTACATCAGGGACAGACGAGTTTACTTGAGGCTTTAACAAATCCCATGCATATTTACTGATTTCCCATCTTACAAAACTCTTTAATTAATTTGCACAAACATTCAGAGTTACCCCTTCAATGGCACAAGCCACTAGAACACTCATTCCCAATCAAAGAAAAGACCCCAAAGTGAGTACTTCTCATTAACCTATCGCTTTATTAAATGTTGATTTTAAGATTCGAAGATGCTAGCTATACGACTTGAAAATGTTCTCTCAGCAGTCGGACATCCTGATCATTCCAGATTTATTTAACATCAACAAAGTCATGATAATCTGCAAAGACTGGCTCATCTTATTGAAAAAGCACAGAAAAAGATTGTACCAACAGTCCTAGTCACTCTTGGTGCAGAGAAGGCCTTCGATCGGGTGGATTGGAAATTCTTGCATCAGGTTTTATTAAACTCATGTTTCGGCTCCAAATTTAAAGAATGGTACTGGCCAATAACTGATGCCACATTTTGAGAATAACTGTAGAAAATAGGATTACTGGTTGAGAGATGTCAAACCCTACACAAGCAGCAACCGCAATTCTTGTCAGGATGAAACAAAAGAAAAAAAACAAAATAACCTGTGCTTAACCCCCTGGTAGCTTGGCAATAAAGCAGTCAGGCTTAACTTAGAGGCAATGTGTAAACTATTTTTTGTTCAAATTTGTTTATTGAAAAAGATTTTTTTGTTTTCTTTTTGTTTGACATTTTTTAACACAATTTTGACATACAATTGTTCGGCTTACAAGCGCGTGTACATCGCACAATGGGTCATATAATACAGATAAACAATCTATCAAGGGCATGTGTGCTCTGTCTGTGCGTGAGTCACGCGGCATGCATCGTGTGTGTCAACATTTTTGTGAACAGGGATTACAAAGAACTGGGATAGACTGATGTTGTATCTCTTGTTGTGTGCGGCCCCTCTCGCCCACCCCTCCTCCCCTGCCGCCCCCCCCGCAGTGCGTGCTGTGACTGTATGCACTAGAGTACTGTCTACCTTGAGCTAGAAGACTCCAGCCACGACTGATTAGACAGATTTAATGTGTCCTGGTTAAACACGTGAGGCGCCCAACCAGCGGAGCAGCCCGGATGCAGGACTTTGAACATTAATAAAGTGAAAACACAACACAAGAAAAATCTCACACCAATTTAGAAAAATAGAGTAAAATGTAATAAATTATTTGAAACCAAAACCACAAAAACAGTAGAACCTGAGATATACAATTTTAAAGATTTCAGGTAAGTAAAGTGCCCAAAGCAGAAAGCGCCACTTGTAGCTATCTGGTCGCACAGGATTAGGTGAAAGTCACAAGTTCAGGCCGACCGTGATGGAGCATGGGCCAGATACAGGGAGCAGGTTAGTCCTGCTTAAAAAGTTACCTTCTAGAGTCTGGCGCAAAAAGTCCAGTTCACAGTGGAGGGGACTGTGAGGGCCAAGGAGAGCATTATGGATGGTCGCCGCTGTAGTGCAAAGTGCATCCCGGGCATCGCAGACAGTCATCACTGTAGCACAAAGATCCTGTTTAGGCTTCGCGGATGGATGTCGCAAATAGAGCTGCCAGTCGTCACTGTAGAGTGAAGAGTCTGATTCACCAGAGCTTGGTGATGGTGGTCAGTGAGGGAGGCAAGATCTCGGTGCAAATAAGCCCATTCGCAGTTGTTAAGAGTTCAAAACTTCAGGATTTTCCCTTTTTCTTGGGGGGATGTAGAAGTGTGGTAGGTGACAGACCCATCAAGTCAGAGATGGCCCATCCTGCCAACACCTATTCCCTCTGTGTCTCACTGTCTAGGAGTAATACACAAAGACCAACTGCTAGCTATTCATGTGACCTAGGATACAGGCCACAGGCACTAAATGGTTTGGACAAGAAAATGCCAACTTTCTAAAAGTGGAATTTTCAGAGTTGTGATTTAAAATCAGACTTTAGCATTAAAAAGTTTTTTAAATTACAATTCACCGAACTTAACATTCCTATCTGCTCCCAACTGAAAAGTAAACACCTATTAAATTTAATAACAAACCCACTGTTCTTCTATGGGAGAGGTAGGCCTCAACTTTTTAAATACACTGCACCCTGTCCTCTGGGTTGTGTAGGGCCTGTCTTAGGGATGACTTATATGTATTAAAAAGGAAGGTTTAGACCTGGCAAAAGGTTTATTTTGTCAGGTCCAAATGACAGTTTAAAACTACACAGACATGTTTAAAAGGCTACTGAAGTGGGTGGCACAATCAGTGCTGCAGGCCCACTAGTAACATTTAATTTACAGGCCCTGGGTACATGTAGTACCACTTTAATAGAGACTTATAAATTAACTTTAATATGCCAAATGGGTGCAAGCCAATTTTACCATGTTTAGAGAAGAGAGCACACACTTTAGCACTGGTTAGCAGTGGTAAAGTGCACAGAGAATCCTAAGGCTAACAAAAATGAGATCAGCAAAAATGGAGGAGTAAGGAACAAAGCTTGGGGGAAGACACTCTAATGCTGACGGGTCGAACAATAATGTTAAATGGCAGACTCTCTGTGACCTTCAAACTGGAACAGGGTACTCGACAAGCATGGCCGCTTTGTCCTCTCTTATTCACTTTAACTATAGAACCTCTGGTGAGCAGAATTAGGGAAGAATGGGACATAAGGGGATTGCACTTAGACCAAGATATACACAAAGTGATGCTCTTTGTAGATGACATCTTACTTACACTCACAGACTCGAGAATCTCACTGCCTGCCTATTGCAGCTGGAAACAGAATATGAAGTGGTCTCAGGCTTCAAAATAAAAAGGCCAAAAGCAGCAATCCTTAACCTACCACTATGAGATGTGAAAATGCTTAAGGGGATTTCACTGTTTCCCTGGACACCAACCTTGATGAAATACCTGGGGGTCACCATCACCCCCAAAAATGAGGCTCTGTGTAATGTTAACTTTCCACCACTCTTGACTACGTTCATAAGTTCTATCCAAATATCAGTCCTAAATGCTGGCGAGGCCGTGGGATTACCTCCATATTTCCCGCTTTATTGGACTATCCTATTACACAAGACCATCTACAGTTCTGAAATAGCAAACCAAAGCTGACAGGATAATTTTGGGGAACTTTTTAGGAACAGCTAAAGTCATGAAGGCTTCATACTGGAAGAAACCCAGCCTCCACCCTTGATGCACTCGCACCAGTGGAATTTCCTAGCAGTGGAGAAATTACCTGATAATATAATGGATAAGAAAGTAGACTTTGGGACAATTTGGATTCTAGTGCTTACTTATGAGAGTATCCCATCTTCATCTCTACCATCGAGACTGAAAGCATTAATCATACACACACGCTGTAATATATAATGGGAAGTGGGTTGAAACCTCAAACATTGGATATTGTTGAGGTTAATTGAGGTACAATGAGATGCAAGATATTGGGTATCTCTTTGGCATCCCATATGATACAGGCTTACTTTGAAATCAGGCTCATGAGGTGCAAGATGCACTTTGTGGTGGCTGGGGAAATTGGGACTGGAGGGAGGAATTTGAAGTTTGAGTTTTAAGGGGGAACTACGATATCCTGAAAGTCTTCGGCAAGACCGACACCGTTATACCATTACTAATTGCAACACTGGTTGTTAAATTCTGTTGCCATGAAGTTCAAGTATATTACACCCAGTGATAGCGAACCTTTGTACATCATATGTTTTGGTCTTCGTACTAATGCTTCTTTATATTAAGCAATAAAAATTGTTATTGCAAAAAAACAGCTTATCGTGGATCATCATAGGCCTCTGGATGGTCTATTACTGAAACAGGGTATTTACAAAGGTAGTGTGTTGTTTTGGGCTTCTTACTTCTCATAGTGCTTAAGATGTGTTCCAAATTTAACCACAAACATGCAGATAGGCAATTACTGTGAGCTGTTATATCCAACGGCTGGAAAAATGGAAAGGATAATAATAACGATTCAAATATCTACACATTCAGTAGCACTGTTTCATATTTAACATGCAGGTGTCACTAATTTTCTTCCATCAAAGATGTACATTTAAGCTTCGTTTAGCACCAAATCAGAGGGCTCCTCACATCAAATCCTTACAAAAAATTATTTTACTGCGAGAGTCTGATATTTGCCTGTTTTAGTCAAAGGGTTGTCCCGACAGATATAATGCATGTCAAACTTACTATCTAACTCAAATCCAAGACATTAGTGAAAGCATACCAAGCTATTAAAATAATGCTTCACACCTAAATGTAGTTTATAAGAAATCTACATAAGAAAACATTAACATCACATCTAAGAGCCTGGAAATTGTGATTCACAAAAAATTATTTATAGATATAAATGAATAAATGAAGAAAACCACAATATTTTTGGGATTTGTTCATAGTCATATGTGTGACCAAGGGGTAGGCTAGTGAGTTTTCTCTGTGGGAGTATCATGGTCATAGCCAATTCAAAGTATTCAAATGTGTGCAAAGTAATACCTTTCTGGATATTCACCAACGAGGAATTTCATACAGTTTTAAACGAGTTCTGTAAAGGTGTGAAGCTTATTCGAACACCACAATTTTAAATGGGTATAAAGCAAGGCATTTCTTCCCACTGAAAAAAAGTTTTCCAGGTAACGTAAAAAAGGGCAAATGGATTGGGTAAATGTTTTTTTCACTAAGCCTATACCCGCAGGTTGTCAACTCTGTGGACCACTGGGAGTCCTTGGCCTGATGCACATTCAAAGAACGGTTCAGAGTGCTTGTTGGATGCGATTATTAGGTTTAAGTATGTAAGTCAAATAAGTGAATAATCTCTGGGATATCTAAGGTTTCTATCTAAATTTCTCTATTTTGAGTGATATGTAGATATATCGCTACATGTTAACACATATTTCACTCCCCCCTTGTCGGAAATCAGGTTGTCTTTCCCTCAGTTTTCAGCTTTCAGGAAATCGAGGTGTGCAAATGGGGTCCCAAAATTCAGCAGGCAGTCATGATCTGATAAATGCCTGCCAGACTGCCTTGAAAGAAGCTGTGCTTGGGAAAACTGCAAAGCTGCAGCAGGCCCCACACACCTTTGGAGGCAAATAGCTGTGTACTGTAGTCGAATTTGTGTAATCATATCTTGGTATAAATTAAAAAGCACCCCCTCGGTCGCAGATTGTACGGATTCGTTTCCTCTGTAAATATTAACTACTCTAGGTGATGCTAATTGCTGTCATTGTGCGGCACCACGCGTTGCATATGCTTAACACAATGCATCACAATGTTGACATACAATTAAAGACGCCTAAACTCCGAACACGTTCTGTAGGGCTTCAAACTGCTCAGCCATGTTGAAGGAAAGAGCAGAACATTTGTGGAGAAGTTACAGCGGCTCAGCAAAACAATTTGTTATGCTAAACATAAGAGTTTGTCTCCATAAAAATCTCCTGGGAACGAAGGGAACGCGGGGATAGATCAACACAACTATTGGTGCCTGCCAGTTCCAAATGATCCCGGACTGTAGGCATCCGAGGCAGTGCGATCTGGGGGAAGGCGGGCATTTCTCAGCCTTGACAACCTTGTTACAACAGATAATTACCATAGAAATTGGTTCCTTGTCCTGAGGTTACTGTGCAGTGCCTAAGCATATTCTACCACAAGGGTGCAGTTCTGCTGGATCCCTGGAGGCACAACGCTCTCTGCCATAATAGGAGCATTTGTTAAAATATCACAGATGTACGTGTGTTTTTGTGGTGTCCTACAGCATCAACAGCGCGTTTTAACAGTGGCACAGCTTCTGCTCAGTCAACTGGACATGCATTCAACTTTAAGGTAAACAGAGGGCTCCTTGTCGCCATGAACACATCATCCATATAAGGTATATTTTTCTAAAGTCCATAGTGATCCGGACATTTTGTGTCATTGAGGTTAGCCTGGACTGCAATTCCCAGAATGCGTTGGGTTGTTAAATAAAAGCCTAGGAGTGGAAACCCAGGTCTCTGATAGCACGGAGCCATCCAGTACATAATTTGTAAAAAATAAGTGCCAGGGCCCTCATCATGAGGTCACTTCTGCCTCCACTGCCCATTGCCACTGTCAGCGCTGCCAACTACAGACTTAGAAATTGGGTTTCTGGTTGGCTATGGTATGCACCTAAGCCAGGCAGAACCCACCACTCTAGTCAGGGTAAGGGAGTTACACACCCAAGATAACCCCTGCTCACCCCCTTGGTAGCTTGGCAGAGCAGTTAGGCTTATCCTAGAGGCAAAGTGTAAAGCGTTTGCGCAACACACACATACACCAGTGACACACTAGGCATACCACAAAAAGAGTCTCCACACAAGGTTATATAAAAATATCCTTTGTATTATACATAAAACAAATTAGACCACAATCACCTAAATCACTTTGACAACTAGGCAGTTGTCATGACATCACAGAGATCATAAATCACTTTGCTAACCAGGCAATTGTCATAACACCTTTAGTTCAATAAAGCAGTATTCATAAGATGCCCACATCATAAACACATCATTACTGTGCATCTTATACAGTCACCTTCTATGTTACTCATTATCCTAGCAGTGCAAGGCATAAACAAACATCTCACCATGAACATGACAAGCAGCACGTAATGAAAGACAAACACCTAAGTCATAAATACTGTGCACCTTACGCCCATATTGAAGCAGTACTCTTTATCCTGGGTAGAGTGATAATCGACTGTGATATAACTCACAACCCCCCCATGAATGCTCATGGCATGAAAAATGCAGCAGTAAGATATATGAGTCAGGGATAGTAAGCGTATCATCCATACGAAGCCCACACAGGCCTCGATACCCCTGCACTCTTATTACAGGGAGTGCAATATTTTCAGTCTCTGCATGAATGCTGTGGGGGCCTCCACCGAGGACTCACCCCAGTCTGAAAATCAGCTACCGAGCCCTTAGGTAGGTGCAGGCACGGGGGAGACACGCACACCTCTCACGTCGGTGGGGAACCCTCACTAGGTCCCCTGCATGTGGGATGATTCAAAAGCACCTGCCTGAGTGTATCCGGGGCCCTCCGGGATCTCTCAGTCTGCTGGTAATAATGCCCCAAAGGGGAGACACCAGTGCCTTCTCCACAACACAGGTTGGCTGGGCTTCCGGCACGGTGAGCGCTTTGGACCAGCCGGTCAGCAAGCTTCAACCGCCGGAAGCTAGTGAACAGCTGAGAGGAGCGTCATGCTCTCTCTCAGCTCTTTTGTAGGGGGCAACAGTTCCTGCTCTCTGCAAGAGCTGCGGTGTTGCCCTCACAGGACGGGCCTCAGCGGTCTATCAGTTCAGTGGCCCTTGGCGATAGTGTTCCCCGATGCGACTACCAGGGAAAGAGAAGGAAGACTAGGATGTCCCATGAGGCTGGGAGGGGCACGTCAACCCTCCCTGGAGAGCACTGGGGCACAATAGCAGGGAAACAGCCAGCAGGCAGGTCAGCACAACAAGCTCCAAATGGCAGCACAATAGTCCCTGGCAATGTGCAGCACGTAGAGCCAGCAGCATCTGGTTACAAGTCCACGCAGTGTCTAAAATTATGGGGTGACACCCCCTGTACCTACACTCACAAAGTCTTTGTTTTGGGAGTACTTCAAATAAACTTCAGAAGTGCACAACACTCCCATTCAATCCCCAGCCCTGGCTCCAGGGACACTACAAGGGGCGGAGACAGCATTCTGAAAGGCAGGCACAGCCTTATTCAGGTGCAGGTGACAACTCCTCCCAACCACTCTAAATGCAGACCAGGTCTATTCAGCCTGGCTATGAGTCACCCAGAAAAGGCAGGGCACACCTGAACCCACCTTGTGCATGTCTAGAGTAAATGCACATCCCCAGCTCCTGTCAGTGTAAACCAGACAGTGAATACACAACCAGGCAGGGCACAAGAAGTCATAAGCACACAGAAATGCCCACTTCTAAAAGTGGCATTTCTAAAATAGTATTAACACATCTGCTTCCACCAATAAGCAGGATTTATCCCCGCTATTCCAAACATACCAAACATAGCCACGCCACCCCTTTCATATCAGAAATTACCACTGAAACACATATCAGGGAATTCCCAATGCAAACCTATGAGAGGAGCAGCCTCACAGCAGTGAGAAACCAAATAGGTTTGTTACGACCAGGACATGCCACACAACAAAGGGACATGTCCCACCTTTTACCTACACAGCACCCTTCCCATAGGGCTACCTAGGGCCTACCTTAGGGGTGACCTATATGAAGTAAAAGTGGAGTTTTCGACTTCGCAAACCCTTTAAATGCCACGTCACTGTGGCCCTGCAGCTGCAGAGGCCTGTGACAGGTTTGAATGGCTACTTCTGTGGGTGGCGTAAGCAGCGCTGCAGGCCCACTAATAGCAATCTAATTTACAGGCCCTGGGTGTATGGGATACTACTGTACAAGGGACTTACAGGTAAATTAAATATGCCAAAAAGGGGTAGGCCAATCCTACCACGTTTACAGGAGAGAACATTTGCACTTTAGCACTGATCAGACTGTTCCAGGCCCGCAAAGCTATAAGAATGGCTTTGGCAGCCGGTATTAATCTTTTTTAATGCATATTGAATTAATGAACATCTACTGTTGTGCTCGTTTTCAAAATTAGACAAATAGCACCACCATTTGGCAGAGTATCATGAGCACCGGTGTTGACAATTAAGTGCCTGTCCCAAGCACCGTAAACCACCAGCTCAAATTAAGCACTGAAGTCATCTGGTAACATTATTCTAATCACGCTGCCAAACTTTTGCATCATTCACAATAAAGTGCATGAAGTTTCACGTGTCTAGGTCCTAAAGACAACACTATCAGTGAAAATCATCAACGTCACTCTTTTCATGATACGTTTGAGTCAAAGGCTCAGTAGCAGGCCTGTGTTCACTGATAGGCATTGCTTAGATGATGTAGTGAGATATGTCATCAGATATCGGTAGTGAGACACTATTGTGTACTGCACAAGAGGCCTGATGAGAGAATCAATGGTGCTTGCTCTATCTAGTCAATATTTCATTTGAAACCAACAAGGATCTCAGATGAGTTTCAAATACTAACAAAAGGCAAGCGCACACGGGTACATTTTTCGTATGTACCTAGCGCCATAATTACCTGATATCTGTACTACTAGGTACAGTGCAGAATCACTGATTGGTACAATTGAATGAGTAGAGACTGGAGAATCAAAGTTCGGGAAAAGAAAGGGAGGTGCCTGGCAATATTAAAGAAGGCGTGGCACATATTGACGCTACTTTCAGTTGCCTGCTTTTTAAAACGATGCCATGTCACACCTGTACTGCAGGTGTGACTGTGACTTAGATTTTTATGCTAACTTCTGTCTGATTCTATGAGCTAGATGTGCAATGCGAACCAACACTGAGCAGAAATTCACGGTTTGCTCTGGCTTTGCTTTCTTCGGGAACTTTTCCCGATCTTTTGTTTTTTTTACAGGCTTTCGGAAATGTTAGAGGCACCAGCATTTGCAGGCTCCCAGCACTCTTAGACATCATAAAAGTAACTTAATTCGCCGATTTTTGTATATTCATGCACGCAGTTTTAGGTTGGGTTCATCGTGATGTATTGCAGGAGGCAATGATTATAGGAGAATATGAAATAGCTTGTTCATGAAACATTTGTAGTGAGAGTTTGAAGACCCAATGATACAGTGGATTCATGCAGAAGTATAGTTGAAGAGAGGAAGTGGCGTAGCGGCCAGAGCCGCGGACTTTAGAACTGGGTAACAAGGTTCCAGTCTCGGCTTCGGTTCAGCATTCTGTGATTCTGCGCTAAATACTTATTCTCCCTGTGTCTTTTTTTTTTTTAAAATGAACGTGTCCTTTTGTAATGTAACTGGTGCTCATGCAAAGCTCTCCAAACCTTCGGGACTTTGCGCTATATATAACTGCAAGGACAAAATGTGAATATCTGGGATGTTTTCCTCTAGGGTTTCTGAGTGCTATCAAGAAGACAATGGCAGTAAAGATCAAGCTGTCAATGATGTCAATCAGAACCTTGACGTGAAAAACATTCCCTTCATTCACAGATACTCATCTTTAATGTTATGTTATGAATGACTCCTCCCTTTTAACTCCCATTGCTACCAACAGCTTTGTAGAGGTAGAGGAGGGATTGGGGAGCCATAGACCTGTGCCCCAGCCTCATATAAACCCTGGTGTCCTGCCACCCACTCATACCACTCTTTGGCCATCCCTCCACCACACAAATTATAAAAATGTTACGTCCTTCCACGCATATCCATCATTTCTGCATATACCCTCTCCACTCACATGTAAAACAAATTCCTGCGACCTGACACTGGCACCCACTTCTCAGGT
Organism: Calotriton arnoldi; assembly: GCA_963921515.1. Lineage (NCBI taxonomy): Eukaryota > Metazoa > Chordata > Amphibia > Caudata > Salamandridae > Calotriton > Calotriton arnoldi. The sequence continues at coordinate 107,287 of CAWUFW010015604.1, read as the reverse complement.
AGAGGAGTACCTTAAGGGCTGTACTTTCTTCTTGAAAACAACGGTTTCCACATAGTGTAAGTGTTTTTTCTTCTACTTTATGTGCTAGTTTAGTAGGGTAAACACAAGGAGATGATGGACGGAGTGCTGAAACTTTTCAAACACTCACCCCCAGTCACAGATCTGGGTTGAATCCATCATCATTCTTTAGCTCACTTTGCCACCCCAGTTCAGACACAGCTATATGCAAATCAGTCTTGACCCTGTGCCTCATGGGAACAGTCCAGACCGAACTGCCAAGCCATGTCTTCCCTGGACCGGAATCAAGCATCCCGGGACCGGTTTCGGGCTAACAGCCCTCATCAGCCGGGCTAGCTTGAATCTAGTGGCAAAGTGAGCAAGGGACCCACGTCTGGGCATACCCTGCCAACTAAGGGCGAACAAAGCAAACATGTGGCGTTGCAGCGCGCGCAATGTAATTAGTTTTATTTATTTATTTATGTACTTAACTCCGTTCGGCCGTTTGCCGGAGTTTACTACCCCCCACCCTGCCCCTCCCCCGCCCCGCAGCACTCCCTCCAGGAGCCGCGACTGAGGACATGCCTAATATTGGAGTGGAATCAGTGGCGTAACATAGGCCCCCACAGCCCCCACGATGCAGGGGGTCCCCAAGCTGCAGGGGGCCCCCTCCGCAAAGAACTCTGGCCGAGATCTCCTGATTGAATCCTGAGGGGGGGCCCCCTCCATGTATCTTGCAGAGGGGGCCCTCAAGTTTCATTACGCCACAGAGTGGAATCTCCCTGCATTCACCAGATTGAGTGTGCTACTTGACTACACAAGCTTTAGTAATTTTTACCCATTGTAAAAGGCATATTTTTCAAAGATGATGTTGATAAGGGCTAAAGAATAATCTGCACACTGTTGTAACACTCATCAAAACTCTAATTCTGTGATGACACTGAATGTTTGCTAAGTATGACCCAGAGATGATCTTAATAAAATCTGGTAATTGCTGGCTGATGCCTGTATAGCCATTAAGGCAGTGATAGCAGGGTCCCCAACGCCAGTTCAGCAACTATCTCTTCAAAACCTACTTATCAGGTGTGAAATGCTTTTCTAGAAAAACAAAGGACTTTAGCCTGCTAACAGATCCCTGTTAGGAAGGCAGAGTAAATTAATTATATATTATCCATTGCTAATTGTCTTGGAATGTGAGGGGAGGGAAGTAACAGAGACAACAAATGGTCAGTAAAAAGGAACAGCCACATCTGCCATTGTGTCATGTTTATAGTAAATAGGATTTTGCTGAAATGTTTACCTTTGATGGTGGCAAACCCCCCACTTGGATACTCCCAGCCAAGTTGTGTACTGTCACCATAGGTGGGGCATTGGGTTCAGAACCCTGGTTGGTTTTCCATGGGAGATCCCTCCTTTTACTAGGACAGTCCATGGGCGGGAACAAACAGTTCTACACAAAGTCCTGGGATCCTTCCATCTTGAGAGGATTTACAGTAAGATGGCAAGAAGTATTGAAAAGGCTATCTTGAGTGCTTGCTGTTTAGGAGCTTTGGATAGTGACCATGAAGAATAGCTTCAAAATCAATGAAAGCTGCGACCATAATAAATTCTGACCTTCAGAATTCCAGGACACTGTGTAACCTGAGAAAGTCCCAAACTTGGCAATCAGGATTTTCTACTTTGTTCCTGTGGATCTTGTTAAAGTGAGAAACAAAGCTTCTCAACTTGTATGGAACGTTGCTGGCCCTTGTGGAGCCCAGTTCCGCCTCAGTTAGGCTCTCAATCTCTTCTTTCTGTAACATAATTTCTTCTAAGTCTGAATGCAAAACTTGAAAGTGGGAAAATATAGCAAAATAAGCTCAAACCTGTCCCACTTAAAGCTTTTGATGCCAAACCTCAGGACTATAGTGGGGCGCCATATTCATCATATTTGTTTTTGTGGCACCCTTACTAACCCATAGCTTAATGAATTGACTTTCTGGAAGATTTTGACTTCCATAATTCCTTCCACATCAGAAGATTAAATTATTGACTTGGTTACACCGCTTGGCTGTATTTAATCTGTGCTGCATTGCAGGTGCCTGAAAAGTTACCTAGCATGCGATTACATACAACCTTTGATTTATATTGTGTTGTCACTTTTGGACCTTTGAATTTTACAAATATTTATATTTCTGGTTCTCCGAATCTGATTTTGAAATTGTGTTTCATTTTGATTTTCGCATTGGTCTGTTTTTCCGTTAATGGATGTGGGGATTTTTTTTTGGGAATGATTTCTTATATATAATGGTAGTTTGGTGCTACTAAATGACTCAACAAACATTTCTCTAAAGAAAAGCTTGCTGTTTTGTATCATGCTACCAAGGGTAAGCTTAGTTTTTTTTTCCAGTGAAACTGTGTTTACCTAACAGGGCATGGTTTATTACCTTTGTGAGAGTTCCTACCTTGCTGCCTATCTCAGTTAATAATCCACAATAACACATTACAGCCCTTGAAATCCAGACAGTTCTGCAGGTCTAGCTCCAAAATAATTAACAAAACAACCTGCTATTTGTATACAATTGCCATGAATCATAACCTGTCTGATCTATTTTAAATCTTAATTGAGGCCCTACACACAGTCCCCAGTTTATGTTAATCTCAATCTGAATCACCGCTAATACTTTGAGCAGTGAAAATTCCATGAAAAACCGCTCCTCAAGAGTAAATCAGCTAGCGTCAGCACATGTGTAAGCTATTAATTCTGCACACATAAAGTTCTGCCAGTGCAAACAGAAATGGACTACATTTTACAAAGATTTTTCTCTGAGTAGCTGTGAGTTACTCTTAACTTACTTCATAATTACTAGGCCTGGACAAAATTTTAATTTCACTGGAGTAATCAGGGTAATTTCAGTATTTACGCATTACTCTTGAGATGCAAAATTACGAGATAACGCCAGCTTGAGTAATTAAGTCTAATTTGGGACAAGAATCTTACAAGAGGAGCATGAGAACAACGAGCAAAGAGAGAGTGAGCTGCTGCTGGCTACTGCTGTTCAAGTCCTGTAGCATTTAGTGTTATTTTCTTACCTCAAAATGCATCCTCAGGCCTCTTTTGGACGCAAGGGTGAATTTTGCACTAATAACATTGCACTAAATGCTGCATTATGCTCCTCACACAATTACACATAATTGCAAGCACTTTTGCTAGAATTACCAGTAACTACGCTACAAAGAATTATGCCAATTATGTCCACCCCTAGTAATTACTCCTGAATTTTCAGGAGAAAGTTGCACCTTCTCATGGAAAGAATATGTGAATCAGGCCACAAGTCTACAATCATTGCTGTGCTGTAACTTAATTTATCATTCTTCACTGCTTTTGTCTCTTACTCTGGAAATTGAAGTAGGTTATGTGTGACTTCCAACTGACAGTTTTAGCACCTGCTACTCAGTGCACATGAAAGCAGATGTTCCAAGCTCGTGGCAGTTGCAATTGATAACTGATTTAAGCGAGAAGGTTGAAGCTAACAATACACGTAGAGCATTAGGAATTGCTGGGGGATACTGGTAGAGAAGGACTTTTTGCAAGTGTGGCACAGCTTTGAGTGAGGGCTGGGAAAGGTATCCAGCAATGAAGGCACCATGGAACAGACAACTCAAACAATACTTCAAGCATACTGCCAAAGCCACACTAGAAAGGACACACTCCTACTTCACTGGCTCATATCAGGTCATCTAAACAACAAGCACCTTTCACCAGTGGTTCTGCAGCCACTTCTTTGGTTTAAGACCACCAGAGCACACTGGGATTACAGGTGATGTGTGTGATGCAGCAATGGCTCCACTACACTCTGGTTCTGCATTAAATATAAGTCACTGTAGGGTTTGAAGGTTTAGGGCACTAAAGAGCCATCAATTAATGCCTCTATGAACCCACCTCATAGCCCTAGCAGTAAAAGTTCAGGCAGAGCACTGGCAGTGTCATCACTGAAAAATACCACTTAATGAAGCCCTGAGTGGCAACCCTTATTGTGTGGCACATCTGACATACTCATAGGATCACTTCAATAATGGACAACCCTGTGTAGCACTGGTGTGGAATTCAAGAATAAAAATAGCAATGTAAAGCCACAGTATAACACTTTCTAGTAAATAAAAGAGACATCTACCCAATAAGCAGTAAACAGTGACAAGTAATTAGATGAAGCTGAGAGAACAATATCATGGTGAATGGAGTCTAATTATAGTTTATTCAAGAAAAATGAGTTGTCTGTGATGTTCATGTCCTCAGCTCTACCTCCCCAGTGCAGAGAAGGTGAACACCTCGCCCTAGTGCTGAAGTTACAATATCCTTCTGATGAGCTTCTTTCACACCCTGAGATTTTGTTTTGCACTTTTTGTGACGTGCAGCATGACATGCATGCTGACATCACAGAGAGTGAAAGTAAAATCAGTTGTAGACTTTGTGCTTGGGGTGCTTTTACTGTGATAGGTACTTGGGGGCATACCTCATACCCCCACACACTGATCCCCAAGAGAGAAGAACTGTTTGAAAGGGGAGAATGCCCTCTTTCCAATGAAACTCCTTAACAGTGGATCCCTGCTTGGAGAGCACTGTAGGGGGTAATCCCCAAGAAGGGATCCATGCACTAGCCAACAGTGATGGTTTCATGAGCAGTAGAGGCCTCCCAGTCATGGCCAAGCGCTCAACCCCAAAAAGGCTACTGTCAGTCTTTCTGCTCCCCAAGGTGTTTTATATTTATATCAAAAATGGAGTGGGGCTTTTTCATCCATGTATCTGTTCTTACCCCTACCCCTAAAGCCCCCAACACTTGTTGTCTACACCCCTTGGCTATAGATTGCAGGACGTACCCCAAACTGATCTTTCCTGGGGGCAGAATGCCCACTAGACACAAGTTTTTGTTTTTAAAAGAATGGAAAGGGGGCTGGCCCATCCTGGCATTCGGCCATACCTTACCACCAAAGACCCCAACTATCTTTCTAGCCCCTGGAGGGCAGATTGGGGAGTTGTAATTCTAATCTGCTCACCCAGGGGGGCAGAAAGCCCATTAGACACCAAGGTAGTTTATATTTAGGTGAAAAAATATGGTGGGAACTGGCCCATCCAGGCATCAGGGCTTACCCCCAACCATAAAGCCCTCCATAATCTTTCTGTACCCCTTGGGAAGAATATTGGAAGTTTACCGCCAATGTGCCCCCTAGGAGAGGGTTTATTATTAAAAATAAATCGGGGCGGACCGGCAATCCTGGCATCCAACTACACAAGTAGGGTTCTGTTTTTGTTGAATGAAGTGTGAAAATGCTGGGTGGTGGGCATTTTGTTGACATCTTCAGATTCTGGAGCCCTCCCTTACAGAAATATGAGAAAAGTCCATGATTTTAGACAGTGTTTGATGTTTTCAGGCCTTTCTGAGTAAGGAAATGTAGTGGGTTTAACACAGGTCACACCACCTTGAAGTCCCCTTGTGTCTAGTTTCCAGAGTTGTTATTGGTTGAAAGGGTTCCCTGAGAGCTGGTGAACCTAGGCCCAAATAATGCAGCTACTCACATTGCCAGAATGTGTGACTTTCAAAAGAAAAATCTTGACATTTCCACATTGCCTTTTGGGGTTTTTCCCATCCTAGGCGATAGGCCCACCCAGATAAGTGAGGTACAGTTTTCATTGGAAAGCTTGTGGGAACTCTAGGTAGTGGGAATTTTTTTGATGTCATCAAATTTCCGAACTTTTTATGCAGAAATGTGAAGAAAAACTGTGATTTTAGTGAAAGCTTGACATTTCCAAATTATGCTGGGAAACAAAACGTAGTTGGTTCAACTCAAGCCATACCACTGTGGACTCGTATGGCAATATAGTTTTCAGTAATGTCTGGAGTTGTTAGACTTGTATGACTGCTGGCTGAACCAAAGCTCAAAAATAGTAGCTAAGCACATCGTCAGAATATTTGACTTTCAAAGGAAAAATCTTGATGTTTCCTTTTTGTGTTTTGGGACCTTTCTTGTCCTGGGTGACAGGCCCATCCACACAAGTGTGGTACTATTTGTATTGGGAGAAGTGTGGTAGTAAATAATAGTAGAACAGTTGTTATTAGCTACAGAACTTCTCTCCATTTCTGACTCCCACACGTAACCCATTGTAAACATGCCCCCTGAGTTTTATCACATTATGGGTAATCTCAAATCGAGAGTTGCACAAATAACTACTATTCCTACACTCATTTTCTTGGGCACATAAAAAAATTAGATAGTTTTTCTTCATACCCACTTTTCATTCATTAGATTTTACCATAGAAATTGATACATAGTTGATACACTATGAGAAATCTTTATAGGCTGCAGCTAAATTGAAGGCTTTAGGTATCATATGGGCCTGATTTTGATCTCAGTGGACGGATATCCCATCCACTGAAATATATATCCCATTATATCCTACGGTATTTATATTTTGGTGGACAGGTTACTCCTTCTCAAGATCTAAATCAGGCCCTATATCTCCCTGTGAATAGAACAATCTGATGAACATAACGGACCATTCAGCAGACTTAAGTCTCTTCCTATTAGGGATACCAACACAGTGGAAGTACCCAATATACACTGGTTTCAGCAGGGGCATGTATAGGGCTACCCCCAGTCAATTGACCCATTATTGCACCATAACAGACAAAGGTGTAACCATTCTCTTTTTCTCGCCCTCCCCTAATCTTTCTAGACTGATATATTAATGACTCATTATCACAGCAGGACTTGAGATAGGCAGGATTGGGGTATAGACCTGATGAATGCCCTGGACCACTATGTGCCACATTGACATAGACTGACACATCACAAAGGCTCTGCATGGTTGAGATTCCTAAGTACATTGCCTTTATTGATGCTATAGGGAGCCATCAAAAAGTATTCTAAATTTAGCCATCCCTTATTCATTTTTAATTTTTGGAGATCACAGATTCCTTAGAGATGTAGAGGTCTATGCTACAATCCTGTTAAAGAGCTCCAGGGGAAGCCCACCATATAAACCCCCTGGGTTTCTCAGAAAGGAGGTGCCCAATGAAGAAGCTTGCCACTTGGGTACATGAGGGCCTTTATCATTTTTAGGTAAAGCCCAAGGAAATTCACTACCATTATACCGTATCTTAGAGTCCTTTCGGTTTTAACATTGATACTAAATAGAGTATACCTCAACACTCATAAGAAGTGTTTTTATCCTCTCTCTTCCCCCTGTTTATGGATAAAGATGCAAGAGTATATGGCTTTTGTAACAGGTGAAAACATTGTTAACTATTTTTATTTTTTCATTCTTATTTTCATTATTTTTTATTTCGATGATTAGTTCCTTTGTAAAACAATGAGCGATCTTTACAAATGATCCTTTGCTGAATTTAAAATTGTGTCTACATTTCAGAAACATATAGCTGTCTAGGATCACTCACGGATTTTGCACTATGGTTTCCACCATGAGCTACAAGTAAGAAGACCTCACAAAAATAGGAAAAATTGACTACCATATAGAAAATTGCAACATGTGTGGTAAAAATATTTTTTACAACTCTGTCAGTGCCTGAAAGCTGGGGAGAGGATGATATTAACACAGTAACACTTTGGTTGATGCCATTCTAAGAACAAAACACATATTTTTGCACATCACATTTTTCCCTATTTCAGAAAAAAAACATGGTGCTACATGTGGCCGTTTTCTAGGTACATTCAAGGGAAATCTATAAATCGGTGCTAACTTCAGAATCCCAATATGTGGGGGAAAAGAATGAAAATTTATCCTGGATGTCTTATGTGGAATACTGTTCAGAAGTCTTAAGTGTAAGCTTCCCCAAACATTAAAAAAAATGTCTCAGCATCTGGGGGAGTGGGAGGTCGGGCCTCGGCAAATGAGGGGTTAAATCAAGTGTGCTGTGAAGTTAACACATAAATGTTTGTTCTAGGTTTTGCCGGATTTTGTTGTGATTTCATTACATGTAAACAGACATATTCTAGAAAAAACAAACAAATGTGAAAGGGGTGCATTAAAACATCCTCTTGCTTGGGATTTTTCAGGGTATGGATTTGCCTCTGACTCCTCCCCTTCCACCTCCCTTTTACTCATCCCCCTCCAAAGCAAACAAACAAAACCAACATTCAAAATCCTTCCTTTCTATCACTCCAATATCCTTTTCAATACAAATAACAGACTAACATGTCCACCACTCAAATTATTTTCATATTTCACTATACTAATACACCACTAATCCTTTATGGGTTCCAGAGTAGCGTGCTACTCGCGAAAAGCACTTTTAAATGCAAACCTTTTTACCTCTTCTACCCCTTTGCTATCCTTCTCAATCCAAATAACTGACTAACATATCCACCACTCAAATTACTTTCATATTTCACTATACTAATTCACCACTAACACTGTATGGGTTCCAGAGTAGCGTGCTACTCGCTGAAAAACACTTAAACAACCTCATCAGGCATAGGAAGCGCTATATAAATGCAAACCTTTTTTTCCCGTCTCTATCCCTCCACTATCCTCAATCCAAATAATCTGACTAACTTATCCACCACTCAAATTACTTTCATATTTTCACTATACTAATTCACCACTAATCCTTTATGGGTTCCGAAGTAGCGTGCTACACACTGAAAAAGCACTTCAACACCCCATCAAGGGTAGCAAGCGCTATATAAATGCAAACCTTTTTCCCTTCTCTATCCCTCCACTATCCTTCTCAATCCAAATAACTGACTAACTTATCCACCACTCAAATTACTTTCATACTTTCACTATACTAATTCACCACTAATTCTTTATTGGTTCCAGAGTAGCGTGCTACTCGCCGAAAAAGTGCTTAGACGCCTCGTCAGGGGTAGTAATCGCTTTATAAATCCAATTACAATACTCACTTCTACTGACTAAAACGCAAAGAAAAATCCAGACACAATTGCACCCAACATATGCTTTTTAGTTAACTGAAGAAGCAAAATATAATTTCTTTTCATTGCACAGTATTGCTTCAATCATGTAACTTGTAGGAAAATCTTCACTGTTGTTGGCTTGTGTTGTGTTATTTAACAGACTCTATGGGGGATATTCTCAAGAATGTGCGATAATCATCGCCAAAAAAGGCTAACGCACGTTTTCATATCGCGGGAAAATAACTCTGTGTTAACGTCGTATTCACAACACGGCGGTAACATGCGATAGTCTCCCGATAACGCGTCAAATGACTGCGATACAACTACCATAACGGCGATAAAAAAGGAAACCCGAACGTGAAAAAAGTTGCAATGGGCCCAACCGCGATAGAAAAAGCTGCGACCAGCAGCGCCAGGCCTGCAATTCACACACGTCAGGCGGGAAAAATCACTACAAAATCAGAAAAAAAACCACAAACAAAAACCAAACAACTGCGAAGCACAATGGAGGCAGCCGGAGCAGGAACAGACGATGAGCAGAACCCCAAAAGCCCCCCGGAGGACCAGGCCGGGACCTCGGGGTCAGGGAAGGGCAAGGACAGGAAGAAGAGGAAGACGCGGTTCAGTCCGCAGGAAAATAGGATCCTGATAACGGAGGTGATGAAATACCATCAACAACTGTTTGTCACCTCCAATGTGTCATTGGCAACAAAAAATGGAATATGGCAGTCCATCGTGGACAAGGTGAATGCAATCGGAGTGCTGAGGAGGACAATGGAAGAGGTCAAGAGGCGCTGGAATGATGTGAAGCGCAAAACCAAGCAGAAACTCGCCAACAACCAGAAAGCAGCAATGCAGACTGGAGGTGGGAGTCCAGCGCCACAGGAGGAGCTGGACGAGATGGAGGAAATGGTCTCCACAGTCATCAGTGTGGAGACGGTGGCAGGAGTTGGGGGACCGGACACGGCTCGACAGGAGCCGACACAACAGCAAGAGGGTGAGTAACAACCAGGGACTGGGGGGACGGGGGGAGATGGGCACAATGGCACACATGCACAATTAAGCATAGCATAGTGCACACCCACGATTACTCTGGAGCATGTCCCTGATCCCCTTGGCACACTGCAGCACACCTAGAAACTGCAAGTAGGCCCCCGTCGACTATGTGCCCAGAGGGGGCCCTCCCCACACATCACTAATCTCACAACAAACCCATGCACAAGTACAAACACACATCCGTGATGTTGTCAAAATGTCCACTGTCCCGCATCAAATAGGCAGCTCCTCCCAAACAGTCACAATGTACATTGTCATGCAGTTTGTATGTAAACCTGTACAATGCGTCAACATACATGTGAAAACAATGTTAAACTGCATCTCCCCTTTACATTGCAGAGGGTGAATCAACACCTCCTGCAGAGCAGACGGTACACCTCTTCACTGATGATGAAGAGGACCTCCCCTCCATCGACACCGACGCCCTCCATTGGCTCTTGGACAGCTTCGGCACCCCACCTCCAGGAGCAGGGCAGCCCAGCTGCATCGAGGAAACCCCACCCCCTGCACAGACCACACAGCAGGAAGAACCCACCACCACGGCTGTCTCCCAGGACCCCCACGAACAACACATGGCCTTCCAACGCTGTGTGTTAGGGTGCCAGGAGAAGATGGCTGATCAGGTGCGGGTGGGGTTCGACCTCATGGCAGCCAAACTAGATGCCATACGTTGGTGTCTAAGTCCCATCAGGGACCACTTACAGTCCTTGATGGACACCCACAGTCCGCTCCATGCTCTCCAACGAACCATGGATGACATCGCTGGAGTCCTGACTCAGAGACAAGGACAACTGTCTAGTCAGAGTGGCTCCAGCGATGTCAGCCGGGAGTTGGGACACATGCGGAGGATCATGGAGAACAGGGAGTGGATGCAGGGGGAAAGAATGGCTGCCACGGCTGCACACCAGCGTGATATAGCTGGGACCTACCATGCCCTGCAGATCCTCGTCATGGCATTGCTGCCACAAGGCCTGGCGCAGATGAATGCTGCTGCTGCTTCGACATCCACATCTCCGCCCCCTGATGTGTCAGTGCCTCACAGTGCGGCAGCCAATCCACCTCCGGCCCCTGATGTGTCAGTGCCACACAGTGCTGCAGAGAAAACACCACCACCCACATGTGAGGCACATGAGACATCAGAGGACGAAGATGCGGATGAATCTGCCTTACTGGTAATAAGGAAGCGGTAGCATTCTTCTCCGCCAAATGACCTGTTTCTGCTTGGTTCTGCCCTCTGCATCATCACCTTCCACTGTCCCCCGATGCATTCTGCGACACTCACCTTGGACCTTGACATGGACTGCCATATTCTGTTTGGACACCAATGACACAGCTATCAGACTGCGGACTGAACTCTTCCTCTTCCGATGTACTTGTCATTCCCTGAAGGACTCTGGCTGGCCCTCCACGGGCCAACAATGTAAAGTGGGGTTTGCAAGGCCCTGTACTGCTCCAGCTACAACACTCCACTGAATGTGCATTAAACAATTAAATTCACACAGATGTGTCATGTCTATGTACATTCAAGTATGGAAGTATGGATGAATGTCGGGTCAGTGATTCCCCCTTACGTCCATGTTGCACATGTTGTGGGACTTGAGTCACAGGGTGCAACATTACCGATTGCGGACCAGGTGGCGCCGCCACAACATCAGAGACACACGCATTAGTCACCTTCTTGTCCAGCCCAGCACGGAACCACGCCCAGAGCGCCGGGGTCATCATTCACACCCCTACGCTGGACTGGCATAAGCCAGGCCAGCCCACTCCGCTTACGCTTACAGGGGGGGACGACAATGCTACATGTCCCAGGTCTTCCCTGTAGTGATCTGCTGATCACAGGTCTAGTTGTCAGCATGCCACAGCCACTCCCTGAGGGCTGGTTCACACCCACACCACACCCATCCAGCACATGCGTCACAGGACATGTGACCCTGCCAATAAAAGGGGCCGGGCGCACGTGCCCGAGGCCATTTCCACTATCTAGCTGAGTTTGTCCGTGTGGTCATTATTTATGCATGAGGTCCTAGGGCCCTACCACATCACATTCCCCACTGCCGGAGGTGACATGATGGCGTCCACACGACGAGACTCAATCATAAAGGGCCCATGACTTGAGGTGCACAGAGTTGGTGGCATCCGAGGCACTTAGGTCGGCAAGGGCCTACCGCCACGTGGCGATGACTTGAGGTGCACAGAGTTGGTGGCATCCGAGGCACTTAGGCCGGCACGGGCCTACCGCCACGTGGCAATGACTTGAGGTGCACTGAGTTAGTGGCACCTGAAGAGCTGAGTGGGTGTGCAGCCTGCGATGATGGCACTGGCACGTGGTGGGCCCTCTTGGAGACACGCCGGTGGCAGCAGGTGAGCATTGAGGCCTGGGTGCGCAGGGGCGGGCACTCATCGCTGGTTGGTGGACTGGTCTGGGATCCAGGGCTGGGGTGCAGCAGGCGCACAGGATCGCGTAGGCACCACCGGTCACGGCGGCGCCCTCGTAGCTGGGTGGGGGGAGTGAAGGTGCAGGGGTATCAAGCTGATACAAACCGTGATGCTTACAGGTATGGGTAATCCTGCATCATGAGACCGTAACAGAAGTTGGTGTGACCGTAACCTTCCTTTTCTATCCTACGAAGGTTACGACCACACGTACTTCTGTTACTGTCTTTTTGTGCAGGATTTGTCTTTCCTGTGAGCATTCCGGTTTGTCCAAGTGCTATACACTGTACCAGATTAGGTTTGTGACTATACGGACGCTTGACCATTGTCACCATTTGTCCAACAGGTTTCTGGATACTGACCACCGGAGTATGGAATGGTTTTGGGGAGTTCCCGCGGCTTATGCAGTTACTTGAATCCACACGTTGCCCTGATGAAGTTCCCCGTTGGGCGTTGGCTGTGCATTTCGTTTTGTTTATTGTTGTATTTGTAATAAAGGACTGTTTTTACACTACTGTTGACTACTGGACTTCATGACCGTGCGCACCCCCATTTCATTTACTACAGTTTTGGATCTGGGGCACAGTGGCGTCTGCCAACGGCTGGTGTTGGGGTTGGTTGTGCAGGAACACAACGAATTGGAACTGTCGTGTGGTGCGGTGACCGGGGCCCGCCGTTGCTATTGTGGACATGCATCCATGACATGGGTGAGGACGTATGATAGGGCTGGCCGTGAGACTCCTCCGACTCTGGCAGTTGTTGTTTGGGAGGTACCAGGGGCCAACAGGTGCAGCACAGCCAGCAGCTTCGTCTGCGGAGGGGTGGTGGTTGTCCGCCATGTTGGTACCGTCAGCCTGTGGGCAATGTGGGTCAGAATGCGGAGGATGGTTGTCCTTTTGTGCCTGTAGTGGGCAATGACTTCCTCTGGCATTGAGTCTCTGAGGCTGGTGGGTTTTGGGGACGTCCGCTGTCCTGTTCTGCCCTGCCTCTGTGGTAGTCAGGGGGGGTGGTCCGGGGTGGGGGCCTGGGGGTGGTAGCTGTGGGTGTTGTGGCCCTCTTGGGTCTCCAGGATGCACGCTCATTGTCGCCATGGCATCTGTTGGTCTTCAGATGTGGCTCTGGGCTGGGCTCCCTTTCTACTGCAGTTTGTCGTCCTGCTTAACACCAGTAAAAGGCAGGTGTTAAATCCCTGCTGCTAATGCGCCTTATCGCCTGTTTTTGGTTTGCATCGCAGATCTGGCTGGAAGTAACCCTGGGCGTAGTTCGTGTAGTGGCGCTACGCGTAGCTACGCGAAGTGCACTTCGCACTACGCACGCTACGCGTAGCTACGCGAACTGCGTAGTGTGGTAGGAAAATGCTGTTCGCACTGATTGCACAGTGCCGGATGCTTGTCCGCACTGTGCAATCATTGCAAACGGCATCTTGCACAGTGCAAGCGGTCTTTTTCTGCCGCTCGAGTAGATTTGTACTCGAGCGGCAGCTTTCTCAACGCGGACTGGTAGTTTCTCATCACGAGCGGTCGCGAGCATACGCGACCACTCGCAATGAGAAACTTGACCTCCCCGCGTTGAGAATCTCGCCGGGAGGTTTATTTTCCACGCTTGCGATCGGCAACTTGATGTTGCTGATCGCGAACGAGGAAAAAGTCTCGCCGGGATGTTGATTGTGCTCGCTCGTGGTCGCCAACTTGACGTTGAGGACCGCGAGCAAGCAAAAAATGCCTGCTACGCTACGCGTTTTTGCACTGTGCTACGTGCAATTCACGTAGCGCGTAGTAGCGCAAACTCCGCAAACTCCGCGAGCGTAGTGTAGTTTTCCGCCCAAGCCTAGCTAGAAGTTGAGAACATCGCGAAGTGGTGTTTTCGTGTGTTTTTGCACGGGAACGCCTTCTCTGCATATCATTAGCGTTAGTTGTCTCTCTCATCCGTGGCGATGTTTTTTGCGGCAGCTATCACTGGTAAACTGGCGATGTGGGCACTTTGCACCAGCTTGGGAATGGGGCGACAATTCTTTCGCCACTTTTGCTGCGCTAAAGTGCCGATAACTCGGCGATAAGTCCTTGAGAATATGCCCCTATGTAGTTTAGAAATATAACAGATTTGCTCTCGTCTCCAAATCAAAGAAGTAAATAGTTTTTTTTATTTCAGCGCCTACCTTCTTATTCACAGTCACTCCAGTAAGAAATTATTTTTCAATTAGAATGGCAATCCCGCTGGTATTATGCAAGCCTTGACCGTTGAAATGAAGGGAAAGCTGGAATTGCATTTCTCTTCACACAGTTACATAAATTCACTGGAATAAACAACAGATTGCGCTGCTAAAGAAAGAAAGATATGCGTGCAGCCATTGTTGTTATGGAAAATTGTGCTTGTTTGGTGAATGTGTTTTCAGATTTTGTTTTGTGCAATACAGTAGAGATAGATTCTGCATTCCAAATCACTGCCACGCCAAGGTTTCAATTAATGTCACAGGTTCACAATCTTTCAGATGAATCTTAAATGCTGCTACAGTACACACAGGACCCTTTTAAGGATTATTCGGCCCTTGAAAAGACATATAAAAGGGTCTTCTGCTCATAAACACTCTGAATGTATTCTTCTTTCTAAGCCCTCTATTGTTTGCACAGCTGACCCAGTGCTTAATTTGAGCCGGTGGTTGCCAGTGGGGCTCATGGTTACGAAGCCTTAATATTTGGCTCACTGACATTTAATAGCGATGGTCGTGGGCTTCTAAGCAAAGTTTTGGGCAATAGCACGCATTCTTTTACAGTCTAAGCACTTCACTGACCATAACCCTCCTTGGAGAGGAGAAGTGCTGTCACCCAGTCTGATTAAGCGCACACTCACAAGGAGACAGCTTTTTTATAGAATTCTCCAGTTACAATGAAAACACTTTCTATGGGCAAGATGAGGAGACAAGGAAGGTAGGAGAGAGTGCAGGCATTTGAAATGGTGGAGAGTAGAGAAGTAGAGAAAGTGACAGAAGAAACAGCATGAGATGATGAGGCTGGAAGGAGAGACTGTAAACAAAGAGACTATGAGAGGCAGACTTACTAAGGGAGGTTTGTGAAAGGGAAAGCGTCTAGGCAAGAAGAGGATCAGATGAGGGGAAATGAACTACCCCGTTCACTGTCCAGATTTCTGAATGGGCTAGTTCTTGTTAAGCAAATGATAATTAATAGATGTATAAATAAACAGACACAGTCTCCTCTACATGCTTCTTCACTCTGCGCATGCTACGTAAGGTCTTCAAATGGCTTCTCATGCACATGTGACGCACCATGACACAGGCCCTCATCACCAGCCGACTGGACTACGGCAATGCTCTCTACAAAGGTATAGCCGCACACCTCCTACAAGGACTTCAAACCATACAGAACACCACAGCAAGACTCATCCTCAACCTCCCCAGACAAACCCACATCACACTCCAACTCAGGCAACTTCACTGGCTCCACGTTCAGAAGAGATGCCTTTTCAAGCTGCTGGCCCATGCACACAAGGCTACACACAACCAAGGACCTGCATACATCAAGCACCGTCGAGAAGATTACGCCCCACCTCCCTATCACTAGCCCACACTCCCCTTGTCTACCGAAGCAGAAGTGGAGAATGCTACTTCTCCTACATCGCAGCAAAGACCTAAAACAGCCTCCCCTCTCCGGACCATCCCCTCACTTCTGGAATTCCGAAGGGCCCTCAAGATCAAGCTGTTCGAATGAGCACCTACAAGCGCCTGGATAGTATTGGGTGATTAGCTGCGCTATATAAATCCTGATTGATTTATTGATTGTTTGACACCAAATTGAAATCAAATGAGCAAATGCGCATATATTGAGCTCATGAATGGTTGTGCAAGTTCATGTGTGCTTCTTCGGTGAGGAAAGCAGGCGTGGAATATCCTCTCAAAGACGTGTGAAGGCGTGGGCAATTACCCAAGGCCCCTTCTTTCAAGAGGCTTCCTACTGTAGAGCTCAGCACAGTACCGCCTGGCCATACTAACTGATTAATGGAAATACGGTATTGTTTTTTCAGCTTTCACCTTGCAATGATGATAGTCATTTGTGCCACGGCATTCTGACTTGTGACCTGTGTGTTGCATCTAGATGTCTGCAGCATGGGTTCCACCCCCTCAACTCATCTCTGAGAGGATAACTGTCCTTTTTTTTCAACTTAGATATATGCTTGCACTATAAATAGGCTTCACGCAGTTAACCAGTAGAGTTTCATAGGAATATGTATGCATAACTGCAGGGTGCGAAATTAAATTACTAAGGGGCATATTATCAAGCGGCAGCGATAATTATCGCTGGCGGCTCTTAGCGAGAAATTATTTATCGCTGGCAATTATCGCCATGCTATCGCTGTATCAACAACGCATAGCGCAATGGCGATAATTTGCCAGCGATAGCGGTGTTTTCCATAGAACATCGCTGGTTTTTCAGCGATGTTCCATGGAAAACGGCGATAACCTTGCTGATACGACCCTGTGGTCGTATCAGCATAATCCACCCCCAATGGTAAGTATACCTAAGTCAGCATTTTTGCAGACGTTAGTTTTTGGCAAAAACCGCGGTTTTCGCCAAAAACTAACATCTGCAAAAATGCGTGGGCCTCCTTGTAAATATTGCGAGGTGCACATCAGTGATAATTTACAAGGAGTACTGCCCAGTGACGCCCACTTTGCATCTCATTAGAGATGCAAAGCGAGGCGTCGGGAAAACGGGTGCTAACATGCGCTAATGCATGTTAGCATCTCCTTGTAGATAGGGCGATGTCATTTTCGGTAACGAGACACAATATCGAAAAAAATATATAGAATGGATATGATATCGCGTACAAAATATAGAATGGACAAAATATCGAATGGACATAATATAGTGGTTAATAATATCGAAATGCAGGTAAGTAATATCGACTGTCAAAATATCGAAATACATAATATAGGCATTAAAATATATCGAATTTTTAATAATATCGAATTTTTTAAAGTGTTTTGTATGTTAGTATATGTGTTAAAAGTGTATATTAGTTTTTGTAATGTATGTTTAATTTTTTAAATTAATGAATTTTATGTTATTTAATTTTTGCGTAATTTAATTCCGTAGCGGGTTGTGGGTTTATAGGGGAATAGGGTGGGAAGTAATTTAATTATAGTAAATTAAATAGTAATTTTAGGATTTAATAATTAATTTTAATTTAATTTTGCGTTTTAGTTCTGTTGCGGGTTGTGGGTTTATAGGGGAAAGGGGTGGGAAGTAATTGAATGGTAATTAAGTAAAAAAAAATTTTTATTGGCATTGATAATTAATTTATTGTTAATTAATTATTAATTGGTAATTAATTTTTATTAATTGGTAATTAATTTGTATTAATTGATAATTATGTTAATT
This sequence comes from Calotriton arnoldi, assembly GCA_963921515.1. Classification (NCBI taxonomy): domain Eukaryota; kingdom Metazoa; phylum Chordata; class Amphibia; order Caudata; family Salamandridae; genus Calotriton; species Calotriton arnoldi. The sequence goes on along the minus strand of CAWUFW010015604.1, from coordinate 89,492 downwards.
GTATTAATTTATTCTTCGTAGCGGGTTGTGGGTTTTTAGGTGAATAGGGTGGGAAGTAATTTAATTGTAATTAATTCATTATTGAAAATATTTTTGTGTATTGATAATTAATGTACTGTCAATTAATTATTAATTGGTATTTTTTTATTACTTATTCATTTTTGGTATTGAAAATTAATTGTTTGTGAATTAATTATTAATAGGTGATTAATTTTTAATAAATAGTATTTATTGGTATTTAGAATTAATTATTACATATTTTGTAATTGGTAATTAATTTTAATTAATTTTTTATTGGTATTGATAATTACTTTATTTTTATTAAAATATTAAATCATTACTTTCCCTAATGTTGCACTCACTGGAGTGGGAATAGTAATTTTTACCCTACGCTATCCAACGCTTTCCCTACTGTTGCACTCACTGGAGTGGGAATAGTAATTTTTACCCTCCCGCTATCCAACGCTTTCCCTACTGTTGCACTCTCTGGAGTGGGAATAGTAATTTTACCCCTGCGCTATCCAACGCTTTCCCTACTGTTGCACTCACTGGAGTGGGAATAGTAATTTTTACCCCTACGCTATCCAATGCTTTCCCTACTGTTGCACTCTCTGGAGTGGGAATATTAATTTTTACCCCTACGCAATCCAACGCTTTCCCTGCTGTTGCACTCTCTGGAGTGGGAATAGTAATTTTTACCCCTACTCTATCCAACGCTTTCCCTACTGTTGCACTCTCTGGAGTGGGTATAGTAATTTTTACCTTCCCGCTATCCAACGCTTTCCCTACTGTTGCACTCACTGGAGTGGGAATAGTAATTTTTACCCTCCCGCTATTCAACGCTTTCCCTACTGTTGCACTCACTGGAGTGGTAATAGTAAATTTTACCCTCCCGCTATCCTACGCTAAAAATATTGAATATTTTTTATTAATATTACGTTAATATATATATGTATTAAAAAATAAAAATGTATGTTTATTTTGTTTTTACTTACATTAATTATTTATTAATTTTAAAGTTTTTTAAGTATGTTTTAGTTAATTATATATATTATTTCATTAATTTTACATTACTTTTAATACATTTAAAAAATTCGATATTTTGACTAACTATATTTTTTACAACGATATTTTTGATTCGATATTTTTGTACTTACCTGTTTGTAGATAGGGATTCGATATTTTGGCATTCTATATTTTTTCCTCGATATTTTGGCAGGTCGATATTTTCCTCCTCGATATTCTGTCAGTGATCCGTAATTTTCGCCGCTTTTTGGCTTTTAAAGCCAAAAAGCGTCGAAATGGCCCTTGATAATATGCCCCTAAATTTGTAATAACTGAGCAAATTGCAGGAAGTTTCACAAACTTCACTAGTCGTTACATCACTTGAAAATCAAATGCAAGAGCATATCTCACGAATACTGGCACAAAACTGATTTGAAGAGAAAAGGCCCCATTCAAGACATTTTCTGCTCGAACCACTTTCTTGCTGGCAAAAATTATGTGAAGTTTGGCCCCGTGAAATTTGACAAACATTTGTGAAAACTGAATTATTCAAATTCACAAGTTTTACTGGTGTAAACAAACATTTTGCCTGAACCTTGCTCAGAAGCCACATTTCGACATTCAGTGTAGATTTGTGTCTTCTGTGAATAAAAGTTAATTGCATGTATGCAAAAATTAAAAAAATGAATTTGTGCATGTGCAAAATGCACAATGTGCAAACATTTACAATGTATGCTGATAGTAGGATGCATTCATCCTCCATCTGCACAAAAAGTGCACTCCTGTGTATGTTAGTGGGTGTGGCATGAACAGCTTTCAGCATAGCCATCATTCTTAGAGAGATTTACTGAAATCTACAACAAATAGTCCTCCCTTTTCCATAAACCATACTAAACAACCAAACTAGTGCAGGATTGCTGCAGGGGTACAAATGTCCTCTCATTTAATTGCAGGCTCAGTTAATAAAATTCCCGAAAGGTGAACTACGTAATAAGAATTTAGCCCTAAATTTAAGTTACAAAAGCTAATGTTACAAAGCTAATGCCTATTCACAAAGGCAGTGAGAAGCACGCTACTCTGTAACAAAAGGATAATGCTTAATCCAGTAGCTATTGATTATTATTGATTATCGGTATTAGGTTTGTGTGCTAAAGGAAACCATTCCATGCATTTACTCCTGTTTTGTGGTACAATAAATTATTAGGAGTTATGTATAATCATTAGTGGCTGGTATGTGGGTTCATACAGATTGTTGGTGGGGTGAATAGGAGATTAAGTATTGTTGGATTGCAGGGATATCATTGCAAGGGAGGGTGGGCAAGTTGCAGGAATACAATAATTGACGATAATCCATGCCCCTTAAAGTAGACTATACCAAGGCTATATACTATGAGAGTCTTACTACCCCTCTGTGGGTGGCTGAAGAGTTTATCCACTCCACACGGAGATCATGGTTTGAAGTATGTTGTATCACTTTGAGCTTACATGGAAAGTTAATTGCTGTATTTTAGGACTTGAGGAGCAGGGTCAAAACTGATTTGCATTCAGTGAGTCTCTGCCTGGAAATGCACAGTTGGCGAAAAACAATGGGTGGGAATGCTACCCCAAGCATTTGCCAGTGGTTAAACTATTTGCAAGCATTCATTCATCACTTTTTGTATGATTCTTATATGTGTAATCAACCTGCACAAGAAATCATAGAAACAATAGACCACTATATCTTCTTTGAACTGTTAAATGGTTTATTATATCAATTGTAAGTTCTATCTGGAAATGACATTCGAGGCATTTTCCTTTTCTTCTTCACTCAGTTTAAGTTCCAACAAGCCCTGTGGCATGCTGATGAGATAAAAAACACTTAGGGGCTTATTACGAGTTTGGCGGTCCATCCGCTGCGAGCTTTGCAGTCCGATCGCCGTTTACAAGTTGGAAATATTGCTATTGCAAAGACCACGGCTGGACCGCCGGCAAGGCAAACACTCTGCTGACTGCCAGGGCCGTGGTCGGGGGAAGGCAGCCTCCATAGGGCAGTACAGAGGAGCAACACCGCCATCCGTATTACGATTAGGCTTTCCAATGAGCCGACCGCAGCGGTCGAACAGCCATCTAAAGGTCGGCAGAAACGAAGGAATTGGGGTACATACTCACCCTTTTCCAGTTCTTCCCAGCAGATTTAGATATGGATCCCTTTCTCCAGGTCCCCCCCTACACAGGAGCATCTTCACCCCGAGGAATACGACCCCGTCTGCGGCAATGCACAGGTAAGTACTCTTTATACCATATACCCATTGCCGGGACCGCCCACATATGGGTCGGACTCCCGCAATGTCAGTGGTATTTTTCCATATGTATCATGCATATGTGTTCATTCGACACATATGCAGTCAAAATGTACACACAGTCATCGATATACATGGAAATACATTGCCCACCGCCGCAAGACCGCCGCAGTCACACCTCGGGCCCTCTGTCAACTAGTATTATGGCGGTCAGAAGACTACCAGCACTGCAGGGTAAACCACGAAACTCGTAATCAGTCTTATAATCTAATCTAATTAAACATGCATGTGTGCGCTGGATTGAGGATGATAAATTTCATTATACCCTGACAAAAATATGTCTGGATATATGTCGTATTTATATACCATCCCTAGCAGCCATTTTGAATTGGCCCTCTAATATGACCATCAAAAGGCCTTGCTCCTAAGAGGAGAAGTGAAGGAACTCCTTGGCATTGCCCTGATGCTAAATGGACAAATAAATGAAAGGTGTTCGTTTGTGTGTGCACAATAAGTGAAAATGCCACATGTGTCATTATGCTATTTCTGAGAATGGTTCACAAAGAAGTGCAAGAAGTGCTTTGTGTGAAGAAAACCTTTGAAGTGAAGTAAGTGAGTTGTTAATGAGATGAAGGAGTCACGTGTCTCTCCACGCGTAAAGTAATAAAGAACGCAGTACACGTACGAATCTTGACCAGACAGGTCCCGGTATATTAATCACAGTGGCGCCTCGCATAGGGCGTGCTGCGGGGAGGTGGGGCGGGGGAGGGGCAGGGTGGTGGGGTAGTAAACTCGGACATACGACGGAGCGGCCTGCCCCACCCCTGCCCGCCCCACCGCCCCGCAGCACGAACCTATGCGAGCCGCCATTGATTAATCATTTCTGAAGAGCAACCTTCTATTTTTTCCAAATCATTTGTTTTATTGTAATCTTTTTATTGCGCTCATTCTGCTAACGCTTATATTTCCGAGGAGCAATGTGCTGACCCCCGTCCTGCTGTGCTAAGGTGTGTGCCCTCATGACTCCTGGCCCCCCACACGTCTCTCCTTTCTATGTTTCAAGCGCAAAGAAAATAAAAGTGTAATTCAGCGCATCTGCTGTGGTAAATTAAGTCAAATGATAGGTTACTACCACACTCCAATCTGTGCTGCGTTTGTTAGGTAGATTAGCTGTGACTTCTCCATGGAAGGCTGAAATCAAACCGAAAACACAGCTGCTTCCCTTTCTCTGTAAAATGTCGCGAGAACTGTAGAGATTACAGCGCAGATTTGCTTACACTTGGCAAACGATGGAAAGTAACAGCTACCTTGTGATTTAATTAGCTGACTCCTGAATAAATGCCCTAAACGTTTGCATTGCTGAGTTAAAGTAGTGCCCTTTGCAGAATTCTCCACACCACACAAGACCTCACAAAGGGCACTCACCCTAGACTTTACCTATGTATTTATTATTATTTTTTTGAAAATATTTTTCCATAGGGCATATTTATGCCACTTTTCTGTCACTCTAGAGTCCTTGGGGCATATTCACAAGCCCCTATCGCCACAGGAACATCACTTTTTTCGACGTACCTAGGGGCTTCACCTTATTCACAAGGCAGCGTTAAGCCACTTAACGCGGCTTAACGCTGCCTTGTGAATAAGGCACCCTTTCATGTGTGCTGCGTTGTGCAGCACACATGAAAACAGCAAAAGGCCAATGATTGTGTATGTACAGGAAGGTCTCCCTTCCTGCACATAAACAATCATTTTTTGAAAATGCCATTTTACAACTTCTGTGTGTGCTGCATTAAGCAGCACACATAGAAGTCACAAAACGGCATTTCAAGATTGTTTATGTGCAGGAAGGGGGACCTTCCTGTACATACACAATCTTCCCTTGCACGCAGACACCCTTGCACCATGGTGCAAGGGTGCCTGCGTTGGCACTAAGCTGCTACACTTAGCGCCAGCGCAGGGGGAAACGCAAGGCTGCACCATATCCTTGTGAATATGGTGCAGCTTTGGGTTTCTGAAGTGGCGAAGTGAGGCGTTAAGCCATGACGGCTAACGCCTCACTTCGCCACTTCCTTGTGAATATGCCCCCTTGAGTCTACCTTCTGTGGCACCATTTAGTGGTTTATTTCTGGATTCATTATGTAATTTCACTGTTTAATACATCAGTTAAAATAATAGTAATTTACTTCATTATATCCCTAAATACCGCAGTTCTAATCACTGATACCCAATCTATGGTACTAAATCTAGTCACCTCAGCTGGAAGGTGGAGTTTTTCTTCCAGGTTTAGATCTCATAACCTTCAGAACACCCTGTTGCTCTGTGGCAACCATTCAGAGTACTGAGCTATACTCCCTGGCTATTAATTCACAATTTATTTTATCACAACATCTCTCTGAAGGGCCAAAGAAAGCTTAATTCTGTCTAGCTGTCTATTGCATTGAATTTACTCTTCAGGGCTAGGTACTACATTGTGCACTGCATGGTCAATATATTAAAGTTACAACATTAGTCTGTATTCCCACACTCTGGCACATGGAGCAGGTATCACAGCTCCAATTAATCAGACAGAACAGCTAGAGTTTCTTCCATAAAAATGATTGCATGCATTTGTTGCTGTTCCCCGTACTGTGTAAAGTACCAGCATATTCCGCTGCTCTAATGTGTCTTAGTGAATTGTGAACCGGTATCTAAAGTGCATAACATTCCTTTCACTCTTTACTTCCTTTTACCAATAATCATTGGCCAAGCCAAGATGTCTCGCCTATGCAAGAGCTATATTATTTGCCAATGTCTTTTAGTCATGTTGCACAGCAATTCAGCTGCAGTGCAGCATGACTAAGGCTTTGATTATGAGGTGGTCGGTATATTCTGATACCTGTTTACACATGGGTTGGAATTACAAGTTGGTAGGTATTTAGCGCATCCGATAATTATTGGATACCACAACTATCTTAAATTTCAGCAAGTCAAACCTGCCGAAATTTAAGGGGGGTATATCATACAGTATTTACCATACCATGTGTATTATGGTGCGTTAAACTCAAAAATCTGCATGTTACCATCTTGTAATAGGTGTTATTTATCACACCCGATAAATAACGTACCCCATGGTATCCTTATTTACCACATGGGATAAATAACACCTAAAATCGTAATCAGGTCATAAAAGTTATAAAAAGGCGCTATGATGTGGCCAGTGCCACATTATCACTGTATGGCAGGTGGGGGTGGGCAACATGGACAAAGGGAGGCAGTGTGGGAAAGAATGGGCAACACAGACAAAGAGAGGAAGGGTGTGAAGGAAAGGGCAACAGGACAAAAAAAGCGCTTTGACACAATCAGCGCTGGCCGCGTCATAATACTTTTTTTTATGGTAGGTCAGGGGTGGGCAAATGGACAACGGGAGGGTTGGGGTGAGAGGGGAAGAAGCAACATGGACAAGGAGGGGTGGGAGGAGAGGAAGCAACACGGTCAGGGGAAGTGGGATGCACTCATAACCAGAAGGGGTGATGTACCCTTCTACGCAACCCAAAATAGATAATTAGGCCATGTGAGACAGAAGCTATCATCTTGCACTGAGTATGCTTTACAATTTTGTCCCATGCCAATAAAAATGTCACGGTTTGGCACACTAGATTGGGGAGGGTATGGGGTGCTAGACATATTTGCCATCTATTTCACTTTGCTTTTCCATTGGGTTGTTGGCATCTGAACGTTCATGTGCACATGATGCCATTTACCACAACAAATGGCTGATTAGTGTTTTACGCCTCACTGTAGCATCAAATATACTTCTTTTAAGCATATGCAGATGGGTAGTGTCTCAAGCTGAAAGCATAAGTATTATCTAAAGTTTGTCAATTTACTGTATTGGATGAATGCTGCATCATGGACAGAGGGGAGGAAGTAGCACAGACAGGGGGATTCAGAGGGGAAGAAGCAACATGGACAAGGGGGCTGGAGGAGGAAGATGCAACATGGACAACGGATGGGTGCAAGGGGGAGGAAGCAACACAGACAACGGAGTAGGAGGGGATAGAAGCAACAAAAACAATCGTTGGTGGGGTGGGAGGGCAAGAAGCAACACAGAAATGTGGTGGAGGGGAAGAAGGGACACAGATAAGGGGTGGAGGGGAAGAAGCAACACAAACAAGGGGGTGGAAGGGGAAAGAAGCAATAAGGACAAAGGGGTTGGAGGGGAAACAGCAACACAGACAATGGGAGGGTGGAAGGGAAAAGGCACCATGGATAAGGATGATAGGGGTAGAAGAAAAATAAAAATAGTATCTCAATCACAGCATGGTCAGTGAAAGGACAGCAATCAAGCTGAAGCAATCAGTAGTTGTCTTGTGCTGCCGCAAAAAGAAGAGGAAATGAAGCCGGCATGAGCTGGTCAATTTGAAGGCAACAAATAAGAGTGACAATGGAGCCAACAAATGGTAAGCAATGAGTGAGCTGGAACCCCTTGTTGTATACAATAGCTCTCACAAGCGACAACACATGCACGCTGTCTTAGGTGAGATCTAAAAACATGCTTAGCTTCCAAGATGAACCTAAATTAATGATTTTTTAAGGACTGGTTAACTTCTGGATGCCAAGCATTTCCAAAAAAAGAGAATACGAGACCTATGTCAAAACGTAATGTTCAAGCTACAATACAATCTTACACAGCATAAGTGGTCTAGAACTTTAGGGATGGATTGAGTATACTTTTGCATGAATTGTGTGCAGCATATGTTTCAGAGCATATATACGGGACTAACTATTGCCTCTTGGATTATGTTTGTATTTTGCGAACATATTAATATATCGACGCAAACTAATATAGGGTTGAACAGTTGATTGTAGTAGTAAATCATACATTGTCTAAGTGACCCATAGAAAAGCATAATGTATATAGTGACAGGAGGTGACTGCTTTGGGTGGTTGTGTATTTTATTTTTGCATGATGTGTATGAATGACTTCACTTGCAGGTAGTAGTGAATGGTGGTAGATAGGACACTGTTGCTCAGATATGCTATTGTTTTGTGCGGATGTTCGAGTGACACAAAGCAATGCTAAGCAACGCTAAATGGCACACATGATAGCCTTGATCAACTTGGGCATGCAAAAATATTTCTGTGCTTAACGTTCATGTCAATACAGCGCTAAATTTCATTGCATGACCTAGAGCAGATACCGAATAAATAATTCATGCAAAGCAGGAATAACAGGCTGGAAACAGTGCATACAGTCCTTCGGTTCCACACGGAGCAATATTAAACAAAGTCATGCAAAGCAGTACGACTGGGCTTTGTATGGAATACTAATGCCAAATGAAAACAGGTGAAATCAATGGGTGAAAGGAAACTATGTGACTTTTCTACATGTAACACCTGCAATTTTCAGGTAAATTGCACTTTTTATGTGATTTACCCTCCGGCATTCATCTGAATGAAGAAATTTGCAAACAAGCATGTGCCTTGAGCACAAATCTCATATAAGCACCACTCTCTACCACTCTGTGCTATGATACAGTGCTAAAACATGTTTACCATCTTACAAACATAGCGTTACTTGGGTTTGTGTGGCCAAAGACTCCATCAGTACGTGACATAAATTCTATAGGGCACAAGTTTTGGCTGTTCATACCACGCAACATGAGAGATTTTCATACAGAGTTCCATTACACAAATGTTGGTAAATCTGCCCCAGTATTTGGGTCGCCATGTTTCTCAATGATTGCACAGTTTCGTATAAGGATTCATGAATAGCTGCGTGCAGTGCATCTACTCTGTCCGTATAATGAATATGTCCCATTAAGGACAATGAGGTTGCTCTCTTACTCACACTTTGCACTTCAACCCAACTTCTCTAAAGGAGTTAATGGAGAAGTAATTAATTATCAGCCTTGTGTGATTTTATTACTGAACTTACAGATGAGTTTATGAGGGACTATTTAACTTCCATTAGCTATGGAAGTAAAATAGTCCCTCATAAATTGTAATGATATATTTATCCTTATTTTTATTACAATTGTTTGTAATTTAATTGACTTTGATCATTTCTGTCCAAACTCTCTAGTGAGATAAGTGTGGTATCATCCCAGAGCAGATGTTCTTACTTGTGGCCCTTTCTTTTGGGAAGGGCAGTCATTTTTGACAGGTTCACTGGCCTGTTAGCACAGACCCATATAAAAAATTACATTTTTGCAATTAGCACCATTGATAAAACCTATATTCTGGAAAAAGAAGAGTAACTATGTATGTAATCCTGTCTTGTCTTATTCAACATGGAACAATGTATGAAGTGCATGAGTCATTAAGAGAGAGAGAAGCATACTATTGGATATAAACAATTTCTTGTGTCCCAAGACATTTGTCATTGCACAGCAAATATTTATGAGCACCTATAATTCCCATCTAAGCAAAAGTGATGCAGTGTTATATATATATGTGTGTGTGTGTATATGTCGCCAGTAGGTAGTTATAGATTGGACCTATTTTCCAAAGAAATAGCATTTTTTGACTTGGCTATATCTTTGGTGCCGTTTCACGAATCTTCATGAAATTCTCCCCAAAAAGTGTGCCCATGATACTAGTTGTGCATCAAAAGTTTTGGGGTGATCTATCAAGTGGGGACTGAGAAAAAGGGGGAGGGGGCAAAAAAGGTGCATTTCCCATGTTAATTCCCTAAAGGATTTTGAACAGGACTACAGCCCGAGCCGCTGGATGGAATTATACCAAATTTGGCAGACAGGTAGCTTTTGGTCCAGAAAGCCTGTTTTTTGTTATTTGGCGTAAATCTGTTCAATAGTTCTGGAGTTATTAAAGGAAATTCAAATTTGCATATCTAGGGTCATTACTAATTCATGACAAATTGCGAATGCTCACGCCAACAGGAATGCCCTGATTGGCTGGCCACAACCTGAGCAGAAGGTTGTGGCTGCCATTTTATTTAAGGAACGTGACACGGTCCCTGGGGCTGAAAATAAAGTACAAAAGTGGCATAAGGGGTCAGGGTAGAGGTACCCATACCCCAAGAATGGAATATAGGGGTGTTTATGTGACACCTTATGCATTCAAAATGTTTGAAAAAGTGTTTTTGTCCCCTTGTGTGATATTCAGAAATGCGTTGTGATGCTCAGCACTGCCCCCAGGTAACGTCGCGAAGAATTCGTGAATATTGCCGAAATAAAAAAAATACATCCACAACCACTCACAGATGCACTCAGACACTCACATCTACTCACAGACTGACTGATAGACTCACGCACCCACTTACAGATCCACTGAGACACTCATACACCCACTCACAGGCCGACTCAGAGACTCATGCACCCAGTCACACACCTACTCAGACACTTATGTACCCACTCATTGACCCAATCAGACACTCACACACCCACTCAGAGAATCATGCACCCACTCACAGACACTCATGCACCCATTTACAGACCCACTCAGACACGCATGCTGCTACTCACCGACCCACTCAGAGACTCAAGCACCCACTCACAGACCCACACAGACACTGATGCACATACTCACAGACCCACTCAGAAACTTGTACCCACTCACAGACCCACTCAGAGACTCATTCATTCACTCACAGACCCATTCAAACAATTCACGCACCCACTCACAGACCCACTCAGATACACATGCACCCGCTCACAGACCCACACAGACATTGACACACCGACTCACAGACTGGCTCAGACACTCACGCACCCACTCACAGACCTACTCAGACACTCACACACTCACCCACAGACCCACTCAGACACGCACCCACTCACAGACCCACTCAGACACTCATGCACCCATTTACAGACCCACTCAGACAGTCATGCTCCTATTCACAGACCCACTCAGAGACTCAAGCACCCACTCATAGACCCACACAGACACTGACACACACTTACAGACCCACTCAGACACTCGTATCCACTAACAGACCCTCTCAGAGACTCATGCATCCACTCACAGACCCACTCAAACAATTCATGCACCCACTCACAGACTGACTCAGACACTCATGCATCTACTTACAAACCCACTCAGACACTCATGCACCCACTCACAGACCCACTCAGACACTCACACACTCACTCAGACACTCACACACCCACTCATAGACCCACTCAGACACGCATACACCCACTCACAGATGCACTTGACACTCACGCACCCACCCACAGACCCACTCAGACACTCATGAATCCATTTACAGACCCACACAGAGACTCATGCACCCACTCACAGACCTATACAGCCACTCACACATCCACTCACCAACCTATACAGTCACTCACACACCCACTCTCAAACATTACAGGTTATAGTTAGGAAATAGAATTTAAAAAGCCTTAGAAATTCACTTAAAAAACCAAAGGTTACAGGGACATCATAGTTAGGAAAAAACATAAAAACGGTAGCAATTCACTAAAAAAACCAAAGGTTACAGGTATGATATGGTAAGCAAATTGAATTAATAAAGCCTTATTTTTTCACTGAAAAAGCAAAGATTACAGGGACAATATAGTTAGGATTAGATTTCATTCCTACAAAGCCAGTGCAATTCAGAAGTCATAGTTAGCTGAGCTAACTATAACTTATGCCCCTGCAATGCACTGCTTATGACCTCACATATTACATCACTCATGACATGGTCAGGGACATCACTGATTAAATCTCAAATGGCACCACTAATGACATCACTGATGACATCATCCACAGAACCACTCACACCCCTATATAACCTCTCATACAACCACTCACACACCCACACAGCCACTCACATAGCAATTCGTAGACCCATAGAAATACTTACACAACCATTCCCTCATCCATAGAGCCACTCATACACCCACTTACTCACTCATACAGCCACTCACCCAACCACTCACTAACCCATACAGCTACTCATATAACCAGTCACTCATCCTTACACCCACTCACTCATACATAGTCACTCACACACCCACTTATACACCCATACAGCCACTCACACATGGTCACTCACCCAAATAGGCACTCACACACCCCCCACTTACCCAGACAACCACTAACTGACCCACTCACTCATACATACAGGCACTCAGACAACCACTCACTCAGCAAAACAGCTATTCATACACCCAGCCACTTACCCATACAGTGACACACACAGCCACACACTCACCCATACAGCTCTCTTGGAGAGTGAGTGTCTGTGTGAATGGCTGTATGGGTGAGTGAGCAGATGTGGGTGTGCTTGTATGGATGTGTGAATGGTTATGTAAGTGGGTGTGTGAGTGAGTGTGTGAGTGCTTGTACAGGTGGGTAAGTGGGTGTGTTGAGAGACTGCATGGGTGAGTGAGTGTGTGTGTAAGTGGTTGTATGGGTGAATAAGTTATAGTTAGCTCAGGTAACTGTAACTGCTGAATTTCACTGGTCTTGTATGAGTGAAATCTGAGCCTAACTATAACGTCCCTATAACCTTTGTTTTTCAGTGAATTTCTAAGGTTTTTGTAATTATATTTCATATATTTCCTAACTATAGTGTCCCTATAACCTTTGGTTTTATCAATGTATATACATATATATCTCTCTATATATATATATATTCACTGAAAAAACCATAGGTTTCAGGGGCGTTATAGTTAGTTGGACATTTCACTCGTACAAAACAATAGAAATTCCCCCGTTATAGTTAGTTCAGCTAACTATAACTCGCGCGCCCGCAATGCACTGCTGATGACGTCACATATTACATCACTCATGACATGGTCAGTGACATCACTTATGACATCACTGATGACATCTCAAATGACATCACTGATGACATCACTGATGACATCATCCTTGTGATAGAGTGTCAGACCTCCTCTCACCCTAATATAACCTTTGATACACACACTCAAAAATACAAACTAACATTTTCAAAACAATGGACATACCAATACCAGTTACAACACACCTATTCAGTAATTCCAAGATCTACACACACATCCACTCATTCACCAACAGTCCCTATACAGTCACTCATACATGTACTCATACACCTATACATCCTGTTACACACCGCCACTCATCCATAGAGTTACTCACATACATAGTCACACATGCAAACAAAGTATCAAACATCCATTTACTTGCATATACAGTTATACACACACTACCACACTTACTTCTACAGAAACTTAGACATACTTACTCTCTTAAACAATCACTTATAGAAACACCTACTTATTTGTACAGGAACTCTTCCAATCTCTCACTCTCACATATACTCACTTATATACACCAATACTCACATATACTAGTTTAAAACATATGTAGATACTCATAAAGACACTATTGAGACAGTCATTCACTCACTAACACACCCATACACATACTCATCCACCTATACAGTCCTGCACACATGCTGTCTTCAACACATACAAACAGTGAGTCACTCATTCATGCATCTATGCACTAAGTAATACCCCCACTGAACCATACAGACACTCAGACACTGATACTGATACTCAAAAACCAACTAATAACCCATATAGACACTCATGTAGCTACTCACCAACCCATGCAGCCACTTATACACAAAGTGAGAGACTGATACAGATATTTTCATATTTAAACATTACTCACTAACCCATGTATTCACTAAGATACACTTAGTCAGTTATACAATCAATTTTACAAAAAAAATCATCCATTTGGACACTTATATACCCATTTATTCTTCCATCGACCTTGAGATATACATATATAAAACATATTTAATTTTCAGAAAAACACACATTCACTGGATGATGTCATCAGTGATGTCCTCAGTGATGTTCTTAGTGAAAATACGGCCCACGGAGTTATAAGGGAAACCACGTGGGTCGTTTTCAAAAAAGAGACTGCCTCCCGTGATCAAGGCTCGATAAGAGCAGAAACGTTGGGATAACTGCCTTTACCTTCGTGCTGTCTCACCATTAAAGAAGTTTTAACGCTGCTTAGCTAAGTGTCGGTGCACCTCTTTTTATTGGAAGGAGATTTGATGGGATTTGCAACCAGAAGCCCTGCGCTGGATAGCACTGGCCGCCCTTCAAGGTTCAGGCTTGTGTCGTGGGGCACTGTGGCTGGATTTATGTTTGGAGCCTGACCTGCTTGCCCCCGGTGAAAGCGTTCACCGTGTGTGGCGAGTTGGGAGCAGAAGGAAAGTTTTCCGGTACTGCTGGCTGGAGCAGCGTTTTATTCAGTGAGTGAAGATTGAAATTACGAACTGTGTTTTTTGGCAGATTTGGCTCACACCCTCCAGGGAACTGTTATAATAAGAAGTGGTTGCGCATCAAGGTCATTCGCAAAAAGAAATAGACTGCGCTATTCACCTGTAAATTGAAGATTTCCCTGTGCGTGTTCTTAGTGAAAATACGGCCCACGGAGTTATAAGGGAAACCACGTGGGTCGTTTTCAAAAAAGAGACTGCCTCCCGTGATCAAGGCTCGATAAGAGCAGAAACGTTGGGATAACTGCCTTTACCTTCGTGCTGTCTCACCATTAAAGAAGTTTTAACGCTGCTTAGCTAAGTGTCGGTGCACCTCTTTTTATTGGAAGGAGATTTGATGGGATTTGCAACCAGAAGCCCTGCGCTGGATAGCACTGGCCGCCCTTCAAGGTTCAGGCTTGTGTCGTGGGGCACTGTGGCTGGATTTATGTTTGGAGCCTGACCTGCTTGCCCCCGGTGAAAGCGTTCACCGTGTGTGGCGAGTTGGGAGCAGAAGGAAAGTTTTCCGGTACTGCTGGCTGGAGCAGCGTTTTATTCAGTGAGTGAAGATTGAAATTACGAACTGTGTTTTTTGGCAGATTTGGCTCACACCCTCCAGGGAACTGTTATAATAAGAAGTGGTTGCGCATCAAGGTCATTCGCAAAAAGAAATAGACTGCGCTATTCACCTGTAAATTGAAGATTTCCCTGTGCGTGTTCTTAGTGAAAATACGGCCCACGGAGTTATAAGGGAAACCACGTGGGTCGTTTTCAAAAAGAGACTGCCTCCCGTGATCAAGGCTCGATAAGAGCAGAAACGTTGGGATAACTGCCTTTACCTTCGTGCTGTCTCACCATTAAAGAAGTTTTAACGCTGCTTAGCTAAGTGTCGGTGCACCTCTTTTTATTGGAAGGAGATTTGATGGGATTTGCAACCAGAAGCCCTGCGCTGGATAGCACTGGCCGCCCTTCAAGGTTCAGGCTTGTGTCGTGGGGCACTGTGGCTGGATTTATGTTTGGAGCCTGACCTGCTTGCCCCCGGTGAAAGCGTTCACCGTGTGTGGCGAGTTGGGAGCAGAAGGAAAGTTTTCCGGTACTGCTGGCTGGAGCAGCGTTTTATTCAGTGAGTGAAGATTGAAATTACGAACTGTGTTTTTTGGCAGATTTGGCTCACACCCTCCAGGGAACTGTTATAATAAGAAGTGGTTGCGCATCAAGGTCATTCGCAAAAAGAAATAGACTGCGCTATTCACCTGTAAATTGAAGATTTCCCTGTGCGTGTTCTTAGTGAAAATACGGCCCACGGAGTTATAAGGGAAACCACGTGGGTCGTTTTCAAAAAAGAGACTGCCTCCCGTGATCAAGGCTCGATAAGAGCAGAAACGTTGGGATAACTGCCTTTACCTTCGTGCTGTCTCACCATTAAAGAAGTTTTAACGCTGCTTAGCTAAGTGTCGGTGCACCTCTTTTTATTGGAAGGAGATTTGATGGGATTTGCAACCAGAAGCCCTGCGCTGGATAGCACTGGCCGCCCTTCAAGGTTCAGGCTTGTGTCGTGGGGCACTGTGGCTGGATTTATGTTTGGAGCCTGACCTGCTTGCCCCCGGTGAAAGCGTTCACCGTGTGTGGCGAGTTGGGAGCAGAAGGAAAGTTTTCCGGTACTGCTGGCTGGAGCAGCGTTTTATTCAGTGAGTGAAGATTGAAATTACGAACTGTGTTTTTGGCAGATTTGGCTCACACCCTCCAGGGAACTGTTATAATAAGAAGTGGTTGCGCATCAAGGTCATTCGCAAAAAGAAATAGACTGCGCTATTCACCTGTAAATTGAAGATTTCCCTGTGCGTGTTCTTAGTGAAAATACGGCCCACGGAGTTATAAGGGAAACCACGTGGGTCGTTTTCAAAAAAGAGACTGCCTCCCGTGATCAAGGCTCGATAAGAGCAGAAACGTTGGGATAACTGCCTTTACCTTCGTGCTGTCTCACCATTAAAGAAGTTTTAACGCTGCTTAGCTAAGTGTCGGTGCACCTCTTTTTATTGGAAGGAGATTTGATGGGATTTGCAACCAGAAGCCCTGCGCTGGATAGCACTGGCCGCCCTTCAAGGTTCAGGCTTGTGTCGTGGGGCACTGTGGCTGGATTTATGTTTGGAGCCTGACCTGCTTGCCCCCGGTGAAAGCGTTCACCGTGTGTGGCGAGTTGGGAGCAGAAGGAAAGTTTTCCGGTACTGCTGGCTGGAGCAGCGTTTTATTCAGTGAGTGAAGATTGAAATTACGAACTGTGTTTTTTGGCAGATTTGGCTCACACCCTCCAGGGAACTGTTATAATAAGAAGTGGTTGCGCATCAAGGTCATTCGCAAAAAAGAAATAGACTGCGCTATTCACCTGTAAATTGAAGATTTCCCTGTGCGTGTTCTTAGTGAAAATACGGCCCACGGAGTTATAAGGGAAACCACGTGGGTCGTTTTCAAAAAGAGACTGCCTCCCGTGATCAAGGCTCGATAAGAGCAGAAACGTTGGGATAACTGCCTTTACCTTCGTGCTGTCTCACCATTAAAGAAGTTTTAACGCTGCTTAGCTAAGTGTCGGTGCACCTCTTTTTATTGGAAGGAGATTTGATGGGATTTGCAACCAGAAGCCCTGCGCTGGATAGCACTGGCCGCCCTTCAAGGTTCAGGCTTGTGTCGTGGGGCACTGTGGCTGGATTTATGTTTGGAGCCTGACCTGCTTGCCCCCGGTGAAAGCGTTCACCGTGTGTGGCGAGTTGGGAGCAGAAGGAAAGTTTTCCGGTACTGCTGGCTGGAGCAGCGTTTTATTCAGTGAGTGAAGATTGAAATTACGAACTGTGTTTTTTGGCAGATTTGGCTCACACCCTCCAGGGAACTGTTATAATAAGAAGTGGTTGCGCATCAAGGTCATTCGCAAAAAGAAATAGACTGCGCTATTCACCTGTAAATTGAAGATTTCCCTGTGCGTGTTCTTAGTGAAAATACGGCCCACGGAGTTATAAGGGAAACCACGTGGGTCGTTTTCAAAAGAGACTGCCTCCCGTGATCAAGGCTCGATAAGAGCAGAAACGTTGGGATAACTGCCTTTACCTTCGTGCTGTCTCACCATTAAAGAAGTTTTAACGCTGCTTAGCTAAGTGTCGGTGCACCTCTTTTTATTGGAAGGAGATTTGATGGGATTTGCAACCAGAAGCCCTACGCTGGATAGCACTGGCCGCCCTTCAAGGTTCAGGCTTGTGTCGTGGGGCACTGTGGCTGGATATATATATATATATATATATATATATATATATATATATATATATATATACTTTTTATTATTATTATCTTTATTTAGTTTTTAATTCTTAGGTGTGTTTGCCATGGCCTCCACCTGAGGTACTGCATAGGAGCCTTGTAGGTAGTATCTCCATCAGTTGGACCAGCTTTGTTGGAAAAATCTTAGGCCCCCATTACATGAAATCTTGTCTGCATAAATGGACAGTGATTTACTATTCATTAGATGCCAGCAGTGATTGGGGACATCATTTGACTCACGTTAATCATATCTAAATGAGGCTTTACCCACTTGCACACTGGTAATCATGGAGAGGAACTCTTGCTGCCAGCTATTACCAGCCAGCTGGAGTGCCCATTGTCACTTGTCCAAAATTGTAATTTTATTGCATGTTCAGTCCAGACGTTGCTCTGCGTATCACCTTGAATGAGCAGCTGTCCCTTTATGTAATACAGGTCTTCATGCCCACAACCCAGGTGTGTCTCAATAACTGAGCCATTCAAAGTCATACAGGTATATTTTCTAGCATGCTCGGCAGTGAGGCTACAAGAATGATAAAGGTGGCAAGAATTTCCATTTGTTTTCTGGAACTTTTCAAACTATTGTGTTAATAGGCCAAACAAGCCACAACATCGAAGGCAATGTTCCAGCTTCTTCCATATTTTCAGTCTGGATACGCAAGTAAACCCCCTAGTAGGAACATGTTTTATTTTGCAGAGGATCTAGCCCTAACCACAGTGTCACTGGAACAAATGATGGGGCATATTAGCAAGACCCACATTAAAATTATCGCCGTTTTAGCGGCAGGAAACTGCCGCTAAAACGGCGATAATGGGCTTGCTAATATGCGTTATAGAATCCAATAGAAGCCCAGGTTAGATGTCCTGCACATCTAACCTGGGCTTCTATTGAATTCCATAACGCATATTAGCAAGCCCATTATCGCCGTTTTAGTGGCAGTTTCCTGCCGCTAAAACGGCGATAATTTTAACGTTGGTCTTGCTAATATGCCCCGTTATGTTTCAGTTAAAGAAAAAGAAAAATCAGAGAAGAGCAATTTTGTAGAAGTAATATTAAGCATGAAAGGTTGCTTGAATGCCACAGTAAACTTTAAAATTTACTAAAGATGTAAAATGTAGATGTTAAAACGTAATAAGGATTAGAAATAGTCCATACATCTCAGGGTCATTAGACAAAAAAATCAAGTACAATTTGTTTGTTCTCCCTTAACGATGTCTTCCACGCCAGTGTTGCCCTACATGAAGCACTAATGTAGAAAACTGCACCCACAATAGACTTTGACACCACAGCTAGTTAAAGTAGCATTGTAAGCTTGTCCCTTTTAAAATTGTGCTGCTGATGACATTTCATTACCTCTTCAAAACCAACCATACTGTCATCAAATAAGCAATGGCATTATCACACATGCAACAAATAAAATCACCTGTTTATCTGACTACTGATCTCTACATGACTGTTGGCTGCAATTGGTTTTGTCTACAATCAGTGAAGTGTTTTGGTTATTACTATTGGTTTAAGTAAAATGTGTGCTGCAGTGGTATTATTGTCTTTGAAATGGTCAACAACTCTTGGCTGCTCTTGCTTTCCATTATAGAATGCAAGATGCAATAATACGCCCACACACAGAGCATATCTGGACAGGAAAACTCTGTAAAGACCTTTAACTTCAAAGCTGAGATTTATTAGCATAGGTACGAACTGGTAAATTATGTGCCTTTCCAGTAAAAGTAAAGCCTAACATTAGAATGCAGACTTATGAGGTGAAGCCTTTGGTGAAGTATTGCAAGTCATGATCTTAAGGGAATGAAACAAGTAAGTTGGAGCAGTAAGCTTTCTTTTAATCCAACTAAATCAAAAATTATAAAGTGAAATAAGACCCCATTAGTTGGCAGCAGCTCCCGACTATTGACTATGTATCCAAGGAGACTAATCCAGTTTCTGTTTTGTAACTGGCCCAACCACTCATTGTTTCCCGGTGAAACATTTGTTTGCTAAATCCAAACTACAAATATGCTTTAATAACACAGTACCATTAGTACATGAAGCAGATGTACATTAATGTTCCACAATAGATTCCCTTTCACCTGCAAGAGTATTGTCCTGATGAAGGCCCTGCATCAAGGCATTTGAGGGGTTGAAATGCATCGATGCATTATTCGTAGGCACGCCTGCAAATTTTCACTGGATGGTGTTGTTTACATATTAGCAAGATTAGATAAGAGGCATGGTTGTGTGCCATATGTCTAAACTTTTCACTGCAATCAAAACAGGACAAGTCACAAAATTATGACTCATGCATGTTGACTGTGACCCATTAATATACCACATTTCATGGTATACTTCCCTCAACATTCCTCAAACAGAAACGACTATGTTCATTGTGAAATATTGCAAAATGCCTCACATAGGCAACAGCACCGCATTTTATAAAACAAAAATAAAGCGATTAAGATATTCTTGTTTAGTTCAAGGGTTTTGTGGGAAAGGGACTGGAGATTCTTGTGCAGCTGGTAGAGCAGCTCCTGAGAGAAATAATTAAAAGACGCATGTGTGTAAGCATTCCATTGTAATGGAGCTATATATAAACAAACCTTCATTGAGATGCAGCTACACATACTAGTGAAGAGGAACATGCAGCAATTCTTCAAATAAACAAATTTCACACTTTAAATTTGATCAGATTGATTCTTATGTCATATGCCAAGAAACTCGGATTCCATGTTTTTTTTTAAGGAAAACATGCTGAATTGGGAGAGGAATAGCAGCCCTTTATGATGGCTAAATAGGATCTGTATAGACCTGGTGCAGAAAGAAAGATGCTTGTCAATTCACATCTGGAGTTGGTTTTTTGTACTGCACAGTAAAATGCGTACCAGTTCGGTTGGGCTGGACTGTTCCCAGGAGGCACAGGGTCAAGACTGATTTGCAAATAGCTGGGTCTGAACTGAGGTGGCGAAGTGAGCTTCAGAATGATGATGGATTCAACCCAGATCTGTGACTGGGGTGAGTGTCTGAAAAGTTTCAGTGCTCCGTCCATCATCACTTTGTGTTTGCTTTGTTCGCCCTAAGTTGGCAGGGTATGTCCAGACGTGGGTCCCTTGCTCACTTTGCCACTGGATTCAAGCTAGCCTGGCTGATGAAGGGTGTTACCCAGAAACCGGTCCCAGGATGCTTGTTTCCGGTTCAGGAAAGACCTGGCTTGGCAGTTCGGACTGGACTGTTCCCATGAGGCACAGGGTCAAGATTGATTTGCATATAGCTGGGTCTGAACTGAGGTGGCGAAGTGAGCTAAAGAATGATGATGGATTCAACCCAGATCTGTGACTGGGGTGAGTGTCTGAAAACTTTCAGTGCTCCATCCATCATCACCTTGTGTTTCCTTTGTTCGCCCTAAGTTGGCAGGGTATGTCCAGACGTGGGTCCCTTGCTCACTTTGCCACTGGATTCAAGCTAGCCTGGCTGATGAAGTGTGTTACCCAGAAACCGGTCCCAGGATGCTTGTTTCCGGTTCAGGGAAGACCTGGCTTGGCAGCTCGGGCTGGACTGTTCCCATGAGGCACAGGGTCAAGACTGATTTGCATATAGCTGGGTCTGAACTGAGGTGGCGAAGTGAGCTAAAGAATGATGATGGATTCAACCCAGATCTGTGACTGGGGTGAGTGTCTGAAAAGTTTCAGTGCTCCGTCCATCATCACCTTGTGTTTGCTTTGTTTGCCCTAAGTTGGCAGGGTATGCCCAGACGTGGGTCCCTTGCTCACTTTGCCACTCGATTCAAGCTAGCCTGGCTGATGAAGGGTGTTACCCAGAAACCGGTCCGAGGATGCTTGTTTCCGGTTCAGGCAAGACCTGGCTTGGCAGTTTGGGCTGGACTGTTCCCATGAGGCACAGGGACAAGACTGATTTGCATATAGCTGGGTCTGAACTGTGGTGGCGAAGTGAGCTAAAGAATGATGATGGATTCAACCCAGATCTGTGACTGGGGGTGAGTGTTTGTTTTGCTCTAACGCTCCGTCCATCATCCCCTTTGGTATCGCTTTGTTCGCCCTAAGTTGGCAGGGTATGCCCAGACGTGGGTCCCTTGCTCACTTTGCCACTGGATTCAAGATAGCCTGGCTGATGAGGGTTATGAACCTGAAACCGGTCCCAGGATGCTTGTTTCTGGTCCAGGGAAGACATGGCTTGGCAGTTCGGGCTGGACTGTTCCCATGAGGCACAGGGTCAGACTGATTTGCATATGGCCATGTCTGAACTGGGGTGGTGGAGTGAGCTAAAGAATGATGATGGATTAAACCCAGATCAGTTGACTGGGGGTGAGTGTTTGATTTGCTCTAACGCTCCGTCCATCATCCCCTTTGGTATCGCTTTGTTCGCCCTAAGTTGGCAGGGTATGCCCAGACGTGGGTCCCTTGCTCACTTTGCCACTGGATTCAAGATAGCCTGGCTGATGAGGGTTATGCACCCGAAACCGGTCCCAGGATGCTTGTTTCCGGTCCAGGGAAGACATGGCTTGGCAGTTCGGGCTGGACTGTTCCCATGAGGCACAGGGTCAGACTGATTTGCATATGGCCATGTCTGAACTGGGGTGGTGGAGTGAGCTAAAGAATGATGATGGATTAAACCCAGATCAGTTGACTGGGGGTGAGTGTTTGATTTGCTCTAACGCTCCGTCCATCATCCCCTTTGGTATCGCTTTGTAAATATTATCAAACACACATTGTCGTATTTATGCAAGTGTTAACTTAACCATTGGCAATATTTTCCACCTTTAAAATGATTAGAGATTTTTTTCTCGTCAACAGCAAATCTGGTTTCAGCCCAGGAATGGGGAGAGATTAATCCCGACTCAACTGGAGTCTGAGTCAGGCTTTTTCTACGTGTAAAATCTATTACGCAAAGACATATAAAAGGGTGAATGCACTTTTGGCTGACATGTCTTCTTTGGGAAAAGTACAGCTATAATTATACATAAATAGCTATGTATGTAAGGAGTCCTAGGACACTCTGCAAAACATAATTTTCCATGAGTACTCCAGAATTGTGTTTTTACACTTTTATGAAAGTTAGAAATGTACTCAAAATGTTGGTAGACTCCTACAAGTGGCAATACATACGTTTCATGTAGGACTTGACCATACGTGAAAAACCTGACTAAAATTTATAACTTTACAGTGTTGTAAAGGGTCAGTTCAGAAGAATTTTCCATGCATGAGATAAATGGAAATCAGAAGTGAAGTGTCTACGATAACAATAAATAATAATTCCTATTTGTAAAGCACGAACATATCACTTCATTAAGGGTTTCAAGGCGCTGCGGGCCATCAGGGAGATTAAGTGAGCTATTGCTCAGAGTCACATGATGCTGAGCTGCCGCCAGGGATCGAACCGTGAGCCCCGGGCTCCAGAGTCAGCCGCTCTGGCTGCTCTGCCACACCTCTCCCTAGACCTGGTGTCTCAGCTGTCTGTGATTTTGTAATTTGTACTGGCTACCTCGTCCTCCACTTATGGAGCAAAAGTGATAGTTAAGAGTAAGGCCAAAAGTCAATGTGAATGGTTGTTTCTCTACAGCATGTCCCTCTCCACTAGCGTGACATCATAGCCTAATTAGTAACATGGTCCATAAATATAGTAAAGCCAATGCAGTTCAGAGAAAATGCCTCTCGGTCAGTATTTCTTACTTTGTCCTTTAATCAGGAGTCCTGAGGGAGATTGTGGCTGACTGCTCAAGCATATTTAGTTTGAATAGGTGTTTGCATTAGAAACTGACCTCACCTACCGTGATTATGTTGCAGCCACAGCACTAGAATGACCTATAAGTATGGTGGGCAAGGGCAACTTGAGCCCATTTGACAGACTGTTAAATTTTTTGCATTTGGTCTATATGTGACATTATTATCTAAGACGTATTTTACTGTATTGCATTGGTATTTACATACTGCTTTCCATAACTCTTGCGAGACCTAAAGTGCAGATTGTTTCTGGTAGACGTTCCAGTGTGAAAATACTTGATTGTGACTAGATATTTTCCAGAACATGTGGCTCAGAGTCAGGTCCATCTGACTGAAACTATAAACGTGGCGTAGACCCAGTGGAGTATTGTAGACTTTTTGTTGACCACTAATTTAGTGCATTCTCAAAAGGTGGATTCTAAGTATAGCACCAGTTGTGGCTTAAGAGGGCCTGTAAGGGCACAAACCTCTTTGTCCATCTAGTGTTGGTGATGTGACTGGCAGAACCAGCCAGAGACTCAGAGCTACTTCCCATGATCAACTCAGTTTACTGACTTTATGTAAAAACCCATCAAGAGGGAAGGCTTGTCGGCTGTCATTGTACATTCATGTGATAAGTTCATCATTACATTGCACTGAAAGCAATACAGATTTAAGAATCTTAGATTCGCTCAGCAGATCTATACATAGCTAACCACTGGAACAGTAGAGCTATCTTGGCAAGTCTGACCTTTAAAGTAATTGGGTTTAGTAATTCACTTTTGGCAGTATGACAATACCTATAGGATTTGTTATCTTGAGATAGCCCATGTATTCCACTGTTGAGACTCCCAAATACATTGCCAACTGAAAGCAGCCAGACTACACACAATGGAATGCAGAGTCAGTGTAGTAGACGATGTTAGAATTAGAGAAGTAAAGATTGCAATTGGTTAAGGTGCTAGGACTGGTGCAGATTACATGTCATTTTCAGGCTACTGATTTTACATGCTGAGACCTCAAATAGCCAATGTATTAATTACCCTACACATTGCCATAAAATGTAAAGTACATATTGGCATGTTGGTTTCTACCCTGCCCCAACATGCAAAGAACCATGCCTCAGCCAAATTCAGCATTTTTCCCAGTAGCGGCTCGCACAGGTAAGAGCGGTGAAGCATTGGGGCGGGGCGAGGTGGGGGGTGGTGGAAGTCGACAGACGACGGGATAAGTAATATTAAATAAATAAATAAATGAAGCCACTTACTTTGTGCTCGCCGCATCGCCACATCGGCGATACGGCGAGCACAAAGTAAGTGGTTTTATTTTGTTATTTATTTAATATTACTTATCCTGCGATCTGTCGACTTCCACCATCCGCCATCCCGCCTCACCGCCCTTACCTGTGCCAGCCACTACTGATTTTTCCACTGACTCTGAAGCACTGTTGCTTTCTTTCATCAATATGAACAAATCGTTCTCATGCTACTCTCCAGAGTTTATTAGAATGTAAATAATATTTTACCAATTTGCCACACCAATCTTCACGTTGTCTCCGTATTCAATTTTCTATTGCCATGCAAGTTTCTACTATCTCTTCAGTGGACAGATCACTTTTGTTATGCCTAGTTCCAATTTTCTCAGTTTTCAAAAAAAAAAATCCAAGTATGTGTCTTGTTTTCCCTTCCTCTCTTTTCCACCTTCACCTCTTTTCTCATATGAGTCTACTGCCGATTGGACTGTGGGACTGGTGTTGATTCAATCAGCAGGGGTTGACCATTCGGTTAAATGATGTAGGTGAAAAATATCTCAATCAACGCTGTGTACAAAAATTGGCATCTTGAGGATGGCGGGCCCTTGATCCTACTCACTGTTAATGCTACTGGTATAATAAGCAAACAACACGTGTCCAATATGCACAAGCGCTGCAGTAGGAGTTGCAGTATTTCTCTGGAAGCTTGTTATTCTGACACAGCAAACGAGGGGGCAGATTTACTAACATTTAGCTCTGGTTTTGGATCTCAAAATTGATGCAAACCTGTGCAAAATATTTATTTTGGGTTTACTTTGCAGTTCAAAACTTGTTTTGCGCTGGAATGTTGCCTGAAAGTAACACAAAGCAGCTCTTTCTACTGCTTTGCATTACTTTGCATCAGGGGGAATTCCATGGGTGGTACATGGGCATGCCCATGCAACCACCTATGGTTTTTGATGCAAAGCCTAATTTACTAACAATAGTAGACAAGGCTTTGCGACACAAAATATTGCCTTTAAAGTTGGAATTACAAAGGAGAAATGTTTTTATTTCTCCTAACGTTTCCCACTTTGCATGTGTGTTGCACTGTACAGCACATCCAAGTGGAAAAGGTTTTAAAATGAATCTAAACATAATATTTTGTACTGGAAGGCAACCCTTCTACTACAAAACCTATACTTGACATCATGTACACACCCTTGCACTGTGGTGCAAAGGCGTGTGCGTGGTGCTAGGCAGGCTAATTGTGAACAGAGTTCAGGAGAGAGCTCAGCAGTGCCATATCTTAGTAGATTTGGAGCTTTCGTGCTGTCTTCCTTCCACTCACGCAACACAGCCACAGTGGTTGCTGCACTGCATTGTGTTCAGAAATATGGGCCTATATCTGTAACACTGTGTGGCTTTTTTTTGGCAATGGCCTAGCTGAGAGTCAGTGAGAGCAGATGTGTGATCAGTTCACTGAGCAAGCAGCGACGGTGGCAGAGACTGGCAGTGTTACTATTCGTGATTGATTTGTCTGAATGTTCCATAGCTCCGTTATTCTCAACAGTAGCCACTCTGAATCTGCTACCCTCTGAAAGAGGTCAGTTTAACCTTATGATTTACATAACAATATGGTCATGGCACATTTAGACCTGCTGCTTTTTTACTTTAATTGTGGTCCAACTTTTGCATGCCTTCATTGTGTCTATATAAAATATAGAAAAGAGGGCTAGATCCAGAGAGTGTTTTGATGTATTTGAAAATATTTTTAAATGTAAGTTATTATTGCAGCCATCCCCAATATTGAAAATAAAGCTGAGAGAGGAATACAAACCATTCATCTGAACATCCGGTTAGACTGGATTGACCATAGTATGGTTTCATTTACAGTCTATGAGGCATGTGAGGTGCAATGCACCCGGAGCACAGGGAAGAGCATTAGAAACTGGGGAAAAATTGAAGTGGGGGAGTTCACTTATGCCCTGGAAAAATTCAAGGAGAAGAACCTTTTGGGTTCGGGCTCAACTGTAGAGAATTTTAATAATTGGGTCAGGTCGGCGTTAGAAGAGGTTGCCCCCCTGATGAGAGTCAGCTCAAAGGGCAGGAAGAAGCTATCTGCCCCATGGTTCTCAGAGGAGCTCAAGGAGCTTCAAAGGCAGTGCAGGAGGAAGGGGTGGAGATGGAAATTGGCTTCTGGGCTGGAAGAGAAATTCAAACATAGGGAGCTCACTCTCAAATACAAAAGCTCAATTAAAGAAGCAAAATCAGCATACTTCTCCCAGAGGATAAGGTCGGTGATCAATGTCCCAAAGGAACTTTTCAATACAGTGTGCACCCTTATGTCACCTCCAATGTATCAGAGCGTTGAGAACTCGCAAACTTTTTGCAATAATGTGAAGAGTTTTTCAAAGAGAAAATCATAACGATCTACACAGACTTCCCGGCTCCCATCGATGGTCCCATGGATTCTGGTATTCAGTCGCTTTGTGGTGGGGATAGGGCGGTTTCAACCCAAGTTGTTTGGCCAGGTTCTCCCATCTACCTGCATCTAAGATCAAGACCCTGTTAGTTGGTACCACCTCTGGCTCTCCAGACGATCCATGTTTGCCTAGGGTCCTACAGTTGGTCCCGGACCTTATGGCTGAGGCTATGGAGATCACCTCTGAGGTCCTAGAGACTGGGGTGTACCACAGGGCTGGAAGGAGGCAGTTGTCATCCCTCTAAAGAAGAAGCCTGATGGAGACTCCAGCGATCTGAAAAACTTGCACCTGATCTCTTTGTTGCCTGCCCCTGCAAAGATCTTGGAGAAGCATTAAAACCAGGAACTAGCCAAATATCTCCTTGATCAAGAACTTCTGGACCCTTCATAGAATGGGTTCAGGAAGTATCATAGCACCGAAACGGCGCTTATTGCTACCGCGTATTCTATTTGCAGGAAAGTAGATCCGGGAAGTGCGGCTATCATGGTTTTGCTAGACCTGTCAGCAGCCTTTGACACCATATCTCCATCGCTGCTGGTGCAAAGGCTGCGGCAAGCCAGGCTGAAGGATGTGGGCTTTAAGTTGTTGCAGTCCTTCTTGTGTAGTAGAACGATCACAGTTAATTGCAGAGACTTCAGAGAAGCACCCTTTCAGCTTCCCTTTGGGTTTCATCAAGGTCGTTCCAAAGTCCTACTCTATTTAACTTGTATGTCACCCCTCTGGTGAAACATGTATGCTATGTGGACGACACCAGGATCATCGTTTCCATCTCCGATGACTGGGAAGAGGAAGCGGCCAGGTTTAGGGCTTGTATGCGGGAGATTAGCATGTGGATGAGGTAGAACTGGCTCAAAATGAATGGGGAGAAAGTCGATACCATGGCGTTCGGCGCAGACAGCTCAATCTGGACTAACTGCTGGTGGTCAGACACTTGTGGTACCTTCCCTGTCCTGGCGGCGGCGGCCAAAAACCTGGGTGGGGTTTTTGATAACACCTTGACTTTTGATACCCAGGTCAATAGAAAGGGTGAGTTCTTGTTTTTGGATGATTGGGATCTTGAAGAAAATACTGCCTCTTCTTCCGAAAGAGCTCAGGGTGTCAGTGATCATTGCACTCATCACCTCCTCTTAGACTACTGTAACATCTTGTATCTAAATGTTAGGCAACTGTCATTAAACAAGCTCCAAATCATTCAGAATGCAACTGCACGCTTGGTCCTGGGAGAACCCAAACACTCCTCGGTCAAGGAAGGATTGAGAGCTCTTCACTGGCTGCCAGTAATGAAGCGGGTGTCCTTTAAAGCAATTTGCTTGACGCATAAAGCCCTCCACTCCCAGGGGTCGAGCCGTCTTAGCACAGCCCTGAATTGTTATGTCTGCAGGAGGCCTCTGAGATCAGCTGGACGTTATAAGGTAGCGGTTCCACGATGTAAGAACGCCAGGTGCGGGGAACATGGTTTCACAGTGGTGGCTGCCAGGCTGTGGAACTCCCTTCCTGAACATATCAGGAGCATGAGCTCGCACCTGTTGATCCGTAAGCAAGTTAAAACGTGGCTTTTTGCGGATTAGGCATCAGTTAGGGGTTGTATTATAGAGGGGTTGTCTGCTTCCGGGTGTCACCGCTCACTCTGTTTCTCTTCCGTTCATAGCGCTTTGATGCCTTCTGATCTAATGCACTTTAGAAATATTACAAATGCATTCATAATTACTGCTAGTCAGGGATTCAACCCTAATTGAATTAGTATTTTCAGTTATACTTTAACATAGCAGTGTCAAATGAGTGCATGAAGATGAGAGAAAATTATTCTCTGCGTTTTTGGTAGTTTACCCAGCTCAGGCCGATTACTGTCTGTTAGTATTAAAGACGAGAGTGTTAAATATGACAAGGAATTAATTGGGATAAGTTCAACTCAATGCAAAATCCTACAGTAAGAAAGCTAGGCTGCACGCAACAAATGGATGATAGATTGAAGTAACAGGGCACGAGGATGCCCTGGACTTTTTGACAGGTCACGCCGTACTCTTCATGCATTTAACATGCTTGTTTCTTGTCATAGGCCTCATTCGGTTACAAGAGCTCATTAAGGCTCCCTCGCGCTACAACCTGCGCCTTAAGATCCGCCAGCTACCAATGGAGACGAAGGACGCCAAACCATTGCTGAAGGAGATGAAGAGAGGCAAGGAGTTCCATGTAATCTTCGATTGCAGTCATGACATGGCAGCAGGCATTTTAAAGCAGGTAATCAACTTCCTCTTAATTGCTTAAGCTCTTTGATGTCTGACAGGTGCACATAAACAACGGAATTCAAATAAGCAGAAAACTGAAGGCGTGTTTGACAATTTTTAAACTCCATTTTTACTATTAATTTTTTCATTTTGTTTTTCAAAAACACAACAGACTATATAAAGACTAAAAATAAGCAATGACCAAATGAAATATCAGAACAAAGATGTATTTTAAAACAATCACGAATGCCAAACTATGTGCATTAAAAATAAGCTAAAGACCAATGGACGAAAGAACAAAATAAAGATGTATTGCAAAACTTTCACTACCATTAATTTATCTCTCATGCAACAAAGATTCTTTTTTTTTAAAAATCACCAACCTTAACACCAATAAGCAATTTTTTAGGATTCTTCCCTTCAGGCTGTATTTTTGACTGTAATAATACAC
Organism: Calotriton arnoldi; assembly: GCA_963921515.1. NCBI lineage: Eukaryota > Metazoa > Chordata > Amphibia > Caudata > Salamandridae > Calotriton > Calotriton arnoldi. The sequence goes on along the minus strand of CAWUFW010015604.1, from coordinate 59,588 downwards.
AGGTAGCTTACTATTGTATAATACAAATAACATATGCATTCATTTTGGGAATTTATATGGACGCAGATCCGTGTAGGTCAATTGGAATGGACAGAACAGCAGTTCAAACGTCATCAGCATAGAAAAGGGAATTCCACGAGTTACTTCACCCTTCATTAGATAACAAAATACTATTTGTTTTTTACTTAATCATGGATTTGATTATGAAGGCAAATGTATAGATCTGCATCAGAATTCAGAAGGTGCTACTCTTATTTAATGTACCTGCATTAGATGAAGCGAATATATTGGCTTTTTCCTTATTATTTTCATTTTAGACATTCATAGCGTGTGATTGATGCCCAGAATTGGATGTCTTGATGCTGAGTGACTGCAAAGGCTTAAGAATAGATTTAAGAAAATAGATTTATGAAAATAGGCAGTGTTTAGGTGGGCCTGAAGGCCGTGTATCAACTGCCGGTAGTGCCAATCTTCAGTGGCAGGGAGTCCATAGTCGCTGGCAAGGTCAACAAAGGTTTTCCAGGTATTCTGGGTCAACATGTTTTCTTTATGGTGTATAATACATCTCTTTCATTCAGACCAACTAATGTCACTCCCCTCAATTTTGGTAGCAGCGTTACATCATATAGGGGCCTTCAAGTGTATATGGTCAAGTATGTGTAATAATTTGTGAGCCCTGATCCAATCAGAGGCTGAAGCAATTATAATTGGGTTGGAAGTGTCCTTTTGGAGATGTTGTTCGATCTGGACCTAAGTAGGTGTGGAACTGTGCTTCTGTAGCATATAGTTTGAGTGTGTCAACTGATGTGTCAGCCAATATATATATGCATACAGTTTGGATTTCACTAGTCGAGGTTTGTTGTCGCCTTACAAGTGTAGAATTTCCTTTTCGGTGCCCTTTAGTAGGGATCCTGAGCACGGGAGGGGTACATACCAAATAAGTAGTTAAACCTAGGTACTATGTTCATTTTAGTGTTTAGAATTCTCCCCCCCCCCACCATAGTGAGAGGTTAGCCCCAGCTATTTTTGAAAGTCAAGATTCATCTTCTCGATGGGGGGGAGATATTGTCTCCATGATCACAAGACCCGGGTTGATAAGAATCCCCTGATATTTTAGCCCGCAGTGCAGTCATCTGAAAGGCTGATTGGCTAGGGATTTCTGTGTGGTGGTGGGCGTTAATGGCATGACTTCCCACTTTGTCCATTTGATCTTGTGGTCTGAAAATGTTGTGAAAGCCTCTATATGCTTCACCGGAGCTTTGTTTCAGTCGGGAGGGTGGGAGATGGTCACAAGAATGTCAAATAGTGAACCAGTGTGAGAAACTCTCGGTTTATCCCCTTCTGTTCCATAGTCTGAAACAGATATCCACATTCCACGAGGTCTACATTAGGACTTTATCATCTGCGTGTGACCGAACTTGGCATAGGATGTGGGAGAGCGTCAATACGTGGTTGGTGGAAGAGCATCCCGCAACAAATCCCACCTGCTGTGGGTGAATCAACTTGAGAAGCATGCGCATCAGGGAGCAGACAATACCTTGGCCAGGATTTTAACATCCACATTTATTAGCGAGATGGGTCTATAACTCGCACAGACCAGTGGATCCTTCCCCAGTTCAGGTAGAACAGATATGCAGGCTCTGGCGAACTCAGCAGAGAGGTGGCCAGCTTTGCGTGCCTCTCAAAACCCCAACACCAAAAGAGGAGTAATAATGGGTTTCCTAATTTTATAAAATTCAATGGGGAGCCCTTTTTGTCCCAGGGCTCTGCTGGTGGCCATGCTATTGATTGCCAATACAGCTTACTCAACTGAGGTGGCCCATTCTAATAATCCCGCCTCGTCCTCATTCAAACGGGGTAGGCATAAATCCGAAAGAAAAGCCTCTTTCACAACTTCCATCAGGTGAATGTCTGTGGTGTTGAGCAATTCATAGTATGTTTGGAACTTCCTGGCTATCTCTAGCTGATGTGTGATAAGCACCCCATTTCTGCCCCGTATCACTGGGATGGAGCAGGAGGACTCAGTTTGGCGCAGATGGAAGGCCAAGTAATCAGCCAGCTTTTCCACCCAGTTCATAGTGGCTTTGACAAGGATGGAAAAGTGACTTTGCTGCCTTCTTCCTGTAATGTTCATTGAGGGCAAGTTTAACCTTCAACAGATCTCTTGGAGTGACAGGTGTTGGGGTCCTAGAGTATGTCTTAGCGCACATGTGCTCCCTTTCTCTTGGGTGGAGGAGGCAACAAGGCTCAATCAGAAACAGGCCATGAATTAAGTCCAGCAAAAGGTTCCTATCTTTGGTATGATAAATGTCAAGGGGCCTAATCTCTTCACCAAAGTGTCTACCATCACATTCCAATCTCTGTCGACCAGAACCCACATTTTAGGCAGGGATGAAGAATCTTGGTGATAGAGGTGAGAAATTCTGCTTTGCATCCATTTGGAGCATGGATGGAACCTACTTCCAGGAAAGCATCTCTAATTTTGAGTTTCACAACAATATACTTACCCTCTTGTCAATTAGACCCTGAGGCGGGAAATCCACAGCCCCCTCTCAATGAAACATGAGACCTGAAAACAGAAAAAGATAGTGTCTACCTAGTGAGGGCTATGTGACAACTCCAAGGATGTCAAACCTGTCCAGGACATTATACTGCGTACTGCGGTCGTTTGTTTGAGGGTCCATGGAGGAGTTGGAAGAACTGCTTGGGGGTGTCATCGCTAGGTCTTGAGGTGCGATCCAAATGTAATCCCTCCGATGTAGGAAATCTTGACCCATAGGGCACCATTGGCTTCCCACTTCTGCCTCACTTTCTCCCATCTCTTACATTCGGCAATGTCAGCATCCTGATCTACCTCCCAGGTTAAGGGTACCCCAGTGTTGTGGTTTTCGGCACCTCATGAAACCTCCATAGCAGATCCCTCCAGGGCATCCAGGGAGGTTTCCAGGTCTTCCGGTTCCTCAAATTCCTGTGAGCGGCCATTCAGTGTGACAATCATTGTTGCTGGTTCGAGGAGGCCAAATTTGAGGTCCAGTTTCCACGGTTGGGATCGCACTGCCAGTTATCTCTTCCTCTTATCGTTTGTATGGGAGAGAAGTCAACTGCAAAGTAAACTGAGAAATTCTCCAGTGTTTCTTAGCCATCTTTGTGATCAGTATAGCTAGTTGATGGTGTGTTCAGCACTCCAGGATATGTCACAGTCAAGTGGATGCTGACCCAGTGTGCGCACTTACTTGGAGGGCACTTTGAAACTTTAATGTTAGGTTGAAGGAAAGATTTAGTGTTGCTGGGGTGAAGGATTTCAAGAATGTCAGCAGATCATCTTTTTCTGCAGTCTCGGGAACACCTATGATGCGCATGTTATCTCTGCGACTGCGGTCTTCTAATCTATAGTCTTCTTGCGTAGTTGCCAGAGTTCATTCCCCCAGTCCGGTGCTCCATTCCAGGTCCCCAACCCTGCTCTCCAAAGACGTGAGCTGTGTTCTGAAGGTGATTATCTCTCCACAAAGTGATTGGATTTACGTGGTTGTGGCTACCACCGCTGTGTTTACCAAGGCAACAGACAGTTTAAAGTCTGCTAATTCCTTCATCAGTGTTGTTATGGCAGTGTCTAGAACTTCTGGAGTAGAGGCTATGGTTGCGGTTGTGGGGGCAGGTTGGTTGTGACTGGCCACAGCTTCTGAGAACAATAAGTGTCTTGCTGGGTTGGGTTTGCGATTTGGCATGTGGCACTGGGGGTCGAACCAAGAAAGGTCCTGGGAGAGGTAGTGAACAAACGTCTCAGCTCTTCACAGCATAAAGTAGGTCCATGCCATGTGACAATCAGGGTAGATACTACTATGGGACTTGACCGTTGATGTGCACCAAAGTTGCATAGGTTCACTGAGTATCAATGTAATTTCAATCCAAGTTGAGAACAGTTCAATCCCTAGGCAGTTCCAGTATGCTTATAGAAAAATTTACACATCACAAGATGGCCATCTGAAGATCAAAATGCAGTCCTATTTTGCTGGCTCTGAAAAGACCCTGTGCACTGACAGAAGGCACCAATGAGAAAAGGCCACCATGGTGCGACTCTAATGCTGCAACTGCGGTGGACCCTTGGGGCGGTAAGTAACCAGTGTGACCACGGTCAGTCAGTGGAGGGAGGTGGGTGGCATCACTCTGGGACCCCAGCGGGGGCACATCTGGAATCTTCCTGCTCACTGCGTCTCTTTCTCACTGACTGCAACTCGGGCAGAACTATGCCTCGGCAGCGGGACGGATGTTGGTGGTGAGGAACTTGCTCAGGTGGCTGGGTGGATGATGTCCTGTGCACTCCCTCTGGTCAGCCAGGCTGTGGCAGTGTAGAAAGAACGACACAAGCCCAAGAATGTAGGCTCGTGAAAGGCCATGCCACCACTCCTCAGCAAGCCACTACAAGGGCGTGTTGCAGTGGTCTCAATGTACATCAGTGTCGCTGGGCACCCTCCAGACACTCCTCATTTGGCTTTCTTCATTATGTCTTCAGAAGAACTATGTAATGCCTAATTATCGTTCTTCAATGTCATCATTTAGAAAATCATGTTCTCGTTTAACTAACACACCCATGGTAAGTTCCTCTTTCTGAAATGCCTTTGTTCCAGTAGCTTTTGACCTCTTTGAATCCCTCATATATTAAAGCCTACTGTTATGTTATCGTCTAGGATCAAAAGTTGAGTCTCCCCATATCCTCTGCATATCCTGCATAAAGCCTTAGATAGTCTTTCTCCTTTGATCAGCTCCTTATGCAATCCTTTGCTTTCCTCTGCCACTGTTCCTTTTGCCTGGAAAGAATAATATCTCTACCTAAGAAATCTAAAATTGACCTTGATGTGCTTTGTAACTTCAGACCAATTTTCTTATTTTTTCCCTGCATAAATTCTGGAGAGAGCAATAAGCAGATAACTTTTGGCTTTCAATAAATCTTCCACTTTTTTATTTTTGTCAAGCTAGTTCAGGCCAATGTAAGTGACAAAAGTTGCTCTTAAAATGGTATCTGATGAGTTACATCAAATCCTTGATAGTGGCGGCAAATCATGTTGATTCATTTTGAAGTCTTCCAGCTTTTGACTCTGTCACCCAGTCAATCTTAATCCAGTGTCTTTTAATTATGGGCATCCTAGACAGTCCCTTTTAATGGCTCATTTCTATCCTCCTAAATAGAACTCAGGCAATAAATTGACCCTTGATCTTCTCGCAAGCTTCGTAAGTTTGGAGTGCCTTACGGTTCCTCCTTGAACCCACGCTTTTGAATCTTTACATTACTCCATTGGCCAACAGCATGTAATCTGAGTTTTATTTCATGTCCTATCCAGATGACACCCAATTCATTGTCCAGTTTAATAATGATCTGTGTACCACTGCTGAAAATTTTCGTTCCTGCTAGTCCATTGTTGTCTCATGCATGAAAAATGACTCACTAAAACTGGAGATAAAACAAAGCCCTTACTTTTGCTGAATGCTTAGCTGTCTAGCAGACTGAATCATGAGATGTATGTCACTGCCTTACCCTGGACTGGATTACAGAAACAAATTACTCTGATTACTTTGATCTCAACTAGAATACGGAAGATGTATATATTGTTTTATGATTTGGTTTACTAATGACCATTTCTCCCACAAACACTGCATATAGATTAGAGAAACACACAGGAAGACATAGTTAGACTGGGTGAGCACATAGATAGTAAGTAAGAAGCTAAACATTTGTTGTACTGAGACAATACATGGATTAAAACACATGGAGTTTACATACATATGATGTATATTATACATTATGCGCTTCAAATCAGTAGGGTTAAGCATGTCAGAATTTGATGAAGCTGGCTGTTATCACCTGTTAAAGATTAATCTACTTATCCTCTATTCACCAATAAGTGATTAGGAGCTTAACACGAGTACTGTATCCTGCAATCAAATACAGAGGATTACTCTGATTTCCTTTTATAAGATTGCAGGAGATTAGTCTAATTACTTTACTTGTACCAGGTTACAGTGAAATAGTGCTTTGATTATTTTAACATTAATTAGATTATAGTAGTTTTATACTGTTATCACTTAACCCAGAATTAGATTACAGGAGAATACTCTGCTAACTCTTTTACCCTGCATTTGATTATAAAGGATTCCTTTGATTATTGTACCCAGTACTGAATTTCAGCTTGATTATTCAGATTACTTTAGCCCCAATTTTATTTGCTGAAAATGTTTAGTTATTTTTCCTTGCACTAGTTTGCCCAAACAATTTCCTTTGATTGCTTTATTTCGCAGAATCCTGCCTTAAATTATAGGAACCAGTTTCTCTCATTATTTTACCCTGCATTAAATTAAAGAAAAAAATAGGTTACCTTATTCTGTATTGGTTTGCAGGATGCTTTTGCTTTGATTACATCACTATGCATGTGAGTTTAGAAAGAAACTACTCCACTATTTTCATCCTTTATGGGATTTCAGACAATTACTTTGATTGCAATAGGAAATTGCCGTGATTATTTTACCATTCATCACATCACAGGGTGTTGCTCTATTTTCATTTCTCTATATGATATTTCACAAAATTATTTTAATTACTGCACATTTTACTGATTCACCTAAAGAGATTCTTTGCCCTGATTTAGCCTGCATTAAGGACCCAATGATGACAGATAACTATTACTCTGATTATGTTATACTGAATACATTAGGGTTGTGGATTCCTCACAGTATATTATCCATTACTGGATTGTTTAATGTTCTAGCTTGGATTGCTAATTTTATATTAGATTATGGAAGATGACCGCTGTGACTATTTTAATCTATACATAAATACAGAAAGGGAAGTATAAATAGGCATATGAGTGTGCATGCATGGAGAAGTTTTGCTGCTGATTACACGTGGGTAGCCTACCACTTTGTCAAGCGGACGGGTGAGGGTTGCAATTGTGCACCATACAGAGCTGGCAATCAGGCATGACTTTGCTCCTTACTGACCCAACAAACCTCCTTATTTCAGAGACCTGTGCTATGTAGTACTTTGGCACAACAGGTTCATCACCTTATGTTCTGTTCTGGCTTAATGCCCCAGCAAGGAAAGAGAGGAAGAAACAAAGAAAAGCTTTCTGGAGTTCCTCTTCAGAACAAGGCCTGGAATGAGCATTCTATAACCTGTGGTACTATGGACTAAGTCAAGGTATCCAACATGAGACAGGGAAGTGGGTGGACTGCAACCACCCGCAACCCACTGAGCATTACTTGAGTAAGGTGCGTTTTAGGTAATGATCAGTTCTGTGAGACTCACAGGAAGAATTGGTTGAACCAAACCCTCTTTCATAATGAATAGAAATAATGAAGAACACTAGGAAACTAGGAATATATTTTCAGTACTTATTAAAATTAAAATCCTGTCCTAGAGGGCACAATATGAACAGTAACTATTATAAGAACAAACACGACAGTGGCAATGATATTTGTGAAAAGGCAGAACAAAGAAAATATTGTAAGATTCTTTAAGAAAATAAAGGAAACAAAAAACAGAGAGAAAGAAGGAAACATAATGAAAGAAGGAGAGACAGAAGAGAAAGAAAGAGAAAGTGAGATAAAAAGAGAAAGAAAGAAAAAGAAAGAAAGAAAGAATGTTTCATTTCTACTTTTACTATGCTGCTATTACAGGTTTGGGGCCAAGCAACAGGGGTTCCTGAACTCCAGAGCCCGTGTACAAAAGCACAGGCTCTAGTAGTCCTGTAAACAAGGTGAAACCTCTCCTGGGAACATAAATGGGAGCCCCTGGGAGATTAATGGTCACTTAGAGGGGATTTATTTCTGAGGGGCTGCTGCAATTCTGGCAGCGCCCCCAAAACACTCTCTAAGGCCGTTGGTGGGGCTGCTGCCCACCCTAAGGCATAATTAGGAAAATTATGCAAATTTTTAAAAGCATGTGAGGTTTATGGGGCAATCCCCCACCCGCTGCGTGCATATCAAATGAGCTGCTTTGCCGCTATGTGGATAGGCTTTTTTCATAGTAGCGATGAATGAAGCTGTGCATACACCGGGCCCTGGCTACATCAGGGGCAATTTCCGATTTACAGTGGAGTGATAAGCACTAAGTTTCCTGTCCAGTCCCATCAGGGGGCCAAGCTTCAGAGGTGGTTTTCCTGACCACATAAGGATGATTTGCCTACTTATTTTTGTAGTTTTGCTCTAGGTGATCAGCACTAGCATACCTCCCCACCTATAAATTGGCTTTTATTATGGATCTACATTTTTTGGTCTCACACCTGCCCTTTGACTGGGCTCCTTATGCTCTTCCCTGCTTGAGGGGGCATCTTCCACAGCCCATCCACAGCCAACAAGCAGAACACCCTCCTTGCCATGCTTCCAAGGTCTAACAGGTACCTGTGCATCAGATGAATCAAGGTCCAGTGCGCAGAAGTCCCAGAGGCAGCATCTAGGGTCCCCCTGAAGATCCATTATCCCAACTGTTATTCAGGGGACAAAGAGGAGCCAGCCCCACTGGCCCTGGAGAGAGCCTTCCTGGGTGCCAGTTGGAGTTAGATTCCTTCAGTCAATGCTTGCAGTTGCATCAAGTGCCTTCTTGTTACAGCTGGGCATTCTTTCACTGTTGTCACTCCCAGGTCAAGTGACTTCTCGGGTGGCCCTTCCTCCTGCAGTGGTTTTCAAGTAAGGGTGAAAGGTTCTACAGGCCAGTCATCCCAGGCAAATTCTAGGGTGCAGTGTGAAGCATTAACTAACACATGCATATTTCTTCCCCACCTCTTTCTTTCCCAGGAACTGGGGCAAGCAAAGTTAATGGCTCAATTGTGTAGAGAGGCATTTGATCCTCCTTCTGGCCAGCAGAGTAATTACCTTGGTCCAGTATGATAGCCAAATGCCTGAAATTGGATTCTGGCTGAGCAAGGGAAATGTGAAAATTCTCAAAGTGCCATAAGGTGTGCAGTTATAATGAAAAAAGACTGTGGATCTAAACGTGGGATGCATGCTACCCTAAGATCGATACTTCACTGAACCCTGCAAGTCTAAGTGGGGCAAAATCGTACTTTTATGCCAATTTCGCCTATAATGTGAAATTCAATTAAGTACCACAGACTTTCAATAAGCACTACAGACCTACAGTATGAATGCCCACTCACATTATAAGGCCTACCTCCAGTCAGCAGGAATCCTTGAAGAGGCGCTTCGGTGAGGGACTATTTGTGCACAGATACAAGGCGCAGCAAGACGGTAGTCTGACATGTGCTTCCCTGCACACATGCGCACACGTACATGCTCGCATGTAATCAGCCCAGAGCCTTTTACCTGAGCTGAGCAGCAGTGGAGCTTATCTTGAAAGTTGGACACTGGCGTTCAGCACTCTCAGTCCATTTCCACAGCTTTTAACATGAGTGAGACTCCGCTAGTGAGACTCACTCAGAGTAAAAGTCCAAAACCAGGGTGTCAAAAAGCAAAAAATCCACAGGGATTAAATGTGTGGAGCCCACTTTGCAACAGAGAGAGAAAGAAAGAGTAGATAGGAGAGAAAAAAAGGAGGAAGAGAAAAAGAAGCAAGAGATAAAAAAGAGAAAGAAAGAGAAAATGAAAGAAAAATGAAGGGAGGATGAAGAGAGAGAAAAAGAATAAAAGCGAGAAACTGAGACAAGAATGAAAAAGAGCAAAAAGAAAGAAAGCAAGAAAAAGAGAGAGAGAAAGAAGAAAAAGAGAACAAAAAATAGAACAAAGAGAGAAAGAAAGGGATAGAGAACTGCCTCTAGCCATTGTTAAGATAACGAGGTGTTCCTTGTTAAGGTGTTCACCCTGTAAAGGAACAGGAACAGTCATTATTGTTCAATGCAAAAGGAATCCCCGGAGGGAGGTTCTTGTGTGGTTGAACACTTGATCCTGAAGTCTTCTATGAAAGTATTTTTTTTGTTTACTTACAAAACGGAATGTGTTTGCCCTCGTGTTTTTCAAAGTAAAACCTGGCACAGGTCACCAGGCCGATTAGCATGAAATGCGTGCAACAAGGACTAGGTAAGAACTTGCACATTTCTTCTTATTCCCAGGTGTCTCACTCAGAATCAGGTGTAAGCTGTACACTCGCTTCGCCCGTGCAAGAGGTAATTAGCAGCGTCCCAAGTTACACTTGCGTAGGCGCTGGAATTGCAATCGGGATTACATGTGCTCCTAACTTTTGAGTTACTGAAACTATCATGAACTGTAATTACCAGAGTCCAATCAGAAGCTTTTGCTGAGACTCCAGCAGCATGCTCACTCCCCCTGCACCTGTATACTCCTGACAGCACAAAAAAACAACATGCAGGCGCTCCTCAAAGAACATAGGTATACCAGCACCTAAAATTCCATACCCTGAAACAGTGACTCTGTGTGGATAGTCAAGGAACACTAATGTCCGCTATTTAAGTAACTGTTAATAATTCAAGATCCTAAAATTCAGGGGCATATTACTAAGGTCCGGCGATAATCATCGCTCAGCGCGCTTAGCGCGAGGATAATTATCGCCGGACTAACGCTGAATTTTATCACTGAGATAGCGTGCTATCAGCAACGCTCATCTCAACAGTGATAAAATTGCAAGCGCTAACTGCCAAATGTGCGATTATCGCTGGAAATCCAGCGATAATCACACAACTTTGGCGATAGCTTGCTGATAGGGCAGGACAGACTCAGCCATGATATCCACCTTCCATTGGATATCATGGCTAAGTCATACTGAGAGCAGGCATTAGAAAAGTAGCGCTAACCGCGGTTAGCGCTACTTTTCTAATCGCTCTGCATGTTCGCCTGCAGCTTGATAATAGGAGAAATGTCGGTTAGCGACATTTCTCCTGTTATCCTGGGAAGGAACGCCCACTTTACATCTCATTAGAGATGCAGAGCGAGGCGTGGGGAAAACGGGTGCTAACATGCGTTAATGCATGTTAGCACCCACCGTGGTAATAGGGCGGTAATATTATCTCCGCTTTTTTGGCTCTTAAAGCCAAAAAAGCGGAGATAATGGCCCTTGCTAATATGCCCCTCATTTTTATAAAATGTGCGCTAGCAGATGATGAAAAGTACTGGCGGGACTTTAACACTAAACCCATCAAGATGCATTATTTATTTAGCACTTAATGTGGTTTTTTTTAAGAGCAAACTGTGGGGCATATTATCAAGCGGCAGCGATAATTATCGCTGGCCGCTGTTAGCGTGAGGAATCCTATCACCGGCTATCGCTGGAAATGATCGCCATGCTAGCGCTGTATTAACAACGCTTAGCGCAAAGGCGATAATTTTCCAGTGATAGCGATGTTTTACATGGAACATCGCTGGTTTTCCAGCGATGTCCCATGGAAAACGGCGATATACTTGGCGATAGGGCCTGTGGTCTTAGCCACACAATCCACCCCCCATGTTAGGTATGCCTTAGTCAGGAATTTAGCAGACATTAAATTCCTGCGTTAAGGCATACTTAACGCAATTTAAAATATCGCTAACCCACGTTGCTAATATGGCGATACCTGGGTTAGCGATATTTCCCCCTGTTGTTTTCACAGGCACGCCCCCTTTGCATCTCATTAGCGATGCAGAAAACGGACGCTAAGTCAGGAATCACGCGCTAGCGTGTCCTTGTTAATTCGGCGATAAAATTATCGCCGCTTTTCGTCCGAAAACGGACGCTAAAGCGGCGATAATTCATTAACGCCGCCTTGTTAATATGCCCCTGTGCCTTTAACAAAGTTCACTGTCAGCAAAACTGAGAAATAGGTGTTAAGGAATTGGAACGAGCTGAGAGATGGTGAGGCTTTCGAGTGATCCTCCATCACTAATTCATTCTGTGACCTCTAGTTGTTGGGCGCTTTTGGGAAGACATGTTTACATTACCTCAGGGCCCTGCTCTAGACCAGCCTTCACTCAGTGGGTGGCATCGTGGAAAATAAATTTCCGTCAGTGGTGTCTCTAGGTGTTATTTTTAGGGGAGCTCACAAGGGGCCGCAGATAAAACTGGCAGCGACACCAACAGAGGGCGATCATGAAGATTATACACACTTTTTAGGCAGACTGTGAATTAGACATTGCTTTTCCTGCATTGCCTTCCCTTTACCAACCCCACACACACAATGCACCACTCACCTATAAACCTTTCAATGTTTTTAAAAAATTTCCTGTCAATATTCTGACAGCTGTGTTCTTCCATTACACACTTTTGAATACAATCACAGTTACAATTGGCAAACCTTACATTTCTCTGTGCTTGTGCTTAGAGATCAAATATTGGATTTACATGCATTCCGAACCCTTTTATGAGCCACTGCTTGGCACTGTGAGAAATTTGCACTGCATTTGGTTTAAACTCCACAGCTCTCAATCGTGCCCCAGCCACAACATGAATTTACACAGCTACATAGGAGTTTTCACTCTACACAGTATAAATGTGTTAGAAATTGGGTTATTAGCAGTGGCAAATGTGCATCTGCAACTGGCAATAAGGCCACTAACACAGTCTAGGGCTCAGAATAGGTCTCAGAAAATTATTCCCATGCTCAACCCATGGTGGCTAGGCTGCGAGCAGGCAGGCCTTACTTCAGAGACAGGTATGTAAAGCATTTAAAAACACCAATTCATTAAATAATTAAGACACAACACACAATATAAATCCAATACCAATTTATAAAAATAGGAAATATTTATATCTTTCAAGTGACACCAAATCAAAAATAATCCAACGTAGGGACCCAGAGATATGAATTTTTAAAGATTAAACACTTTTTAGTGCTTAGAAACCAAAAGTGCCATTTCTGGACATTTGGTCATCTCTGATCGGGACAAAGTCAAAGGTTTACGCCAACCGCAATGGAGCCCTGGTTTGATACACTAAGCGGGAGGCCCCAGTCAAGATTTTACCTTCACACTTAGAAATGTTTCTGGAGGATGTCTCACGAGTCGTCGTGCAGCCTCCTCCAGCAGGACGGATTCAGTGAGATTTCGCCGTGTTGCCTTTTTGTGAGAGTCCGGTCAACCTCTGGAGCTTTTTCACAAAAGTTCACCAAACTTTCCCAAACTTCTGGAACTTTTTCCTGAAATTCGTCTTGAGGGTCCAAAGTGTCCAAAACACAATCCAAGGGTCTGGAATCTCTAAGATGGTCCTTGAAAGGTTGGGACCACAATTCCCACAATGCAGCTGGACATCTCCCTTAAAAGTCCACTCGATACACTCCAGGCAGGGGACTCTTGGTGGAGTTGATGCAGGTGAGCTCTTTTAACCTGTAGCTTGCAGGGCTCATGCAGCGCAAGCCAGATCTGGAGCCCACGTCTCACGACCATATCAAGTGTGCCGAGGCACAGGACAGGGCTGCCCTCTGTCACCATTGCTGTTCGTGTTGGCTCTTGAGTCCCTCGCTATCAGGCTCCGGAAGGAGGCGGAGGGCGTGGGGATCCAGGTGGGCAACATGACGCATGTGCTGTCTGCAATTGTGGATCACCTCATACTGTACATTAGCGATTTGTCAAGCGACTTAGAGCCCATACCGCATATTTTCAAACAATTCCAACACATCTCAGGCCTAACTATAAATGAGAAGGAGTCCCATGCGTTCTTTTTCAGAAGAGCGCCCAGAGACCATTAAGTTTGGACGACTCTCTCTTTCAGTTGCCTCAAACACCTTTAAATATTTGGGAATCCAACTATATAGATCCGCATTGAACTTGCTGGAGGGCAACTTGATGAAGGCGGTTAAGTCATTGCGCACCCAGATTTCTTTCTGGGTGTAACTGCCTCTCTCAGTGATGGGTAGAATAGCCATCTCAAAAATGGTTGTTCTCCCGCGCTTATTATACTACCTCACAAATTTGCCAGTAATGATTCCTGCTTCCCTTTTTAAAATGCTGGATTCACTCTTATTGGACCTCATTTGGGGGTCGGGCCGTAGAAGAGTTGGATTGCCCAAACTACAATTGGGGACGGAAAGAGGGGGATTGGGAGTACCTGACTTCTGTGCATATTGCTATGCAAGCCAACTGCAATGGCTATCATATTGGCTCGCGGGACGCAACCTACACGAACTGGGCTACACAGCACAATCTCTACAACGGGCTGCCCTACACACTTTATTATTACCACAAATTAGGATTCCCCCTAATTCCCCCCTGCTGTTACGAATAGCTCTCACGTACTGAAAAAAAGTCCCTACAATACACAAATCAGAGGTTCCCCTACTCCCCTACTCCCCTAACACTCCACTACTCGGAATCCCCATGCCCACTGGGCTGGTCACCAGATGGAGTCTGAGTGGCTGGTCATGGGAGGGGGTCTACGGTGGACGCACTGTTTAAGAATGAGATGCTGATGGACCACGAAAATTTTGCTCGGAGGCAAGGAGTCCCGTGCTCTCTTTTTATTTAAATTTCATGCAGCTATAATTAGATACATAAAGAAACACTGGACACCAGGTGGCGAAGAACCCCCGACACACAGGCTGATATATGCTGTATACCTGATGGCCGAAGGACGTCATCTTATACGATGGTTATACAGGGGTGCCCGAGCACACGCAGAAACATCCCTCATAACACTAAGGGAGAAGTGGACCAGAGACTTGGGTAGGGACCTTATGGATAAAGACTGGTCCTCTCTCCTGGAATATCCTAAGAGAGTGTCCCGTAACACTAAATTCAAGCTAATACAATATATGGTTTTACATAGGGCCTATCTCACTCCACACAGTTTAAATTGCATGTACCCCGAAGCTAGGGTTTGCTGCCCAAGATATAAGGCAGAAGATGAGGATTTGCTGCATATGCTCTGGACATGTCAATGTCTTAGAGGGTTCTGGTCCGAGATTGCACATATAATAGGAGCCATAACAGGAATCCCTAATTGGGACACAATGGAGCGCTGTATATTGGAGCTCTACCACCGCCCTAAGGCACAAAAAGTGCAGCTCAGATTTGCTGACCTAGCTCTACTTATAGTGAAGCGCTCCATCACTATGAGATGGAAATCAACCTTTCCCCCAACGATACACACTTGGCATGAGGAGGCAGTACACTGAGGCAGAGCGGAAAGTGCAGTAATTAGGAGGGAGGAATATCGAGGATTGAGGAAGACACCGATTTCCATGGAATGGGATCTGATGCTGGAGGCACTCAAGACAGTTGAATCCCCTTACCACAACATACATAGAATACATACCTCTCTGCTAACACAGAATTGGGATCTTTTTCCCCGCCCCATACTAGATAAGGATCTATCGAGATGGGTTGTGCCTTTACACAAGAGACCCCAACATGGCATATATAACTGGACAAGACCGAATCCAGAGATCGAATTACATGGGTCGGAGCAAGCCAGAAGGGAGGGAGGGGGGTGGGATGTTTGGGACTGTTCGTTATTAGTTTGTTAATGGAGGATACTTAGCAAGTAAATCAGATATTACAATAGGCGGATATTAGGAGGTTAATACCCTACCCTAGAAGCAACAATATTTTGAATGTAACCCAAAGGTACAATTACACTCACGATAATCTGTCTCCTATTGAACTGCCTATGTATTGACTGTATTTATGCTATTACATGATAAAACATTGCATAAAATCAATAAAATATGTTTAAGAAAAAAACCTGTAGCTTTCAGGGAGCCTACTCTTTATTACTCTTGAAACAAGATACATCAAAAGAGCTGTAGTTTCAGATAATGCAGCAGGCGCAGTCAGTCAGAATGCAGGGCCTGATGGTGCAAATCAAGTTTCCAGCTTGGCAATCCTTCTTCTTCTCTCAGTTTCAAGCAGCAGAGGTGAGAGGCTCTGCCCCTCTCAGATACTTATTCCAAGTTCTCTGGGTCAAGCAGGATGGCACTTCTGTCCAATGAGGTGCAGGGCAACATCCCAGAGTATGACTATATCTTCCAAAGTGTGGCACTATAGTCTCCCAGAGAGCACCATTTCTCCAAAATTCAACATAGCTGATTTTTCAGCTGGGAGACAAGAGCTGGTTAAGCCAACCTTCAGGGTGGTTCATCTCCATATTGTCCCTCCCCCTTGCATCTGCTCATTCCTTCCTTAATTCTGCCATCTGGCTGAATTCAAAGAGTAGGGGTGTAAATGAAACTGGCTTCTCCAGCCTGTCTACTCCTTCTATTGAAGATTATTGTTTATGACCCATCCCCCTGCTCTGGCATTCCTATGTAGCAGAACCCTGCCCCCCCCAGAATGACTCTCTAACCCCAGGGGCTACTTATCACCTCATCTAAGAAGTCTGGCTAATCCACTTCACTCTGACCAATCAAGACAGACCACTGGAAGGCTGAATTTTGGCTTACAGACAAGGAAGTCTGATAACTTCTTGTCTGTACATTTTAGGATAAATTCAACAATATCATATTGTTGGATTTATCAATACCATTCTAGGAAGTCCTTGAAAGATATTTTTATGACATCCTTGGCGTTTAGTTATTATTTAATAACTTCTTGCCATGTTAACCAATGTGGCTGGGGATCTGCTATGGGGAAAATGAACTGGGCAATTTCTCTAAGACCAGGGCCTATAAAACATCTTTTATAAGGACCCTGCCTATATCTATAGGACCCCCCACCCCAGGAACACCTAGGGGAGACTTTAGGGATTCTGAATATGTCTAAATATTGCAGATCTTCACTCCACAGTGCTCTTAGTACAAAAGTCGAATTTGGGAAGCACTTTACTACAATGTGGGGAGTGAAATGTGCAATTTCACTAAACCCAAGGAATATTAAATGTATTTTATAAGGGTCCTCCCTATAAATACCTGGCTGCCCACCACTGGGACACCTAGGGGAGACCCTGGGGGTGCCTAATATGCTAAAACATTGTAGTGTATTAATTTTTAAGTGCCCCAAACACCAAAGTCGAGTTTGGGCACAATCTTCATTTTAAAAGCAGTCCTGTAACACTGGGTTGCTTTTAAACTGTCCTCAGGCTTTATCAGTGGAAAAATGCAAGTGCAGAAAGGGCTGTTGGCTGCTAAACAGCCGTGCCCTATTATATACCAGGAAATTAAAGGTAGTTTCAACCCCCATGCCCTATTATATACTAGGGCCTTATAGGGGAGGTCATGCCAATCATAGGGGTACCCTAACCCATAGTGTACCCTAGTGTATATAGGTGTTTTCACTGTATTCTAAGTGTGTAGTGCATAGCACTAACCCTGGGCCTGGTTAAGCAGAGCCCAGGGACAGTCAGAGTCAGTTACCATCAGTACCAGTCAGCAAAAAATGGGGGTGCCCAGGGCACAAGGATGACTTTACAATAACATGAGTAACATGCTGCTGGAAAAACTACAGAAGCTCACCATCCTGGAAAAATCAAATGCTCTTAGGGAATGTCAGAGTAAGTAAAATGGAGAATGGAAACAGAAACAACATTGCTGCTCTCATCCTGAGAGGGCAATGTGTCTGTTTGTCAGCTGCAGCAGTGGTGGGGCATGAGGGGGCATGGGGAGGACATTTACAGACGGGGCACTCCACCCAAGTGACGCCACTAGTGACATCTCTGATGTGAAATTCGGAGCTACGTTTGTAGTATATGTTGCCTCAAGTTCTCTACAATGAGTAGGTTATTTATTATGCAGGTTTCTCAATAGAGGTCTTTCACTGGCACATTTCGAAGGTTATTGGAAGGTTTCACTGAATATTTGGAATGAAGACTAACTCAAGGTGTGGCATGGGAACAAATTGAAGCATAATGTGATGTGAGGAGTGGTGAGAAAAAAATCCACCACTTTCAAAAGAAAATAGGGAGTGTACTTAACACTGCACCTACCTCTTTCTGCACACCGCCACAAATTTCCCAATCTGTTAAATTGTAATCACAGTTGCCATACAAATTGACCTTGGTTCTGATGTACTTTAGGCAAGCAATTTCCTCCAGGTAAAACCTTGAGGAATTGTGTGGCAAAAACAGTGCAGTAAATGAAATACTGCGCAATAATACAGTCACAAAAATCTTTTCCCCATGCTATCCTCCATCACCATGGAAACTCCTAATCAGGTGCCAAAATGTGACAACATACAGTGCAGTGACATAATTTCCACAAGTAATTTTTGAGTATGATCAAAGTCACTGGAATTATATGATTTTGTAGCTGCAACCATTTCCACATAATTATGGATTTGCAACATTTGCCACACAATCCAACATCAGCTGCATAATCTGCAGATTTTAGCAAAAAAACATTGATTCTAGCTTAAATGCATCAAATGTTACTAAAAACGTGGCAACACAAGTTGCTCACTGGAAGGCCCTTTGCAGGGGTGGACTTGTCCCCTTTTTGGGCCTCATTACGATGAGGCTCGGAAAGCCTCAGAACTACGTTCAGAGGCTTTCCGAACCTCATCGCGGTTTCAAAACCGACTGCCAATGGAGGCTGTCAGTTTTGAAATCGGACGGACATTCTGGTTGGCTTCTGATGAGCTCAACAAGCCTGTCTGCCAGTCGGAACCGGCACGTAATTCCTATGGATGACGTTTTACGCCGTCCGCATTACGATGTTGGTTTCCGGCAGGGTTTCCATGCCGGGCTTTCTGACATGGAAACCCTGTTGGAAAGCGACTTTGGGGGCCTTTAGCAGGACCTCCTTCAGCCAGCAGCCTCCAGTTGGGGGCCGAGGGGGCACGTTCATCCCTGCACCGTGTGGCAGGCACCCTGAGGTGCCTGCCACGCAGTGCAGGGATGAACACAAACTTTCTTTTCTGTATGTGAGCTTGTGCTGCCGCCGGTTTCCGACCGCAGCACAAGCTCCCCTTTGTGTTTATTGCTGTTTTTGGCTGTTACACTGTATTGATGAGGTGAAACCTTTTCCCAGACAGTGTTAACCTGAGTAAAAGGGCAAAATATGGAAGTAATAATATCGCGAAATGTGCTGCATTGTGCCACATCATTTGCCTTTTCTTGCCACATAATTTAGTCAACCCTGTTGCATAATTCCAATGGCCCTGAGTATGATTTTACCCCAGCACATAAAATAAAGCCCCACTTGAAATAAAGCCAATAAAGACCCTGAGGAGATTGTATGTTGTTAAGGTTTCAGTTGTACCACAGACACGCACTGAATATGTGTTCAAGGCTTTTACCTAATCTATGTCAGTAAAATTGTTAAAAACAAATTATGTGAAAGTTGCCAGTAGGTTTCCGTTCATCTGAGTATCAAAAGCCATTTTGTTTTTCCCTTAATGTATGGTGCATGCAAGCGGAGATCCATCCAGGGCCGGACTGGCCTTAGCAGGCACCAGGCATTTCCCCAGTGGGCCGGAGGGTTAGGGGCCGCTTTTGTGCCCGTAGGGGCTGCTTTTGTCACTGGGGCCGGTTTTGTAGCAGTGCTGCAATACGGCCCCCTTTAACAAAAGCGGGAGTGGTGCTTCCTGCTAGCACCCCTCACCCACTTCCAGGGGCGGTCGAGCAGCAACCTGCCAGGGCTGGTTGCTGTCCCCAGTCCGGCTCTGGTTTCATGTTTTCCCTTCAAGTAAACAACAGGCAGTCTTGAGATCTATTGGCAGCTGAAATACAGAAAATGAGTTTGCACTGCTGTGGTGCTGGTAGCTAGAGAATTCAGCCATTGGGTGAGATTTCAGTAACATACATTTATATTTATTATGTGTATTTTCCCCAGAAACACTACATATTGTAACACACGGAACAGGAGATCAGATGAAGAAAACGAAGTTCGTTCAGATCAGAGCACTTCATAAGTGAAGCCGAGAACTACGAAGTTATAAAAGTAGAGTATGTGCATAATTTAATTAAGAACATGTTTACTATACTGACAGTGCAGTTACTAAAATCTTCATATGAACAAAACCATTTCAAGTCAAGTCAAAATCTTTATTCGGTTTCCAAACATGAAGGTAAGCCATAAAGGTATATCTATGATCCTTGCATGAAAATACACTCCACATAATATTCATTAATTTCAAGCACCCTAAAATACAAACTTACCATAACTCTCAACTATCAAAATAATCTCTGGCGCTTGCTGTAGATCAGTTCTGTCCAGTCTAACATAAGCAAGTATATTCCATAAGCAAAGTAAGTTGATAGAATAAATAGATATTGTAAAAACAAATATTTAAAATCCATAAAAATTGTCATATGTTAAAATTGATAAAAGAGTCATACTTAATCACGTAAGGGTCAAAACACATCGTCTTTCTTGAGCAAAGGGACTTCTTAAAAATTCTGCAAGTGCAGCACATACTACTGATAATTCTGATTTTTGTGGCTAAATAAGGGCTTGTCTACATTGTCTAAATTTCATATTTTCTAATCACAAGCTTTACAAAACACGATTGTAGATACTTGTAGAATTTGAACAGAAAAAATAAAGTGCATAGTGCTTTGCAGAGAGACACCATGACAGGGTCAGACTCTTGGGTCTGTAGACCAACGGCCCATTATTGGGCCAGGTACTATGTAGTGTATCGTATTAAGCTGACACCTAGTGAATAAAAAATGATCACACAAATTGGTCACTATTATGAGGTAAGGTTGTATATTTTCCATTGTCATTAACAATTCATGATATACCACAGTCCAAGACAGATCTAGCTTTCTCTTTATCATCTGATTTTGTAATCTTAGTAGAAGTCGCAGGGTCTGTGATAATCATGGTTGTTCCCACGTTCGTAAGCATTTTCCTAATAAAGGCCAACCTTATGATCTTAAAGGCATCATCAAGAGCTGAACAATCTACAATTATTGCCCTGTTTAACTCAGTTTCTATTTTAATCCAAATTTTATGACACAGGAGTAAAGGGTGTATTTCAATAGGGTCCTCCAGAAAATGGAGAGCAAATTCCTTATGAACAATGGTGGTAGAAATAATTTTAGTAAAGGCTATCAACCTCTTATCAAAGCTATTCTTCCTTATCTGTAGGCTATGAGAGTCTGTATAGCCCCAAATACCAGAACCATAAGTTGCTGCAGAGGTGCACTTACTTGAATAGACCATGCACATTTCTTTAATTGGTTTGTTACCCAATTTAGTTGCAAAACGAAATACACCTTCGACATTCTTTCTCATAACTTGCTCTGTTAGATTTTTGAGACATTTCTAATTTCCCAAGCGATCAAAGAGCACACCCAAATAAGAAAAAAAGTATTAGTTTTGGTTATTATGGCACCATTTATCATGAATTTACAGGGTTTTGTGATTTCCTTCCCACACATCATAATAAAAGTTTTAGTACCTTTTAAGTGCAAATCCTCCATGAATTGGACAAAGACATCCAGCAACTTGTGTAGACCCAAAGGAGTTCTAGCAAAGAGAACAGCATTGTCCGCATACAGAAGAGCTGGTATTTTCTGTGGACAAATCTTGGCCATATCTGCATTAGTTTGAAAAAGAGCTCTTTCCAAGCCATTAATTAATAAATTAAAGAGGAGAGGGGCCAGAACACAGCCCTGTGTAACTCCATCTTGATCTTAAAGGGCTTTGAGCATTCCCCATGTGGGTCAAAATGTACACAACAATTTCACTAGATTTCCTTGAGACTTAAGGAGGTAGATTCTGAGAGCCCACGCTGTGGACACGATTCACAAAACCTTTTCTTTGAGTAGATCTGTCTTACTTCACACTTCGATGTAAGTTTCCTCTGAATATCCAGGCCTCAATCAATAAGTTTCCAGGGAGAGAGCTCAATTAAGGATTTCCGGGAGACTGAAGGAGCTGGATCTTAATACGGTCCAGACAGATTTTGAAGGGGTGAGTATGCTGCAGTTGGTAGAGGGGAGGTTTCTCTCAGAGATGTGGTGGGAAAGTGTTTATGTGATTTACAGAGTATAGGTTTAGTGGATTGCCTTGACTATGATCAGAAATTTGCATAGCTTAGCAAGCCGGTAATGCTAGGAAAATGCAGGTGTCTGTCTGGGTAGATAAAAATGGTTAGGAACAGTGAAAATAATATTGTTCTTATAGAGAATGTTTAGTTGGGTAGACCTCCTAGGGCATTTAACAGTAATTGATTTTGCCCTACTAATGCGCTGGTTAACGTCTTGGCTTTGCAGAAGGGAAAAAGGGGGTTGGCTTTTGAGTATATTTAACATGTGCTATTGTGCTGCATTGTTCCTGGCAGATGTTAAATAGTATTTATACATGTTAGCCCAGATTAGCAAAACCTTCACTCAACGCAGTACAGCACCCAAAGTTGCTGCGCTGCATTGTGTGAGAGGCAGAAAGCACCATATTCACAAAGATATAGCACTATCCTGCTCTCTTCCTAGCTCTGTCACACAATTAGGCTGCCAAGTGCCACACATACACCTGCAAAAGTGTCTGCTTGAATCTAATAGAAATTATGTACTGAAAGAAAGCCCTTCCAGTACAAAACACTATGCCTAGACAGATTTTAAAAATATTCCCACTTTGGACTTCCCACATGCAAAGTGGGAAACGTTAGGAGAAATAAAGGTATTTCTCCATTTTAACTCCTGCTTTCAAGTGGCATTATTTTTTGGTGCAAAACCCTGCCTACTATTGTTAGTAGATAGGTTTTTAAGTCAAATAACATGGGTGGTTGCATGGGAACACTCATTTACCACCCATGGAATGCCCCCTTGATGCAAAGTAAAGGTAAAGTTCTGTTTTGCGTTACTTTCAGGCAACTTTCCAGTGGAAAAACAAGTTTTGCGCAGGAAAGTAAATCCAAAGAAACACATTTGGAGCAGGTTCATGTCACTTTTGTGACACAAACCTAGCGCAAAATGTTTGTTAATCAAAGGTGTTTGTTAATCTGGGCAGCTGTTTTTAAACAGCACACTAAGGTTTGTATCTGAGAGATGTGGTGTTAGTGTGTCAGGTGGGAAGGGAATGAGGTCAGGTAGGAAGTTGGAAAGCTAAAGGCAAGGAGGTATATGATTTTAATTATTGAGGAAGTAGACAAAGTCTTTTCTTTGGAATGCCATTGTTGTTTTGTAGTTTGAGAGGTATTGCAACATCTGCTAAACTTTGTGCTGTTTACTGTCTCCTTTTGAAGGCTTCCACCCTCCTTCCTCCCCGAAACCAGGGTGCTGAGTCAAATTTACAATTTTGAAGTTATTGCTTGTAACTTTACACACATAGGCAAAAATACTCTGCTACCATGGTAGAGTATGGGGAAATTGTAAAACGTTTATTAAGCTTAAAAAAAAGTGCAACATATTTCAATGTTACATGGTAATGTACATTTATTTTATATATCTTATTAAATGAAGAACAAAATAAAAATAACTTCTACAACACTATTAACAATCTTTAAATCATATACTTAATTAATCAAATACATTTAACTAAATCAATTTGTGTGGAGATTTACTCAGAAACACATAAATAGAATGTTTATATTTCTTTATGATATAGTAAAATGTATGTACAGAATTAATTTCAATGTAATTTAATATTATAAAAAATTAAGTTACATTTATTTTCAAATTTAAAAAGGCTATTAAAATATTTTATAATATAACATTATTGATCTTTATTTATATATTTTAAACATAATATTTTAACATTATTTCCTTTTGGTACTAGTTTAAGTCCCTGCCTGTCTACATTATTTTCTATGGGAGGGTGTTGTACTACCAGTGACTGGCCATGGTTGGTGCTGGACTTACTCAATGTCAGAGATGGAATACATATACTACTGTTTCGGGTCCTGGCTGTTGAAACTTTAGAAGTGGAGTATTATCATTCCAATTATATAGGAGTAGCTGTATTGGTCACATTAGTAGCTTACACCACCAGTCACAGAAAATGCTGTGTTAATCATTCCTGGATACGCAGCAGAAATTCACATTTAAGAGTCTGATTACTAGTGTCCCAATATTTTGGGATGTAATATCGTTCTAAGTAAATTCTGATGCCACGGGTTGTGATATTTAACAGGTGCAGTAATAGTTCCCAATTCTGAGTCCCTCCTCTCACAAAGGAGGATAACTAGGCAATGCACACGTTTCTTCGTTTCAAGCTTCAAAACTTAGAATGTGCTCTATTCTCTATGCATAAACTCAACCATTTTTTACCTTGCAAAATGTGTGCAACGAAAATGTGTGGTATTACGTCATAAGGTGCATTGCCAATTTAGCAACAACATCGTTTTAGTACCCCAATCAGAATTAGCATGGAACTCAGAATGTGGCCCTATAATTAGAGTATGCCACAACTGCAGAAAAAGCATTGTGAACACAATCCATGAAGTATGATGTTCCACGCCTGTTTAAAGGCCACTGGTCTGCTCTGAGCAGGTGGTAAATAAGAGCTGGGGGTTGATGCAGGGCGTCAGGTGATTTGGGGGGGGGGGGTTGGTAAGAGTGAGGGAGGTGGAGACTGTCACCTGCATTTAGGAGCATTACATGCTCCCCCTGGTGTCACTCTGATGGTCGGACAGGAGCTGCAAACCACTTTTAGTTACAATGCAGCCCTGTTCATATAGTGAATTTACTGGCTAGAATGTCTGGCTGGTAGTACTTCTTCCGGTTTTCCTTCAGCTAGTAAATTCAGTTGCAGGAACATTGGCCCATTTGTGATCTGGCAGTGCAGAATTCCATTCTGCCTGACTAATCGGGCCCTATGTGCCTTAAAACCTGCTCCTTCATCTCTGAGGGTTTTGCCTCGGTACTTATGAATTGTAATACAAACCTGCACAGGGAATTGAATGAAGACTGAATTTTAATTTAAAATTGTCTGTGGTTAAGGTTACCTTTACGTTTAAGCATCTGGCATCTGTGTCCATATTGACAAACGTTAAACCTTAATCTTGTAATGATCATGTAGACAATAGAATATGTATTTATTTATCTATTTATTTATTTAGTTAGTTGATTTAAGTGCCATGACATTTCGAGGAGCAATGCCCTCAAAAAATATAAGTGTGGTACATAGCATGATCAGGGCCACTGGAATTATGCGGCAGGAGAGGGCCAAATTATGTGACAGGTTGAGTAAATTATGAGGCATGAAAAGCCAAATTAAGCAGCACATTTTGTAATAGTATTACTTCAACTATTGTTGTCATTTTTAAACTTGGTAACACTTTCTGGGCACTTTAACACCCAAATATAGCAAATATCAATAAAAAGGTGACCAGTCCAGCTTCACAAAAATCCTTCCACTGCTCTGCCACACGTGTTGTTGCATTTTTAGTAACTTTTGAACTGTTTGAGCTAGAAATACATTTTGTTTTTGTTGAAATCTGCAGCTTATGCAGCAGATGATTTATTATGTGGCAAATGCGGCATATCTATAATTATGTGAAAATCACCACAGACGCACAATCGCATAATTCCAGTGGCCCTGAGTATAATATGCACATAGATTGAGAAAACAAACCAGAATGATGGGTGGAGGCATTGTACAGAGAAGCTGTTGTGTGAGGATTGAACAATGGAAATAAATGCTCATATAGATACGTTATGTACACAGTACAGTTTTATGATAAACCTTTCTCAAATGTACTTACACAATATAGTTTTATGATAAACCTATCCCCAATTTATATACACTATCAGTAGTTACATACTCTCCACTCTCATGAGATGAATCTTCTTCCTGGATCTATGATTACTGAATGTGGGACAAGCACACATATTAGGAGGTTGCGAATACCAGGGATGGGGATTCAGAAGATGGAGAAATCAAAATCTGGAAGCTGCACACGGTAGCTTAGATGTGCCTTAACGGTTCAGGATGGCAGGCAATAAATTCCTGGCAGGTCAAAACGTCAGAAAGATAGTTCTAAAACTAAACTAAGTTCAACAGCTTTCACAAAAGATCCCTGCTTTTAGCTGAGAATCAACAATATTCATGCCAAAAGGGAGTAACGGGAGTGTCTATTGGCAAATTGATGATGGTTTTGGTAGTGAAGCTTAGCCCTACGTCCAGTGGGGAGAAGGAGTAGTGAGATGGCTGTTGCAAAAACGAACTTCCTAGTATTAGAAAGTTAATTAGTGCCTTAGCAATGTGGAATGGATGAAATGGACATATTTGTCTGATATTCACTATTTGGAAGTGAGTTGCCATTGCATTGGTGATAATGAAGAGCGTCAATGTGCATTGAAGCATTGAAAAGTACCCCTCGAGTTTCAGCCATTGGGGCAAACATTGTGTCATGGGGAGGGAAGTAGACAGAGATAGGTGAGGTGATGGGAGAAGTGGAGGGAAAGTAGAGGGCCTCTGTTTTGGAGAGATCAACATGTATGACTTAAGGGTCATCCAGACTCGAACTGCAGTGAGATACATGATTGTAGGTATGGCGAGAAGGTGAGAAAAAAAAGTTGTGCTGTTTCGGTGGAGAGATCATAGAAGAAACAAAAATAGACGATGATGTCACCAAATGAGGAGATGTGGAGAAAGAAAAGGATGGGACCAGAAACTGACCATTCACGAATACAAACAGGAGGAGATCTTTTTGAAAACACCCCAATGAGAGAAGGTCAACAGACAGACATGAGAAACCCCAATAAAGACAGCTCCGTGGTGAGTCAGTTGAAGACAATGCTTTTCAATTATCCAGTTATCTTTGAGGAGAAATAAAAGAATGATATTTGACAAAAGGTAGAGAATGCAAAAGGGTCAGCAATGTACTTTCTCAATAGAAGTAGTACAACAACAGAACTGAATCCTAGTGGGTAGATACCAGTCAGTCAAGAGCAAGTGATTGAAATTGTGAAGTAAGGCAGATTCAGTGCTGAAGGAGTGGGATGGTACACATAACTCAATAATGGGAATGGGTCAATGGGTGAAGTTGAAGAGAAGTCTGAGATTTTCATGTACACCTGATGATATGGAAGCCATAGAGGAAAGTCAGATAGTTTTTCAATACAATTTATAATTATTGTTTAGCCCAGCATTCCTGGTTTCATGGATAAATACACGTTGGTAATAGCCTGCATAGACAACCAGACTCAAGAAAAATATTTGCAGAAAAGTTATCATTCCCTTTGTCAAGTCTAATCTGTCTGCCCTTACGTGCTCCCCTGTGGGGTCACCCAGGGCTCGTCGCTGAGCCCATCCTTGTTCAACATTTATGTGTCGGAACTGGCCCCTCTAATCCAACAGTTTGGTTTCATCCTAACATCGTATGCCGACGACACACAGATTGTAATTGCTGCACAAAAAGATCAAACCTCCCCCGCTATGCAGTTTCAAAACTGCATGAGGGAAATTAGCAGCTGGATGGACAAGCATTGCCTCAAACTGAACTCGGACAAAACCGAAGTGGTGATTTTCGGTAATCTCCAACCGAGATGGGACGGACTGTGGTGGCCTGTTGAGATCGGAGAGTTACCTAAACCTGTAGAAAAGGCAAAAACTCTAGCGGTCCTGATGTACAATAAACTTACTTGCTCTCAGCACACCAATGCAACAGTGTTGGCCGCCTTCTATCTGATTAGGAAACTGAAAAATGTTCTTCCCTACATTCCCTTCGATTCCAGGAGGACGGTCGTAACCGCACTGGTATTATCAAAGATAGACTATTGTAATGGTCTCTATCTAAACATGCAGAAGCAACATCTGAAAAAACTTCAGATGGTGCAGAATGCAGCTGCCAGGCTTTTACTGAATCTGCCAAAGTATGAGTCAGTATCTAAAGACATCAGGAAGCTCCACTGGCTTCCAGTGGTACAACGTATCAAGTTCAAGACACTTTGTCTAGCCTATAAGGCCTTGAATAACACAGGGCCGGTATTCCTGAAAAGCATCTTCTCCTGGTACCATCCTGGCAGACAGCTACGGTCCACTAATGCCAAGCTTATGATTGTTCCAAGGTTTCGAACCTCGAGCTGGGGAGGCCGAAGCATAGGCCTTGGAACGGCAAAACTATGGAATAAGCTCCCCATGAACATTAGAGCTGCCAACTCGCTTGCCTCATTTAGAAAAGACCTTAAAACGTGGCTATTCTCAAATTAATATCCTCTTTTTCTCTCCTCAGGGCTTACGTTCAGGTTCAGCGCCAAGACACCTCCGGGTATACGTGCGCTTAATAAGTCCTATTAACATAACATAACATAACATTTGAGCCTAATAAAATTAGATTTTTCAAACACTTTCACTTTGCAGATTTTGAACCATAGACCAAGTAACAGTTTAATTATTGGTGGATTAAATAGAGATTTTGCTTCCAAAGTAGGGTGTCACTTGACAAAACTGTATTAAATCAGTGGGATTATGTGTAACTGCGGGATATTTTATAATATATGTATCTATAGCAGCTGAGTTTGGAAGTTACTTTATTAAGTTTACAATTATTGTGTCCTATTTTTCCCAGTTTATTCACACTGCCGCTCCTTATGCAGAACCTGTTCTTTGTGTAATGGAAGCTTACAATAATTGTTGTTCCTCTGCATATGAGAATGTGATTTGTGGCTGGGCACTGGGGCTTCATGCTGAGACAGTGTTTCGTCACTTGTGGTTCAGCCAAGGCAGTTGGAGCTGCACCTTAGTGTGCAAGGCTGAGTTTAGGCATACAGGGCTGTGGCTACTAATGAGGTGCTATATCTTTGCATTTGATGTTATGATTTCGCATTTCAATCTAACCTTCATTTGACATCACTTCCTTTGTTATTACCAGGGTCATAGTTCATGTGATCTAATTTCCTGTGATGTAATGGAGGACATCAACCGGAGTGTGATGTCACCTCTGCCACCCCTGGCATTTTGAGGAATTAACATCCATAACAGTATAAACAAAATTAAGTAAACAATGTTCATATATTTTGTGAACTTCTAAACAGAGAAGAGCAAAAGGTATGAATATCAAACGTTGGCTTGTGAATTGGAAAAGATGGAAGTAAGTAATTTAGCGTGAAATGCATTCTTGTGTCAAATTTTTGCCCGAGGATGCATTTAAACAAGAACACCGCAAACAACTACCGCTAGCGTTCTGTTGTTACTGTGTGAATGGTGCAATTTGTGTCAATGTTTACTGCCAATGGCACATAAGTACGCAAAGAGGCGTAATCAAGTGACTGTAGGAATTTTGCATAGCACAAATTTCCCAAGATTAAACGAATGACGCCAGCGTAATGTTAAATTTGCCTGGGCCTATTGAATTTACCAGTTCTGAGCCTGCATTACAAAGTAGAACATGTTCATGCTACAGCCACAGGATCATCAAGTTCAACTTTCATTCCTACTTTCTCCCTGTCAAAATAAGTTTTGAACTAGTGCTCTTTCTTTCCACCAAGATCAAAAATGCGCTAGTGCAGTGAACGTTGTAATAAACACAGGAGCATATGTACAAGCCCCTATCGCCACGGGAACGTCACTTTTTGTGAAGTTCCCGTGGCGATAGGGGCCTTGCCTTATGTACAAGGCAGCGTTAAGCCACTTAACGTGGCTAAACGCTGCCCTATACATAAGGACCCCTTTCACGCTATGGTTAGCGTGAAAGGGGCGTGCAGAGGGTGTTGTGGTAGGCATTCCACCGCAACACCCATTGTATTTGACGCTGCCCCCTATGTACAAGGGGGGCGTACATAGGAGGCAGCGCCAAAATTAAGACCAGGAAAATCCTGGTCTTAAGTTGGCAAAACAAGGAGAAATGCATTATTTCTCCTCGTTTTGCTTTTCCATGTGTGCTGCCTTGTGCAGCACACATGGAAAAAGCAAAATGCCATGGTTTGCTTATGTACAGGAAGGTGTCCCTTCCTGTACATAAACAAACCTTTTAAAATGCCATTTTGTAACTTTCATGTGTGCAGCACACATGAAAGTTACAAAATGGCATTTTAGAATTGTTTATGTGCAGGATGGGACACCTTCCTACACATAACTAATCCTCCCCTGCACACAGACACCCTTGCACTCTGGTGCAAGGGTGCCTGCGTTGGCGCTAAGTTGTTAAACTTAGCGCCATCGCAGGGAGAAACGCAAGGCTGCACCACATTCTTGTAAATATGGTGCAGCCTTGCGTTTCCGAAGTGGCGGAGCGCGGCGTTAAGCCAAGGATGCTAACGAGACGCTCCGCCACTTCATTGTACTTATCCCCCACAATGTTCAAGTGCCCTGGACAACTCTTACAAATGTCTGGCAAAAGCACAGTTGTTGCAATGCTTTTAAATAAATAAAGGCTGATATGTATGGTTAAAATCAGTGCTTAGTGGTCCTTGTGCTGGCTTTCAGGAATTAACTGCAGCAATGAACGAGGGAAGGAAGGAAGTAAAAGCCAAATTCTTTAAAAGCACTCAAAAAACACCATCTCCATGATTTTTCACAGAGCAAAAAAAGAGTAAACACTGATAACCACTGATTATTACAAATTTTGAAAACATCGGAACACTGGAGAAACCCCACTGGAGTTCACAATAAATAGAATCTGAAAAGAGGAAAGCTTAGGAATTTCATAATGCCACTGCAGTATCGCCATGGCTCTTACTAATATGATGTATTTAAAAAAATATATATGCTGTTACATTGATTGTCATTTTCGTACATTAATATTGATGGTGCTAATTAGTATATTCTTTAGGAATGTGTTTTTGACGACTTACGATTTGTATTTTGCATAGTCCGAACACTGTTTTCATAATCTTAATTAATAGTCATCAATTTGAAGTGATTGTGTTAACAAATGTTTTGTTTAATTGTAAATGTGACCTCGATATAACTAATCTCTCCGTTTTAAAATGTTTAGGCATTGGCTATGGGAATGATGACTGAATATTATCATTACATCTTTACTACCTTGGTAAGTTGTGTACTGACCATACATCTGTGTCAAATAGAAAAGAATGCCTTGAAAAATTCACAGTTTAATTTCAGATATCTTTTTTTCCATTTTTGGAGTGTGTATTGAGCAACGCATTGCTGTTTTTCAAGCTAACTATAAAGCTGCTGTTTAATGTACGCTGTTTTTTCAAAAGGTCAAATGTCCTTTTCACTGCAAGAATAAACAGTTATTTAATATCCTTCATACAGGTTAACATAGGCATAGAAAATGGACAATCCTTTGTTACATTGTACATGTCATTGGCACACATTCACAAAGAGACACAGACACATTCCCGTACACACAAATACATACACCAATACATCAACACGTGGACACAAACTCTTTTTGCCACACACATAAAACAGCATATGTGATCACTATACCCCACTCACTCATACACACACTCACAAACATCCACACTTGCACAAAATCTCTCACCTGCCCACATCCACACATGCTCAAACCATCTCCCTCCCATTTGGAAACACACTAATGGCCTGACTTAGTATTTGGTGAATAGGAAAATCGCTCAAAACGTGATGGATTCCCTGTCTGCCATATTACAAGTGGCATAGACTATAATGCACATGTAATACGGCGGACAGGACCTCCACCATGTTTGTGATGGAGTATCCTGCCTGCAAACGCTAAATAAGGCACATACACATGCACACACACTCAAGTGCATGCACACACATGCCCTCTCTTTCACACAGATGTAAAGCCACCAAGAAACATACTCATGCAAACATGAACACAAACATAAATCCTCATGTGGTAAAGCTCTCACATGCAAACCTACTTGAACACTCTGAGCCTGATTCACAAACTGCACTTTTGAGTAAGTTTACAGTTTTGAGTAAGATTAATACTTTTCAATATTCACAAACTGCATTTATAATAAATATGTACTATTTGTATATAGTTTTTAAATTAATTTATATTTTTATTATTTTAAATAATTTAGTTTTGCATTTTTTCCCTTGGGATTTTGTGTTAAGTGCCTACCTCCATTATTTTCTATGAGAGGGTGTTTCAGTACCAGTACTTGCCCATGTGCAGTGCTAGGCTTACTACAAAAGTGTAAGTTACTACAAAAGTGTAAGTTACCTTAGTGAAGTGCAGTAAACTTACTCAAAAGTGTAAGTTACCTTTGTGAATTGTGTCATTAGTCTCCCTATGTCCTCCTCACATACTTGTTCCTACATCTACATACGTGCACACACTGGGGCATATTCTCAAGGACTTATCGCTGAGTTAGCGGCACTTTATCGCAGCCAAAGTGGTGATAAATTCATCGCACCATTCACAAGCTGGTGCTAACAGCCGATATCACCAGTTTTCCTGCGATAGCAGCCGCAAAAAACATCGCCACGGACGACACCGGCAACTAACGCTAATGAGATGCAGAGTAGGCATTCCCGTGCAAAAAGCCGGGAAAACACCACTCCGCAACATTCTCAACGACCAGCCAGATCAACGATAAGATTCAAAAACATGCGATAAGGCGCGTTAGCAGCAGGGATTTAACACCTGCTCCTACCTGGTGCTAAGTCGGACGACAACCTGCACCATAAAAGGGAGCCCAGCCCACAGCCACACCAGAAGAACAACAGATGCCATGGAGCTACTGATCATGCAGCTCGGAGCCCCAAGAGGGCCACAACACCCACCGCCACCACCCCCAGGCCCCCCAAACCCCCCAGGACTCCCCCCCGGACTACCACAGATGCAGCGCAGACAAAGACACCGGACCTTCCAAAAACGCACCAGCCTCGGAGACTTAATGCCAGAGGAAGTCATTGCCCACTACAGGCTCAAAAGGACAACCATCCTCCGCATCCTGACCCTCATTGCCCACAGGCTGACGGTACCAACACAGCGTAGAACCAACATCCCTCTGCAGACAAAGCTGCTGGCCGTGCTGCACCTGTTGGCCTCTGGGACCTTCCAACCAACAACCGCCATAGTCGGAGGAGTCTCACAGCCAGCCCTGTCAAAGTTCCTCACACCTGTCTTGGATGCCATCATCAGCTTGGTACCCCAGCAACTTTACTTCCCACACACTGCGCAGGAACAGCTGGAGATCAAGCAAGGCTTCTACGCCATAGCTGGCTTCCCGCACGTGTTGGGGGCAATTGACTGCACACATGTACTCCTCGTGCCCCCTGCCACCACTGCACACAATTACCGCAACAGGAAACACACACATTCCATCAATGTGCAGGCAATAGTGGACCACCGGGGACTCTTCACCAATGTCGTCGCCAACTACCCGACAGTCCATCATCAACCAGCGCTTCCAGGATGGCACCTATGGAAATGCACTGCTCATCAGTAAGTACCAAAGGAACACACCACACACCTCAACACCACAATCAGACAACTCACAACTCTGGGAATGCACACGTCACAAAACCACATACAACATGACAACCAACATCCCCACATTCCAAACATGACAACACAACTTACTGTGGCAACCTGGGCTAGCCATCTACACAAGCCATCAACGGCATGGCACCTCAGCCACACAATAGCAGAATGTGGAGAGAGGTGGGAACCCGGCATGTGCGAAGGAGGCAAGTGACCCATGAATGTGAATGTACACAATGCTAAGTGTGGCGTGGATGTGCTGGACAGACTGCAGTATGCAGACCACAGACACTTCCATGTCGACATACACTGCTGGTGTCTGCAGTGTACTGGACAGTGGACGCAACCATGTAACCGCCGCAGCCAGTGGGGAAGAATGCGGAAATGTAGCTTGTTACGTCCCCCCCTGTCACCGTGAGTCGAGTGGGCTGGCCCGGTGTACGCCAGGCCAGCATAGGGGTGTGAATAAAAAGCCTGTTACTCTGGGCGTGGTTCTCTTCCGGAATGGCCAACGTGTCTGCCAGGGCGGCGTCTCTCACCCCGCCACGAGGCCGACGCCATGAGCGGCGGTGCCTGCGATCCTGTGCGCCTGCTGCACCCCATGCCGCTGGCCCCAGGACCCGTCTTGACCGCCCCAGCGCACCCAGGCCTCACTGCTCACCTGCCGACACCGGCATGTGTCAAAGAGGGCCCACCACGTGCCGGTGCAAGCTCCAAGCCCAAGGCCTGTGACCATGGCAGCCTCCTCAGACCATCACGGCCTCCGTGACACAGGCCCCCATTACTCCTTTCTCATTTACGTACTCCACCGCTGCCTCCGGCCTACACTGCGGTCCAGTAGGTCACACATTTGGAACTGAGTCTTGATTATACAATGGCAGAGTACATACGTTTATTGCAGATTTTATATCACCGTACTCCCTACGATGTGGTGCCACCGACTCTGTGCATAGCATTCCAACGACACGTGTCTGTGGGCCCTTGCTGACTACTGCCTTCGGCCTACACTGCGGCCCAGCACCACGGGGTCACCTGTGCACTGCCTACACTGCGGTCCAGCAGGCCTCACGCCAATCCAATCCGTACCAGGCAGGACACGGCATCGTCGCAGGCTGCACACACGCTCAGCTCTGGTGCTACTACCTCCATCAACCACAAATCATAGCCACATGGCATTCCAACGTCGTGTTTGAGAGTACCAGGAGGAGCTGCCTGAACAGTGGTTGGCCCGCGCTGACCGCTGCCTCCGGCCTACACTGCGGTCAAGTAGGTCACACATTTGGAACTGAGTCTTGATTTTACAATGGCAGAGTCTGTATCATTGCATGCTAGGAGAGGAGTAAGAGGAAGACGCGATTCAGTCCGGATGAAAAACAGGATCCTCGTTACGGAGGTGACCGAACACCAACAACAACTGCCCTGGTGCCACTAACTCTGTGCATCGCAAGCCAAGGACAGGTGGCTGGGGGCCCCTGCTGACCGCTGCCTCCAGCCCACACTACGGTCAATTAGGTTACACATTTGGAACTGAGCCTTGATTTATTTATGGTAGAGTTTATACCATTGTACAGGCCTCATCGCAGACTGCATACCCTTTCAGCTCTGGTGCCACTAACTCTGTGCCCCGAAATTCATGGACACCCTCTGGTTGAACTGTGGTGGCGTCTGAGTCTATGGCCTGGGGGTTGTCTTCATCATCATGTAGCTGATACTGACTTGGTGACAAAAATGAGTCTGTAGCATTCATCTCCTCCATATTGCCTGTGTCTGCTTGGTACCTCCCTTTGTATCATGCCCTGGAAGAACACCTTCCACTGTCCCCCAAAACCCCCGCGACATTCACCTTGGACATCGACGGGGACCCACTCAGCTCTCGTGCCCCTACCTCAGTGCACCGGTAGTCACCGCCCCATGGCGGTGTTCCATGTGCCGGCCGCTGTGCATCCGGGGCCACTAACTCCGTGCAGCTCAAGTCATGGACCCTTGCTGTTTGAACTGTGAACTTCTGATTGTCTGATCACTGTTGTAGTTGTTGCCAGCACCAACCACCCGTTGAGGGCTGGCTCACACTCACCCCACACCCATCCAGCACAGGCGTCACTGGACATGTGACCCTGGCAATAAAAGGGGCCGGGCGCATGTGCCCGTAGCCAGTTCCACAAACTATCTAAGTGTGTCCGTGTGGTCATTGTGTATGCATGAGGGACCCGGGCCCTACCACATTGCATTGTGCTGTGTACAGCGGACGCAACCATGTCACCTCAGGCAGTGGGGGAGACCTGGGATATGTAGCTGTGTCGCACCCCCTGTAGGCGTTGCCAGAGTGGGCTGGCGTACGACAGTCCAGCGTAGGTGTGTGGATAAACACCCCGGGGCTCTGGGCGTGGTTAAGTGTTGGGCTTGCCAATGAAGTACCTAAGGCGTGTGTCTCTGTTGTAGTGTCGGCGCCACCCGTCAATGTTGTGATGTAGCATGCCCACGGAGTGCGGGCTCGGCCGAAGGGATAAATGAATGAGCGCAAGCCCGCTCGAGGTCCGGGATCATACATGCCAACTGTTGTGTGTGTGTCGCTGTTACCACAGCATAGGCCAAAGGTATTGCCTCGACCGCATCGCGAGTTCAGCCAGCCATGAACTCTTCATCTGTGTCCGCCCTATCCTTACCATAGGCCTACACACACGTGGCCGCCCACCTTCGACGCACAACATCACAGTGTCGTTGTCAGGCTTGTGGACATGCGCAGACAGGCATGAGGATAGTGTGCCGTAGGAGTGCAAGTGATGCAACCGCGCAGCGCACACAAGTAAATGGGCTCGGGGGGAGGGAGGAGCAGCAGTGAGGCTACGTTGTACACAATGATGGCGCTCATTTGCTACAAGCAGTACATGTTAAACAGTAATCACTATGACACACATATCACACGCCAATGAACTAGTGAGCCTGCATACACATCATGCAGGACCAACTGTTGACTCATGTCTCTCTGCACTGTCACAGGTGATCAAGGATATGCACTCTGCCCTTGGATGATGACACCCCTCCGAGCCACGAACACACAGGCCCAGAGGCAGTACAATGCAGCCCACAAACGCACCAGGGGCATCGTGGAACGCACATTTGGCGTGTTGAAGTCACGTTTCAGGTGCCTGGACATCACAGGTGGGAGGCTCCTGTACAGCCCAGGCATCGTGTGCAAGATGATCGTTGCATGTTGTGTGTTGCACAACATATGTGTACGCACCAATGCACCATGGTTACGAGTGCCAGATGCACCGGACGATGATGAGGAAGATGAGGCAGGTGGACCACACCCCACTGCAGCTGCAGCAGGAATAGCCCGTAGGAACACCATCATTGACAATTTCTTCACATGAGGACGTCACATTGTGGCAGTCCTTAGCAATCATGAGTCAGTACAAAATGACCACAGGCACAGCATGTGCAAATAAATTATTTTCAACACACATTCCCTGAGTTTCTGTATGTGTGCTGCAGTGTGGCACGGGGATCAGGGACATGATCCAGAGTCATTGTGGGTGTGCAGTGTGCTCTACTTAATTGTGCATGTGTGCCATTGTGCCCATCTCCCCCGTCCCCCAGTCCCTGGTCGGTACTCACCCTGTTGATGTTGTGTCAGGTCATGTTGAGCAGTGTCCCGATCCCCAACTCCTGGCACCGTATCCCGACTGATGACTGTGGCCACCATTTTCTCAATGTCATCCAGCTCCTGGTGTGCTGCTGGTCCCCCACCTCCAATCTGCGTTGCTGCTTTCATGTTGGCATCGGGTTTCTTCTTGGTTTTGCCCTTCACATCATTCCAGCGCCTCTTGACCTTTTCCATTGTCCTCCTCGACACTCCGACTGCATTCACGTTGTTCACGATGTGTTGCCATATTTCCGTTTGTGTGGCTGATGACACAGTGGAGGTGACGGACAGTTGTTGGTAGTGTCCTGTCACCTCCGTGACGATGATCCGGTTTTCGTGCGGACTGCCCCGTCTTCCTCTTCCTCTTCTCCTTGCCCTTCCCCGGCCCCGGGGGTCCTGGCTGGTCGTCTGTGGGGCTTGTGGGGTTCGCGTTGTCCTCTGCACTCGGTCCGAGTTTGTCCATGGTGCTACGCATGTCGCATGGGAATCGCAGGCCTGTCGCTGGTTATCGCTGCTTTTTGTTTCTCGATTTGGGACTTCGCAACTTTTTGGGCGTTCGTGTTTCGCATTTTTTCGGCGTCACGTTAATTTTAACGCGGGCATTTGTCGCGTTAACGTGTGAATATCGCATGGTGCCACCGTGTTGGGAATACTGCGTTAACACTGTGTTATTTTCCCGCGATAGACTGCGATGTGAGAAGTTGCGATAAGCGAATTTGGCGATAGTTAACACACGTTCTTGAGAATATCCCCCAGTGTTTCTGAAATTCCAACAGTCAGATATATTGACAACCACATATAGATCAACACATGGGTGCAACTTCTCACACAAAATCACAACCATGTGTGAACTTTCCCTCTCTGTCACTTTCTTCCTCTCTTTCGCTCTCTCTCTCTCACACACACACATACAATGACTCAGGCTCACTTATATACATCAAAACATATTTATAAAATTGCTCCTTTCCCCCACACACAAAAATATATTTCCACATGTGTGAACACAGAGGCATATACATAGTCACAAGTACACACACACATACACACACATACGTTGGGCTGTGGGTTGAATGTCTCTGTATTAAGGTCGACCCCGCTGACCTAAAAAAATACCCCATTCACTACATTGCCTATCACTACATCATCAAAGTAAGTATACATTTACCATTCTTTACTTTACATCTTCTTTCCTAGACTTGCCTTAACTTGTAACGTTCAGGTCGATGTAGTGGATGAAATATTTTTGTCATGCAATACTGTGAGGGCATACCGGGTTTGAAGCATATTTTCAGTGATTGAAAAACTACAAAAGTAATCAACTAAAGCCCTACTATTTTGAGGATCAGTATTCAGGTTAGTTAAATGAGAGAATGCAATACCTGCCCATACATGCCACTCATACTTTTAATATGTTGCAATTCCCCCAGCTGTGAGACTCGAAAGTCTGAATACACAATGCAAAATACACATGCCAAGAAACAGAGTGAAATGAGTTAATTTAGATTTGGCTACCTCAAACTTAGTCCTCGAATTTTAAAATGACTGACGAGGGCTGATCTGAAGGTTAAACGTGATTTAGTTATAAAGGCCCAAATGATAATTCTGTGTGAAAGCAATGATTCATGACCAGCGTCCAAAACCGTAACGTAATGCTTTTATCACTGGTTTCAAAAGCTGAAACATCACACACAGGAACAAGACCATCTATCAGTGTGACAATAACAGCCTACATGCAGCAGGCTGATAGAAAAAGTTACTCTAGCATAAAACCCCCTTCTTCCTTCTTCCATGGCGTCTTTGTGGCCGAGTGGACATTATTTAAATCAGCGTATTCACGCGCGCAGACAGGGTCCTATGTGAAGAGTGCTGTGGTGCTCAGAAATTGAAGAAATGGTTGTGGAGGCAGATGGGGTATTTTATAAGACGGTACCAGGCAGGGCGGCCTTTACACGAACAAATCTTCTTTTTGTAACACTCCCCATCTCTACGGAGATCCCGCACAGCTGGCCTTCCCTGGGAGATCATATCTGTATATCTTGAATTATTACAGTTTATGAGAATAGGCGCACCTCTAAACAGCTTTCTGAAATTGCTTCTATATTAGCGAGGAGACGCCAATTAAAAACATCGTCCTTTGATATCATTCATTTCCTTTGTGTTTTTCGTGTGTCGCCTAATGAGACCCTGGGGCCCTCTGTTTCCTTTTTAAACGTTTCCCAAAAAAGGAGGGACTCCTTCAGAATACACACACGTCGTGTTTCTAGAAGCTTCCAGCGCTTCCCAGGAGGTTAAGGCAAGAAGCGATCCTCAGTTGACACCCTCAGAGAGCACGGCGGCGATTTGCAAGCTACGGGCTTGTTTTCTGCTGCTGTGGTTTATTAATTACCTCGTACCTGATGGGCTGAAAGACCCTTCAAATGCATTTTTAGATCACAGCCATTACAGCAGTTCTGAGGCGCGTATTCTCGAATGATTGATTCGGGGGCCTAATGGTACAGCTCATTAGTGCACTGAGCCTTTGTATGTATTTATCATATTTTTGTGTAAACGCGAATGTGATTCGGCTAAGTTAATAATGCGCGGATTTATTTAGTGCGTCCTCACAGCATCAGAAGTTTAAAGAGAAAATATTTTTTTCTGCACAGCAGGAAACCAGTTTGTGGTGTTGCCATGTTCCTTCCTCCTTCAATTTAAGGACTAACTTTGCCAGCCAGAAATAGAATGTGATGCGAAACCTGGGCATTGGGAAACACCCTGGATGCCACCGTGTCACCAGCATTATGACAGATTACCTCAAGATCTCTAATTGGAATCTGGAATGCTAACTACCTTTGAGATTAGGTCTGTGCTCAACTACCATCGTTGAGTCATTTATCATGGCTCTTTCGGGGAACGTGGTCATTATTATGCTAGCGCCCGACTGGATGCCGGGAATGGGCTCTGGGAAATATCCCTCCAAGATACAATCATTTCACAGAAATATGAAATTGGCCATGGGAATGAGAAAATGATAAGGAACGATAAGAACTGTGTAGGACATATGCTGTGACTCCACTCTTTATCAAGACTAATATTACGCGCTCTCACGCTAAGAAGCCGCTTGTACCATCCTCAATAGATATACTACTGTTTGTACATAAAATCAATCAATCAATCAATCAATCACGGCATTTATAGAGCGCGCTACTCACCCGGGAGGGTCTCAAGGCGCTGGGGGAGGGGGTAAGTTACTGCTCGAACAGCCAGGTCTTGAGCTGCTTCCTGAAGGCGAGATGGTCCTGGGTTCGCCGAAGGTGAGTGGGGAGGGAGTTCCAGGTCTTGGCCGCCAGGTAGGAGAAGGATCTTCCTCCGGCGGTGGTTCTGCGGATGCGTGGTACGGTGGCGAGGGCGTGGCTGGTTGATCGTAGCTGGCGTGTGGGCGTGTAGAAGGACATGCGGTCGTTGAGGTACTTTGGGCCCAGGTCGTGGAGGGCCTTGTGTGCGTGGGTGAGGAGTCTGAACGTGATTCTCTTGCTGACGGGGAGCCAGTGCAGGTCTTTCAGGTGTACGGTGATGTGGCTGTGTCGGGGGATGTCCAGGATGAGTCGTGCGGAGGCGTTCTGGATGCGCTGGAGTCTCTTTTGAAGTTTGGCTGTGGTTCCGGCGTAGAGGGTGTTCCCATAGTCCAGTCGGCTGGTGACGAGTGCCTGGGTGACGGTCTTCCTGGTTTCAGTGGGGATCCATCTGAAGATCTTGCGGAGCATGCGCAGGGTGTTGAAGCATGAAGATGAGACGGCGTTGACTTGTCTGGTCATCGATAGGGAGGAGTCCAGGATGAAGCCCAGGTTGCGTGCGTGGTCCGTTGGCTTGGGTGCGGTGCCCAGGGCCGGGGGCCACCAGGAGTCGTCCCAGGCGGAGGGTGATGAGCCCAGGATGAGGACTTCCGTCTTGTCTGAGTTCAGTTTAAGGCGGCTGTTCCTCATCCAGTCGGCGACGTCTCTCATCCCGTCGTGCAGGTTGGCTCTGGCGGTGGTGGGGTCGTTGGTGAGGGAGAGGATCAGCTGGGTGTCGTCGGCGTAGGAGATGATGTTGAGGTTGTGTCGGCGTGCGATGGCTGCGAGGGGGCTCATGTAGACGTTGAAGAGGGTCGGGCTGAGTGAGGATCCTTGTGGAACGCCGCAGATGACTTCGGTGGCTTCGGATCTGAACGGGGAGAGGCGGACTCTCTGGGTTCTTCCGGCGAGGAACGAGATGATCCATTCCAGTGCTTTCTCTCGGATTCCGATGTTGCTGAGGCGCTTCACTAGGGTGCGGTGGCAGACGGTGTCGAACGCCGCGGAGAGGTCCAGGAGGATGAGGGCAGCTGTTTCCCCGTTGTCGGTTAGGGTTCTGATGTCGTCGGTGGCTGCGATAAGGGCGGTCTCGGTGCTGTGGTTGGCCCGAAACCCGGACTGCGAGGGGTCGAGGGATCCATTCGTCTCGAGGAAGGCGGCAAGCTGTCTGTTGACGGTCTTCTCGATGACTTTGGCCGGAAACGGAAGGAGCGAGATGGGGCGGTAGTTCTTGAGGTCGGTGGGGTCCGCCGTTGGTTTCTTCAGGAGGGCGGTAAGCTCGGCGTGCTTCCAGCTCTCCGGGAAGGTGGCGGTGTGGAAGGAGGAGTTGATGATGTCCCGGAGATGGGGTGCGATGGTGGCGTCGGCTTTGTTGAAGACGTGGTGTGGGCAGGGGTCGGTTGGTGATCCGGAGTGGATGGAGTTCATCGTGCGGGTGGTGTCTTCGGTGTTGATCGGGGTCCAGTTGCAGAGGGTGGTGGTGGCGGGCATTGGTTCGGGCGGTAGGGTGCGTTGTTTGTGCGTCGAAGCTGTTGTGTATGTCGGTGATCTTGCGGTGGAAGAACGCGGAGAGTGAGTTGCAGAGGTCTTGCGAGGGGTGATGTCGTTGTTTCCGGCGCTGGGGTTGGAGAACTCTTTGACGATGCTGAAAAGTTCCTTGCTGTCATGGGCGTTGTTGTCCAGTCGTTCTTTGAGTGCCGACTTCTTGGTGGCACGGATCAGCTGGTGGTGTTTGCGGGTGGCGTGCTTGAGGGCGGTCCTGTTGTCTGTGGTCTGGACGAGTCGCCAGGTTTTCTCGAGAGTGCGGCAGTTCTTCTTGGATTCCTTGAGTTCGTTGGTGAACCAAGGGGTTTTCTTGCTTCCGGGTCTGCTGGGAGGGTTTTTAGTGGTGCGAGGTCGTCGGCGCAGGCGGTCAGCCACTTGGCGAGGTTGCTGGCTGCTTCGTTTGGGTCCGTTGTGTCGGTGGGTGTGTTCTGGCTGAGGGAGGCGGTGAGCTGCTCGGCGGTGATCTTGCTCCAGCTCCGGCGGGGAGCCTGTTGCGGGTGGTGGTGGGTCGCAGTCTTTCTGAAGCTGAAGTGGACGCAGCTGTGGTCGGTCCAGTGGAGTCCGGTGGCGTGGCTGAAGGAGATGTGCTTGCTGGACGAGAAGACGGGGTCAAGCGTGTGGCCGGCGTAGTGGGTGGGCGTGTTCACCAGTTGCTTGAGTCCGAGGTTGGCGAGGTTGTCCAGCAGGGCGGTGGTGTTTCTGTCGTTGTTGTTCTCCAGGTGGAAGTTGAGGTCCCCTAGGAGGATGTAGTCGGCGGAGGGCATGGCGTGCGGGCTGATGAAGTCTGCGATGTCTTCGCTGAATAGTGTGCGTGGTCCCGGGGTCTGTAGATGAGGGTGCCTCGGAGGGTGGTCTTGGGGTCCGTGTGTATCTGGAAGTGTAGGTGTTCGGCGGCGGTGAAGGTCTCGTCGGAGTTAGTCGAGATGCGGATGGTGTTCTTGTGTACGATGGCGATGCCTCCTCCCGTCTGGTTGACGCGGTCCTTCCGGGTGATCTTGTATCCATCCGGGATGGCTATGGCGATGTCAGGCGCTGAGGAGGCGTTCATCCAGGTTTCGGTGAGGAAGGCGATGTCCGGTGCTGTTGCGTCGAGCAGGTCCCAGAGTTCCACGGCGTGCCTGTGGACGGAGCGGGTGTTCAGCAGGATGCATTTCAGGTGGTTGCTGCTGTTGCTCGACTTGGCGGAGGTGGTGCACGTCAGGGGGCAGGTGAACCGGCAGGTTTGGCAGGTGAAGGGTCCGTGGGTGCGTCTCGGTGAGGCTCGGTAGCAGGCAGGGTTCCGGCCGGCATTGAGTGCGGTGAGTGTGGCGGCGTCGTAGGTCCGTCGAGTGGTGTTGCATCGGTGGGATCCAGGGGTTCTGGCGCTGGGCGCGGTCCAGTCGCGGACGGGCGCAGACGGGCTTGCCTTAGGCGCGCCTTCGGCGCGCCAGCGGCGCGCCCGCTGCGCACGTCCGCTGCGCGGCCGTGCAGCGGCCGCCATTTATGGGGAGGTGGGAGGGAGGAGCAGCTGGGATGCGGGAGGCAGGGGCAGCGAATGGGCAGTCAGGGGGCGGGGCCGCAGGGACGCAGCGGCGGGAATGGCGATAGGCAGCGAGGGGCACAGAAGGAAAACCGGGGGGAGAGCAGGTAAATCACGGGCACAACAACAGTGGGGCAGCGAGGGGCACAGAAGGAAAAACGGGGGGAGAGCAGGTAAATCACGGGCACAACAACAGTGGGGCAGCGAGGGGCACAGAAGGAAAAACGGGGGGAGAGCAGGTAAATCACGGGCACAACAACAGTGGGGCAGCGAGGGGCACAGAAGGAAAAACGGGGGGAGAGCAGGTAAATCACGGGCACAACAACAGTGGGGCAGCGAGGGGCACAGAAGGAAAAACGGGGGGAGAGCAGGTAAATCACGGGCACAACAACAGTGGGGCAGCGAGGGGCACAGAAGGAAAAACGGGGGGTAGAGCAGGTAAATCACGGGCACAACAACAGTGGGGCAGCGAGGGGCACAGAAGGAAAAACGGGGGGAGAGCAGGTAAATCACGGGCACAACAACAGTGGGGCAGCGAGGGGCACAGAAGGAAAAACGGGGGGAGAGCAGGTAAATCACGGGCACAACAACAGTGGGGCAGCGAGGGGCACAGAAGGAAAAACGGGGGGAGAGCAGGTAAATCACGGGCACAACAACAGTGGGGCAGCGAGGGGCACAGAAGGAAAAACGGGGGGAGAGCAGGTAAATCACGGGCACAACAACAGTGGGGCAGCGAGGGGCACAGAAGGAAAAACGGGGGGAGAGCAGGTAAATCACGGGCACAACAACAGTGGGGCAGCGAGGGGCACAGAAGGAAAAACGGGGGAGAGCAGGTAAATCACGGGCACAACAACAGTGGGGCAGCGAGGGGCACAGAAGGAAAAACGGGGGGAGAGCAGGTAAATCACGGGCACAACAACAGTGGGGCAGCGAGGGGCACAGAAGGAAAAACGGGGGGAGAGCAGGTAAATCACGGGCACAACAACAGTGGGGCAGCGAGGGGCACA
Source organism: Calotriton arnoldi (assembly GCA_963921515.1). NCBI lineage: Eukaryota > Metazoa > Chordata > Amphibia > Caudata > Salamandridae > Calotriton > Calotriton arnoldi. The sequence continues at coordinate 15,479 of CAWUFW010015604.1, read as the reverse complement.
GAAGGAAAAACGGGGGGAGAGCAGGTAAATCACGGGCACAACAACAGTGGGGCAGCGAGGGGCACAGAAGGAAAAACGGGGGGAGAGCAGGTAAATCACGGGCACAACAACAGTGGGGCAGCGAGGGGCACAGAAGGAAAAACGGGGGGAGAGCAGGCAAATCACGGGCACAACAACAGTGGGGCAGCAAGGGGCACAGAAGGAAAAACGGGGGGAGAGCAGGCAAATCACGGGCACAACAACAGTGGGGCAGCGAGGGGCACAGAAAGGAAAAGGGGAGACAAGCAGACAGAACTGGCACCGGGGCCACAAGCGGAGGGCGATCTTACCTACAGGAGCAGCGGGCAGACAGCACAGGCGGAGCTGTGTGGTGGGGGAGCGACCTACCTGGCAAAAAACAGAGGAAGACGCGTCTCTGAAGAAGGTTCGATCACACCAGAGCTCTTTAGGGGAATCAATGATGTATAATAATGATGAGGGAAGGAGAGTAGGCAGCGATGCATCGTTTATCAGCATGGATGGTACTTGTGTTGCGCCAATCTCCACTGTGACATGCTTCTGATAGCAAAGAAAGTCTTTTTTCTAAATTGATTAACAATTAGAAGGAAGCTATATGGAGCAAGTGTATTGATCCCTTCATTAACTTTAGTGTTTAGGGGGAAATGGGTAGGTTTCAAATATTACACATTGAATTTACTCTGCTTTAATAACAGGAAAGCTTCATCCCTTTCATAGTAAATGTAATTTACTTTAATTGATGGGAAAAAACTTTATTTGTTGAGCCAGCTTACAGATAGTAAACTCCATAATTAATTACTAGAGACTGACACACTGCTATAAATTGTACATGTGGCTGGTGGTGTTATGTGACATGTTGCACAACTCCTAAGCAAGGGTGCATGTCTGACATCAGGCACATGCAAATTAGGATGTCAGTGGATAATTCAAAATTAAGTTATAGGACACTGTGTCATTTTATACTCTTTTTATTAGAGAAAGCCAAATAAAATGTTATAATCTCATCTTCAATGGGACATATGCACAAATTCTCAACTTCGATTCTCGACCAAAAGTGGCATTTCAATTCGGGAGAGGCCAGGAAGTTAGTAGCACCATTCCAATGGAGAAAAGAGTTAGACAGAGCCATAATAATGTCCTGGCTAAACTATTTCATTATATGGCATGTACTGTCTAGATTACTTTGATAAGTTAGGTCCTTGATGATGTTTGGCCCTAAAAGTGGAAAGTCAAAATTAGAGGCCACATTTTCAGCTACAGTAAAGCAAACCTTAAAACTACTTACCCTTGAACGTGTGATCTTGCCCTAACTTTCATTTCCTCAATGTGCCTTAAAAGACTGATGTCTTCTGAAAATGCTGTGACTACTCATGTCTTCATCCTGTGTATGTTGCCAGGAAGACAACTCTACTCATCCATGTTAAATTCTTAAATATGCTCCTTCAAGAATCTATCTCCGCTCTCTTTCTGCTTCCACGCCTCTAGTTTTTTTGCTATCACAGCTCAGAAGCAGCTATTGCGATATTATGAAGAAATTATTGTTAACTTTCCTCGCTGCAGATTGTAATGCAAGTCAGAAAGTGCTGGGAAGGTGGGAGTAGAATCCAGGAGTGGGGGTAAGGTGGAGGGGGGGTTACCCCTAATCCACCCACTCGCGGTTGAACTAGTCTTCAACAGGTGCAAGCGCAAGAGAACACGTCTCAAACTGGATCAAACTGTAAATGCTATTAAAGCTTTAGTTGTTGTCATATGACTTTTAAACTCTTATGTGGTCCCATGCGTAAATAGCTACCACTCTACTGCACCAAGCAAATTGTACCCCTGCTCCAAATTTCCCTGCTTTGTGCACTGTACCCTACTGGTGCATATGAATGAAGTGCAGGACAACATGCTGCACAAAAAGTAGTCTGGTATTTGAGCACCTGAATACTCTCACAGGTGATTAGTGCGCTATGCAAATCCTCAGAACATATGAAAATCAAGATGGTAAGATTGTGCTAGCATTTGAGTGCCAGAGCCTCAGCTTCTTTCCATTTAATTTCATTCTACATGTGGCCCATGTTTTATTATGGCATAAAAATATTTCTATTAGTATTGCTTATAAGTGAAACTAGTTCAATACCTTCACAAAAGCATTATTTAACGGGATTATTTAATCAGATTTTAGATTTAACTACCTTCTCTGACCCCTAAAATGCAGCAAGGACAGGGAACATTTGAAAGAGGCGTATCACCTGCATCAAAGCGAATAGAACAGACACATGCTTTGGTGAATTCGAAAGACAGCTTTGTCCAGAAAGATTAATCTCCAACACACATGCCATCAATTCCCAAGCAGCATTGTTCCATTGAAATGGTTTACATTTTTTTAAATTCAACATTCTGCTCCAGTGTTACACACCTAGGGGCATATTCACAAGGAGTTATCGCCAAATTAACAGCACTTTATCGCAGCCAAAGTCGTGATAAATATACCTCCCCATTCACAAGCTGGTGTAAACAGCCCACAGCACCAGTTTACCCGCGATAGCAGCCGCAAAAAACATCGCCACAGAGGACCTGCGCAACTATCGCTAATGAGATGCAGAGTGGGCGTTCCCGTGCCAAAAGGCGCGACAACATCACACTTCAACATTCTCAATGACCAGCCACATTGGCGATAAAAACACAAAACAGGCGATAAGGCGCGTTAGCACCAGGAAATCTACACCTGCTCTGACCTGGTGTAAAGTCGGACGGCAGCCTGCAAACCAAAAGGGAGCACAGCCCAGGGCTACATCGGAAGGGCAACAGATGCCATGGAGCCACCCATCATGCGGCCCGGACACCCAAGAGGGCCACAACACCCACCGCCACCACCCCCAGGACCACCCCTCCCTGGCACCCCCCGACCAAAGACATGCCACATCAGCCACACCTAAACATGTACAAAATATTCCGCTTGATGTCGCACAATCACAACTGGTGACATGCATGTGTCATCACAGAAATGAGCAGCACACATTCACTTTCGAAGCACCAAATGAAACTTTATTAAAATGAACACCGAAATGAAATGAAGACACATGGCTGCTCCCCTCGGGACAATACGTAGGTCACAGCCTGTAAGACAAAAAACATGATGAGAAGGTGTGTCCTGCGCACATCAGAGGACAGAGAGAGAGCGAAGGAGAGAGAGAGGAAGAGAGGGAGGGAGAGAGAGAGAGGAAGAGAGGGAGAGAGAGAGAGAGAAGAGGAGAGAGAGAGGGAGAGAGAGAGAGAGGAAGAGAGGGAGAGAGAGAGAGAGAGAGAAGAGGAGAGAGAGAGAGGAAGAGAGGGAGAGAGAGAGAGAGTGCCGCCCCTGCGCACCCAGGCCACACTGCTCACCTGCTGCCACCGGTGTGTCTCCAACCACGTGCCGGTATGTATAGCAGGACACCAGGTCACACATCTGAGTCAGAGCCGTCAGCTGAAACAGAGTCCAGATACATGACTGGCACAGTACACACACTTGCACAAGACAACATCACCTGCCCGCCCATGCACACTCAGGCAGAGGCACCCCAACCCCTCCCGCCGCCCATCGGAGCATGCCCGCCCATGCACACCCAGGCCTCAATGCTCACCTTCCGCCACCGACTCGTAGACAGGAGGTCCCACCACGTGCCGCTGTAAGCCACAAGCCCGGGGCCCGCGGACATGGCACCCTCCACATCATGCAGCCCCGCTCTGCAGGCCACCAGGTCTCACGTTTGGTGCTGGGTCTTGATTACTCCATGGCATAGGACATACCAGTGCACCCGGCACCATCGCAGGCTGCACACCCGCTCAGCCCAATGGGTGCCACCAACTCTGGGATCCCGGAAGCGACGCCACGTGGCGGTAGGCCCGCGCTGCCCGCTGGCTCTGGCCTACACTGCGGTCCAGCAGGGCACACAAAACCTGAGCTGTCCGGAGCGCCGGGACGGGGCCTCATCGCAGGCTGCACACCCGCTCAGCAGCTCAAGGTGCCACTGACTCAGTGCACCCAAAGTCACCGTCCCGTGGCGGGGTGCCTGTGCCGTCTGCAAGGCCCCGTGTGCCACTAACCCTGTGCAACCCCAGTCTGCGCCACGTGGTGGTAGGCCCGTGCCGTCCACAAGGCCTTGTGTGCCACTAACCCTGTGCGCAAAAACTCATGGGCCCTTAATGATTGAGAACCGTGGAGCGTCCGCCATCCAGTCACCACCGGCAGAGGGGAATGTGACGTAATCGGCCCCTTATGTTGGCGGAGTCACATGGCCTGTGATGCCTGTGCCGGATGGGTGTGGTGTGCGTGCAAACCTGCCCTCAGGGAGTGGCTGTGACATGCTGACAACTAGATCAGTGACCTGCACACCACCAGTGAGTGCGCCTGCGTGGGTAGCAATGAGGGCCCCCCCTCGGAGCGTTAGCGGAGTGGTCTGGCCTGCCGTACGCCAGACCAGTGCAGGGCTTGCAACAATGACTCGTGGGCTCTGGGCGTGGTTCAGTCCATGTCCGGACAAGGAAGTGACTGATGCGTGTGTCCCTGTTGTAGTGTTCACGGGACCCGGTACACAAAATGCAATGTAGCACCCTCTGACTGGCATCCCACAGGATGAACATCATTGACGCAAGGGAAGTCACTGTCCCTACATTCATCCACACATTCCATGTCATCCAGCTCCAGCTGTGGCGCTGGGCCCCCACCTCCGGTCTGCGTTGCAGCCTTCTGGTTGGCGGTGAGTTTCTCCTTGGTCTTCCGCTTGATGTCATTCCATCGCCTCTTGACCTCGTCCATTGTCCGCTTGTGCTCTCCGACGGCATTCACCTTGTCGACGATGTCCCGCCATATTCCATTTTTGGTGCCCAATGACACGTTGGAGGTGACGAAGAGTTGTTGATGGTGTTCCATCACCTCTGTGACTATGATCCTGTTCGCCTGCGGACTGAACTTGGTCTTCCTGGTCTTCTTGTCCTTGCCCTTCCCTGTCCCCGAGGTCCCAGGCTGGTCGTCCGTGGTGCTTGTGGGGTTTTGCTCGTCCTCTGCGCCTGCTCCGGCTGCCTCCATGGTGCTTGGGTATTGGTCAGTTTGTGTGTGGGTGTTTTTTCTACTTTTATGGTGTTTTTTTACGCCTGCCAGGTGTGTGTTGCAGGCCTGGCGCTGCTTGTCGCTGATTTCCTCATCGCGCTTTGGCCCATCGCGTGTTTTTTGGTGTTGTGGTTTGTGTTTTTATCTCCATCGTGGTGGTTGTATCGCGGACATTGTCCGCGGTTTCGGCAGACTATCGCTTGCTACCGCCTTGTTGTGAATTCCACGTTGACACAGGGTTATTTCCCCGCGATAGGCTGTGATATTGAAAGTTGCGTTACGCTACTCTTGCGGTAGTTATCACACGTTCTTGTGAATATACCCCCTAGACCCTTGCAATCAAAGCCTCCACGGAATGAAGAGGAAAAAAAATGAAACATACAAAGTAGTATAAAAGGCATTCATCTTATATGAAACGCAGCATTCCTTTAGTGAACTCCTCACATTCCCGGTAACAGCAATGTCCTATTAAACGCTTTGCATTGTACAATAGAAAGGGAAGACAGACCGAGGCTTCGGAGACAGAATGTGGTAAACATGTAAATATCAATAATACCCTCATATGATGTCTACTGGAAATTCCTGAAAATCAAGCCATTCTTTTCAAGAAAAATAAAACACAAGCTGTTTGATTTGTTTACAATATCACTTAATTGCTGAATCTTTATTGGTTAAATATAACAGTGACTCTGGCTGGTTCTTAAATTGTGTGTTTCTTAATATACAGTTGGGATCTTGGCAATCCTGGCTCTAAGATCCTGGCTCTAATATTGTACTGGGCCCTGCCAAATAAATGTGAGAGCATTTTACAGCCTTAGGGTAGAATGTTACGTTATTGAACACTTTGGTCTCATTAGCCCCTACCTAACTCAAGGGGATTTTATCACAATGCTGTTCCATCCCTATTTGGCCAAAGCTTCTTGTTCTAAACCTTATTGTATCTGACAGTATTTGCCAAAGGCCCATATTGCCCAATGGTGCAATAAATGATAAAAAATTATTTTACCACATTTCTCCAGCTTTCATGATATGGACTGTAGCAAACAGATTTAAAACTGTATTTGTTCCTTCCCTAATAAGAAACAGCGTATGCTGTTATTGCCTCTTAAACAAATCCATATTTTTCACATTTCAAAAGTGGAAAATAATTTACGCACCCTATTCCTTATTGCGTTAAGCAGAGCAGAAAAAAATGGAAGCCTCTTTAAGCATCACGTTTTGAAGTAATGCAAAATATTTAGTAAAGGATATTGACCAAGTTTGCTGAAAAGATGTGCACACCATCTCCCATTACACAGGCAGAAAAAAAGATGCAAGATGGATTTGCTCCTTTTTTGCACCACCTGGAAAATGTACACAATATGTGCAGGGGACTTCCAAGTATAATGCCCTCCAAGATGGGCATTTTACCAGGGGGAATATTTGCTTATTAATTGGATGTGTTTGGATGGATATAGGTCTCTCTGTTGTTTCCAAATACTTCAAAGAAAATATTTAAAAGAAGGGTGCCCCACAGTGGTCTACAAAATGAGGATTTCAAGATAACCACTGCTATGTTGACGACTCCCTTGTGTATACATTGTATGTAACTATATCCCAACTGAGTATCTTCAAGACCAGAGATGGATCTGGGCCTTGTGGACAAACATTGGGAAGACAGACTCTAAGAATGTCTAAATAGCCTCAGGCAGTTCTTTTCTACCAGTTTCCATGTTTAGCACGATGATGGTTTAGAGTAGGAGAACGTACGCTGTTGCACTATATAAATATTTGTATATATTTCTATTTCAGGATCTCTTTCTTCTTGACATGGAACCCTATCGATACAGTGGTGTAAACATGACTGGGTTCAGAATCCTAAACACTGAAAATAGCCAGGCAGTCTCGATCATGGAAAAGTGGTCCATGGAACGATTGCAGGCACCACCTAAGCATGACTCCGGACTCCGGGATGGATATATGACGGTAAGGACATACTTCTTGAATGCACATAGTAGCAATGTGTGAGTGATAAAAAGTGTCTCCCAAACCAAGCCACAACTCTACAAAACACTTACACAAATAATTATACCGTAGATAGTTTACAGACGTGTTATTTGCCATTTTGAACTGCAAAACACTATTTCAATGACCTTAAGAATATTCACCGATGTGTCTTACCGAGATGTTGGGACAGGGCTAGTTGATTTCCCATCTACAACTATGCAAGTTTCTTTAGGTAATCATAAAATGACAATCTGTGAAGCTATCCATGCATTGATTAATCATAGCACACTGGAAGGGAATTTCTCTCCTTCTTCACCTTTCAAATTGGACCTCAAGAACCAGTGGGCTAAGCGCTGGCTTTTTAAAAAGTTACTAGAATGACAATGGTAGGTAATATTAACATAAATAAAATATCCATACTGCCCTGCTGCTATACTGTACTATATTGTGTGCTTCAATATACCTGATTTCTCAAAGAACACATATCAAAGCAAATTTTAATATAGTTGAGGACAACTTTCTCCTCTAATTCCACCAACACTGATCTGATCAGGCCATGTCATGACACAGGCATTCCAGCGCACTTGCTGGTACTATCCCATCATGTTGTTCACAGTAGTGATGCAAGAACATTTACATGCGCACTTCTCCTTAAAGGACCTAGGTAGTGGTGGGGTGTTTGGAGTGTGTGGCTTGGAAACTTGGGACAGCATCTGTTTTAAACAGGGTTGTTGACAAATGTAACTGCTTAAGCCCACCCGTTACAAGGATGACTTCATTAAGTTACCTCAGCCAGCAATATTCCATATCTAAAAATAATCAAAACCAAATAGCATAATTTCAACCCAGTTTTAACTTTTCAAGTCACATTACATTTAGATTTTCATTTTGATATTAATAATAGCTAACATATCTGAGATCAACATGTATAATTCATTTACATTTACATTTATTGGACCTGTATCCGGCAGCAAGCAATGAGTCAGAAACCAAATTAAAAAAAATAGAATTTGGCTTCTGCCGCATTATGCCGCTTGTGAGATACTACACTCACGGGTTCCGATGCTGACACGTGGCTTGGACGTAATATGCAGATAATAGCACAGTCTGTTGGATCGTGAGATTGACATATATGAAGACAAGGTCCCATATACTATTGGCACTAGACACATGCTAAACGATAGATCTGACATCTTGGAACAGTTACCAAATATCTCAATAATCATTGGGCATCACGCTGTGAAGTTGGGAGTCTATCAATACCTTTAGATAACATAAGTGCCAATATACTTCACAGCCCTGAAGAAGTCCCTGTTAAGGGATGAAACGGGTTGGCTACATTGAGTTCTAATGAAGAAAAGGTTTACATAAAAAGAACAAGAAGATTGTGAATAAAGAAACTCCTTTTAAGAAAAACTTTGATGGAGTCTGTGCACTATGTAACCTGAACCATCTGTAATTCATATATATCTTACATGACCACTGGTGGTTGCTGATCATCCTTTTGTAACTCCTCTGGTATTTGTAAACATCTGTAAAAAATTGCAGTGCAACCCAGCAAAAGAATTCCTTTGTAATTTTTGCGAAACATAAATTCTAACATTCCCCTGTCACAAAAATGTTGAATGAATATACTACATAAGTCTGATATATAATGCCCATTTGTTTATTTTTAGTTCTGGAAAAAGAGTAAACAGCACAAAAAGTGGGTTTGCGAGTGAGAAACCTCAGTTTGTAAAGAGCTCACATAGAAACCTCCCGAGACTTGAAGATCACATGTTCAAAATTGAAATGGCTAACTTAGTCTTCCATCCTTTTAAGGATAAGCTGATATTACATACTGTTCAAGAACCTATTCTGTTTTGCAACTAGCAACTGCTAATGCGCTATTGAAGGTGGTGCTACTTGGTGATTCGGTATGATGTTTTCTGTCATTGAAGGGCTTTAAATAGGACATGAAACCTCACTCACTTGCTCACTCAGCATTCACGACAAGTGACTTATTGCCCTGGTCTGTGATACATAGATGGTTTATTACATGTGGGTCACCAGCGTGGCTTTGCAACATCTTTCATGGATTTTTGTTTTCCAAATGAATGTGAGGTTAGATAAACATTTGAAGTCTTCATCACACATATACCACAACCCTCTCTGCACTTTGAGGAGAAGATTTGGACACCAGAATATTTGTTTACTGTCTAGACAAACTAAACAGACTACTTTAGAAAGTCCAGACCCAAAGGTGGCACTGCCTATTGGATATTTTTAATACTAATGATACTTTATTGAAAATATTAACAGAGCGAAAGTGCTCGAATAACACTTGAAAAACAGCCTCAGTGATGTTACCTGTGTCATTTTTCAATTTGAAACTGTACAAAATTGTAGTACAATGAAAGTATAATAGCATTTTTTTCAAATTCTGCTGCTGGGACTGTCTTCTAGATTGAGTTTGTTTTAAATATAAGGATTATAGAGTAATGCAGTCTATTTTTTAATCTGTAGTAATCGTAACTTGCCCAATATAACTATAAAGACAATGACAGCTCTTTGTGACCTTTAAGTTAAAAACTGTAGCATTTTTCCATAATTTTCTTATACTGCAGCATGGCAGCTCATTCCCCAAATGGACAGCTTGCATAATTTCTGTTACAAAATACTTATAGAATGCGTTTTTATATGCCATACCTCAATGCTTCATCATAGGAACTATGTATAATTCTGAAGTAAAAGGTTATATTAAAAAATTGGAAACCATACAATTCCATTCAAGCTCTTATTTGTAAATTGATAACTAAAACAATGACGGTGTCTAGTGCGGAGGTGTTCAAACCCCCTGGGAGGTGCCTGAATTGATCTCAGGGACCCTGGCAGGCACTGGCCAAGAAGGTCATCATGCTGAAAACAGTGCTGTGTTTTTAGGGGGAAAAAACAGAGGAGCTGTGAGCCACTCTGTAATGGGCCATCGTTGACATCCTTTCTAACTAAAGTCCTGGCTGGGAGCTGGTGTCAAAGGAGGGGGCTCTAAATAAACCCCAAAGTCCCTCCCCAGATATCTGATAAAGTATCACATTGGGGATACTTTTATATTTTAGGGAGACCAAGCTGCCCATAACATGTTGGCAATCATGAATTTGAATGTATTTTTAAAAGAGGTAATCAAGCATAACTGCAATGTTTGCTTTGTTAAATATGTTTAGAACTGCAAATATTATTGAACAAATGTGAAACAATATGTTTGTCATTCTGGGTGGGGCGGGGGGGGTGAAATTGTATATCACATAATAAAAAGGACATACAATTGCTCGCTGAGTTTCCTTCTGGTTATGCCGTGACAGTTTCCTGGTTGTACTGCTCTTCATTAAAGATTAGCTTGTGTTACAAACTCTAATTTAATATTTTGTTTAAACATATATTGAAATCAATGACCAAATCATAAATAGCAGAGGGAGGGTAAGGAAGACCGAGTGACATACATCATGAGGGAAGTGAAAATACTGACCAATACAAAAATAAACAATGCTGTTATCAGCATTAGACATGGACCTACTAAAAGGCGCTAGGAAACCTTAAGCCTAAGTGCTAACAAGGTTGGAAAATAATTCTATAATAGTGCATCCATTAAAATACAATTAAATATTGGAGGAGAGGGGAATTTTTTCTATGATGTTTGAGGGTTCTAATTGTATTATCAGCGTTAGGTAATAGTCTATCTGGGTATTATTATATGCATTAAATACATATTCATGATAACCTTCACATTTTTATATGAAGAGTAGACGCATGCACTGTTGTTTCACACAAACTACACTCTTTGATAGTTGTAGAAACATTTTTCATGTGGAGGTTTACTTCAACCCAGGGATGTCCTAAAACATCCCCAACCAAACTACAGCGCGTCTGAGGTCCATGAAAACATTTTGGGATGCTGACTCCTCTTGTGGCCTGACCTGGTGAGTGCAACAGACATCTTCAGTAGCACTCACACCATAATACCAAATGTCTTCTAATTGTGGACAGGCCACTTTAAAGGGTATTGAGATGGTTTCTAGTGCAGTATCTCTTACCAGAGTCAGCATAGCCTGCAAGAGTTGAATTACCTTTCTGAAGGTCATCCGATACACGAATGGAGCTATACTCAGATGCACACACTCTTCCTGGCAAAGGATTAAGTGTAGGGTAATGAGACATCCAGGATTAGCCCAGACAGTCTTGGTTTTTAAAGGACTATCCCAGAGTCCCTAAACCTTTTGTTAAAATAATGACATGTCCTTGTCTATGAGAGAGGGCTAGTATACGAGCAAGCATGTTAATCAGTGTTAATCATTAATCATGTTTCCACTGGCCCTCTCATCAAACCAGGGAATGAAATTCACTTGTTTAGGGTCACCTGCTGTGCTGTCTGACCTCTTTCAAACAGCACAGCAGGATGTAATGAGGATTGAATCTTAGTCTGCAGGAACTCATCACTCAAGGCTGGATCACCAGTAGCTTGTCCATGCAACTCCTCAAAGAAAGGGGGAAGGTTACTTATTTAATTTCTATCCAAGAGGCTCTCTTAGCAAAATTAGGGATGGGATGTGTATATATATATTCCTGAAAAACCAGGGTTAAAGTGAATTTATTGTTGGCTTTGATAATTATACCATAACGTAAAAAGACCTCAGAATTTACTTAAAACAAGACTTAAAGTATAGTTATGCTTACGAACTAAAATTGAAAAATCACTGAAATTCGCAAGGTAGAGTTAGCTCCTTAATCCATAACTCACACAACAGCCATGCAAACCACAACTCACAAACAAAAATGCAATAACTTGTCTACCATTAGTTTCATTTGTGTCTACATTATTTGTAAAAATTACAAATTTTAAAAAGTAATATTCTAGAAATATGTTCACAAAACAAAGCATTTACTAAATCAAGATTCAGCAAAAAGAAAATCTTCAATTGTAATCAACAGTTATAGTCTTTGTGATCTTGAATTCCTATCCATAAAAAAAATTGCTGTTTTAACTAGTCTGATCAAAGAAAGATGTTGGCGAAGACAGCAATTCAGTATATTGCTCATACCACAAAACGCATATCGTATGAAGGATATTTGTGGAGCAACACATTCATATTTCATACATTTAACCACAAAGTTTAAAATAGGTTTCAAACCACTCAATTACATATTTGCATGTATATTTCTCCATCTAAATCTTTATCATAAATAATGGTAACTTGGGATGGTGTTCCAAATATGTTCTACTGTCCTGAAATACTGTCCTGCATGGATACTACCGAAGTATGAAAGAGGTGGTTCTATGGCTGATTTCTTGCTCTTAAGGACCTGATTTCTTAAACTCATGGAATCCATCTGTGGGGCTGCTTGAAAAAAGCCTGCTACAACATCTTTGTGTCTACTGGGGATCGTGTCTCTGGAGTGCCTAAAGGCCAGGTGGAATAAGGTCAGGAACTATAAGAGGACATCAGTTAAAGGTGTACTGTAAAGAATACAATGGAAGATCAGCACCAGTTGTGGGTACACCCCATCATAGACATTATAAGTATTGCCATCCATGAGTGGACTCAAGAGCAAATTTGTTGTAAAAATACTTAAATGGAGCAGGTTTTGCATTCAAACACTGCTTGTGAGAGATGGTCCTGATTTATGGGACAAATAGTTTGTATTTGCAAGTTCCAAATCACTGGAGTAAAGCAGAATCATCTATCTGGTCAAAGCATTCACTTGCCAGCTATCTGTATTTTCTTCGCTAACTCAGAGCTTTTTCTTCATGGTAGTTTTCCATTCTCACCTCCCAACAAGTCAAGTCACCTTCTTGGAACCCATTCTGGTCTTGCATGAATCTATGAAATGCTAGATATTTTCTACAACCCAATCAGACCCTGTATTCTTTCTGACCAAATTAAGTTTGTCTTACTCATCCTGCTCTGAACTTTTCAACCCAATGACCAACTTTAGGTGAGGAATCCTACTTCACATATCCATCTACCAGGATTCCTGAACAGGTGCTTCCTCCAGAGTGGTCTGTCTGATGATTTCTGGTTCCAAAAATAGTCTGTCTGATGGTCTCTGGCTCCAGAAATATTTATATTTGCTAAAGTTGAAATCTTCACAAATCTCAACTACAATATTTGAGCACACTCGTGGGTATGTCCTATGAGAACATTTTTACATAGTTTTCCACTTTGCTTTAACTTTCAGTGAAATAAATTTTCAACTCGATTTCCATTGGACATGTTCTTTTATTGATTACATTTTGAAATGCCCTTGTCTGATATTCCGAATTTTGTTTGATTTTTCACATTTTCTAGAGTAGGGGTGGAGGATAATTTTCTTTATTTCTACAGCATTATTGTTTGTTTCATTTGTTACATACAACTCTCCATTTTCTTTTCAGACTGGTTTGCTGCCTGGTAGAAACTTCCAAAAGTGGTGTTTCCTTATTTAGACCAATTTACTTTTCCCTGAGTCATATGGAAGCTCAGCAACAGCTCACATCTGGACTGTAGCATCTCTCTCCCACTGCCTGCCAGTGGATTTTTTTTACATTGGTCTTTAAGTACTAGGCATCCATGGAGAAGAAGCAGGGGGGTGTTTTGGAAACAAAGCTCCTTTGAAGCAACTGTTGTAAGGGATAGCTTGCATCAGGTTTATTACAGAAAGTGGCACCATGTTGTCAGAAGGGATGATGAAGAAATGTACACATAGTTCCTTCAGTCAGCTGGAGGTAGAACTAGTGGATCTAGTAATAGTTACTGTCAACACTGTCTGAATGTCACTGTCTCTAGGCCGTGGTCAATGGGTTTCCTCTCATTGCCATCAGGAGCACAGCAGCGAGAGTGACTATGGTAAAGGAAAGGCTGGTTTCTCCAGAGAAGTACTTTCCGGAAGAGTTACATAAAATTATTAATGTTCATAGCAAGGTCCAACTTAGACAATTGACATTGATTAACCTGAAGTAGAGGAGATAATGGTGTAGAGGAAATAAGGGTCTTGTCCCTCTCAGCCACTGAACTGCCTTCTCAGAAATTGACTGCCAAAAACACTAAACTCAAAATGGATTTATTTGTATATACATATATAGTCAAACATGTAGGCCTATGCTGGCTGCTGTGGATACCTGAGCACAATAAGGCAATCAGGGAAGTTCTGAGGTACTGGCCATTACAACATGGAGATAGTGATCCCAAAGATTCAGGGGTGGCAGAAGTATTGTAATGTCTACTGTGGATGTATTTAGGCATTAGGAGGGACATGCTCCTCCTTGAGAGAACCCCAACTCTTACAGGTCTGGCACTTCTACACCGAAAGAACTGCCAGAGCCTGCTGAGTTGATTATGCAGGATGTACTATCAAGGCACATATCTCAAAAGTGCAGCAATATTACTCAACCCAAGAATGACTTCAAAGGGAGGCTGAAGCCTAAGACAAGGACAAACATTATTCACTGTCCAGTGGCCACTAAAAGAACACAATTATCTATTGTCACCTTAATGATCCTGAGCCTGATGCAACCAGGGGTTCAGTGGTGCCCTATTGTTATATTGGCCCATTACTTGCCTTATCTGATGATATCACCCTGCCTCAGCATCTTGCATTTAAATGTCCTACTAAAATAAGGAAACAATTATCTATTGGTGCCAAATGTGAATGAAAATAAATGAGTTAAATAGGTCTTGCCTTACTTTGTATTTTTACCGAATTGTTTTTCCACAAAGAGGAGGTCTCATAAAGGGTAATCAACTTCCTATCAGGCTACATGATTATACAAAGACAGCCAGAGATTAATGAGATTAATGCATGGCAACCTAGAAGTTCTCCACCTCATCCCAGGCACACACTAATGGCCTTGTAAAAAGATGTAAAATCACCCTGAAAGGCAAGGAAAGGCAAACTAGAAGAAGCTTATCAAGAGGAATGGAGATGCCCTGTCAAGAAGCCTGATTTTGCTTAGAGGATTGTTCCATGTAAGGTGGTAGCTTTCCTTGAATAGAAGTCTTTAATTTCTTTCTGAAATCTAGGAGGGTAGGTGCAATTGTGATGTTGACAGAAACATTGTTTTAGTTTTTGGGTGCATATAAGGAGAGGGCCTGACTTTTGGTCTTTTACTTTTTGCATTTCTTTGTTTCATTCCAGTGTTGGCTTATCACCTGGTGTGGCATTGTCCATGCCAGGTGGTTAGTTTCTAAGCAATTAGAAATAAAGAATACCGTTCCATCTTGGATCCTAGATCAAATACTTCGGGGCCGATTCCGATCTCGGTCGGAGGCGCACCCAATACTATTCGGTCGGGAAAAAAGCCATGCGAAAGCCAGTTTCCCGACCGATCCGTACAGCACACCGAACGAGCAAGTACGATGCGCACAACAGCAAAGATTCCGGCCGTGCCGTACTC